>JBAMBO010004058.1:600000-959667 GCA_037044535.1 Lordiphosa magnipectinata
ATTTAGTTAAGTAAATTAAAATCATGAAAATTTGTATAAACCCGATTTGAAAGGGTGAAATCTTTACTTGCATTTCAGTCATGAATTTAACACAGACAGGGCCTTGAACTTGTCTTCTTTTAGGCATGATTCAGTACTGAACTCATGGGCTAGTTTCATCGGTAGTACTGAAAACAGTACTGAAATCAGTCATGAATTGGAGCAATCTCTACTTCTCAGGTCTGAATCAGAGAACTGCAAAAATCACTCAGCTCATACCGGCAATCGCATCGAGCGGTTGAGCCAGAGTTTTTTGATCGTGCACAGAGATTAAAACCGTAACCAAAACCGTAACCTTTATCCACTAAAAACACTTTAAAATTTGTAACCTAAGCCGTACCCGTTACCGAAAATTTGTATACCCTTGTAGAGGGTATATTAAAATTGTCCAGATGTTTGTAACGCATAGAAGGAAGCATCTCCGACCACATAAAGTATATATATTCTTGATCAGCATGACGAGCTGAGTTGATATAGAAATGTCCGTCTGTCCGTGCGTCTGTCTCCTCCGTCAGTTTTAAAGATATCTTAACCAAACTTTGCACGGTCTTTTGGTACAAATACGGCGCACATTTGTCGAAAACAGCCGAATCGGAAAACTATAGCATATAGCTGTCATAGGAACCATCGGTCGAACAAGTAGTTTTAGTGAGAAAAACTTTTTTGTCTTCAACGCAAAAGTCCCCAAACCTCGTATTTCTAAGGTTTCTTTGCTTTTACATAGTTCCACCAAGTTTTATGGAAAACGGCCAACCATATAGTATAGCTGTCATACAAATGATATGTCTGAAAAAATGTCTTAGTAGGAAAAACTTATTTGGTTTCAATGCTATCGCTTCCAAACTTGTTACTAATCAATATTATATGCTACCACACAATTCTGCCAAGTATGATCCAAATCGAATGACTATAGCATATAGCTGTCATAGGAACGATCGGTCGAAAAAGTAGTTCTAGTGAGAAACACTTTTTTGATTTCAATGGTAGCGTCTTTATACCTTCCAGTTGTGAATGTAATCAGTTTCCACACAATTTTGGGTATGACCACACAGAGGTCAGAGGGATGTCGTCGGTTAAGTCGTCTTCTGAGCCTGTTTGTAGCCAATTCAGAGGCAAGTGTATTGGAGTTTTGGGCGCATAATGTGGTAAAGTTGTATGCTTCACATACAGGGAGCATCCGCGATGCGCTGGAGTACTCGGCTTATAGAAGATTCTAGTTTTTTGAGTGTAGTGGAGCATGCCGTGCCCCATAGCGGGTTCCCCTAGGCCCAGGAAGGCATGATAACAGCCTTGTCAACAAGAATTTTGGATCGCAACGAAAGTCCGCTACAAGGCTTGAGAAGCCAATCGAGCTCCTTCGCCTTAGCTGTGACTGTAGAAGCTGCTCGTACCACATGGGCTTTTCAGGTCAGGCGGCGGTTCAACGTCACACCAAGATATTTAACCGCAGTTTTCGAATATGGGAATCTTGACCCTAGAAGTCGCACTCGAGCAACTTTACAGCGTCTCATAGCAAAGGTGCAGTGGTGACTTTTTGAACGATTAATGGAACGATAATTCATCCAGGAACTGCTGGACCTTAGCAGATGCTCTTTTGCGGCTATTGCTAGAGGCAAGAAAAGTGGTATCGTCAGCATACGAGGTAAATAGAGAGTATAGAACCGGTCAGAGAACACGTCCCTGAGGTACCCCTGCAAGAATAGAACGAATGCTTGATCGCTCGCCTCTCAGCTCAACCGTAAAACGGCGCCCTAGGAGAAAGGAGCGAATCAGTGGACATTGTTCTGGAGGGAGTTTCTTGATCGTGCATATTTATTCATCGAACAAAACTCAGCGTTGAATATAATCAGATTCATACCAGCAAAAGCAAAAGAACACATGTGTTAGCGTAAAATTCTAGGGCAGAGTTCTCTAGCCATAGCCTCTGGGGGACGAACATTCCTGCCAATTCACACCGAATGCTTGCTGAGGTCATGCATCACTCTGTGTTAGAGCGAGACACAGTCAAAATTTTGGCGCTCTCTTCTTGTGGAAGCCTGTTCTAGAGCATTGTTCTCTCCCTCTCTCTCTCTTTTTCCATATCTGTCAGCATCGCCGTCTCAGCCTATGCGTCTTTGCAAGAGTTTATTCATACGAGGTGACTTTCGCTCACTCTAATCCAGGGGTGCCCAGAATGAGCTTACGGGCGCTGGAAAACAAATACAAATGCAGAAAATACAGCTCATGTAAGAACAACCATAAGAAATAATAAAAAGAGAATCCCTATTTTTGTTTGTGTGTGTGATTGTTGCTGTCTTAAGCACACGCGCGCTGACATCGCATAAGCAACAGTGCTGTTACGTTCGAATTTTCGGAGATAAAGGAGAGAGAGAAGAGAGACACATATGAAATTGTTATTTCAGACCTTCGCTCGGAAAGAAAGAGAGGAGAGCACATATGAAATTGTTGTTGCTTTATGTAGGCTTATGGGGCGCGTAGACCGTATGCGCGCGAGCTATTCCTTTGCGCAAAGCAATGGCTTCGGGCAACCCTGCTCTAATCAATCGTCGCGAGTCAAGCGAACAAAACACCCGAACTGATTGGAATGAAGGCGAACATGATTATAATCAGAGTGCCAACAATAGGATTGAATAAAACTCATCGGCGAACATGTTGTGTATGCAAGTTTGAGGAATAGAGCGCAAAGCCAGTTAATTTATGAACGAAGCCGTTCTCAGCACTGACAAATTCATTACTGAGGCGTAGAACTGCAGGTAGGTTAAATTGGCAGGTTCAAAGCCTGGTTTTTAAAAGCATCTTTTTATCGTAACAAGTTTATAATGATTAAAACATTCACTGTGTATCACTTGTCTCCCAGCATTTGTATAACCAACTCCCACAACTATTGCAATCCTCATCGATTGGCATTTGATCAATGTCAAGGCCTGATCACTTCATCAGACCCATAACTACAATACAACAACGACAACCACTCTAGGTATTTACACACACACACACAGACAAACATGCTGGCATATCGATCTTCTCAGCCTTGGCCAACAATGGCCGCAAAACGACGACAACGCCAAAAAGAAATTGCTCAACAGAAAAAATGCTGAATGAAATTCACGCAAGGCAAGAAAAAAAAAAATGAAAGATCAACGTTGACCATTCAGTTGGGGGAACAATGAAGTGAAGAGGACCCCAACCCGCCCCGCTGGTCGTCGTCGTCTGTCTTGTAGCAACAAAATAATTTATTGAAATTCAAATTTATTATCTGGCTTGCTCCTCGTTTCGTTCCTCGTTCGGGCTTGGCATTTTGGTCAAGAGATATTCCCCGATTCTCGTACCCAAAACCAATTCAACTGGAATGCAGCAAACACACATATGGCCCAGAGCGTAAAACGAAACAATCAAGAATGAGTGTAGAAATTCCACAATGAGCCCACGCAGTGACTGGAGAGTGGAAAGGGAGGGCCCGGAGTACGGGAGATCTGTGTAATCAACGTTTAGCTGAACGGATTAAGGCGAGAGAATTTGTTTTTTGCTCGCTGCGTTTTTACATGTGGCATAAACAAATATATATAGGTAGAGGTACTACATACATACAAACATATAACATATATGGGCGCCGAGTGGGCGCGGCAGGGGGTGGGGTTGCGGGTTCGAAGAGTGACCGACCGCAAACATTTTGAAAGCCCCCGAACACAGGCAGCCGCTGTAACGCGTGCTAAACAAGTTTCTCGATCGGTTCCGAGAGCGTCTTTGTCTTTTGTGTCTTGCTTTTGTTGCCTTTGAATACCCTATGGACGAGTGTGCTTAAAATGGGGTGTATAATGCGGGCAATTGAGTATGTAACAGGTGGATACAGGTAGGCAAAGCCTCTTCACCTCTTTTTTTAGCCACTCAAACCAAAAGGACTTTTCCAACATTTCAAAATAGATCTTGGTTTCGGCTATATCCAAGTTGATAGAGCTTAAAATTTATTCGGAAAACTAAAAATAAGTCACTGACAGATAGACTGCAATGAAGGATGATTATGCTGGTGCGCTATTCTGCGTATTCAATCAATCTAATCCATATCTATTAAAGAATTCAAGCTGACTGACTTACTGACAGTCCAAACCATAAGAGATAGGAAGCTGAGTTTTCCACAATAGTTTTATCTTATGCTTAAAGTGAGTACCAAGATTCAGTTTAGGAAAATTTGGTCGGGAAATGTGTAAAATTCGCGAAAAACTTTTATATGAAACATTTTTGTTCATCATCCAATCAGGTCCAAACTCATTTTTTAAGATCTATATGAAAATTCAACAATAACTGTATACCAATCTTGTGGAAAGTGGGTGGTCAAGGTTGTATGGGCGAAAGTTTAGTTTCCAGCATGGATTCATATCGAAACAAATATCGGTTTCGCTTACGGTTACGATCATTCAAATCAAATTGTTTCGGTTTCGGTTAGGGCTATCTGATTCGGTTACAAAATAGTCGTTTTGGTTACCCTTTTCAAACCGGTTAAATATACATTTTAAGCACGTTTGCGTTGTTGTCACTAAAGCAAATGTAAATTTTTGATTTCTTTCAATTCCATAACGACTTCAAATGGGAACAACTGCATTCTTCAAATTTTTCCCAGTCTGACAATTAAACATTTCCTCCAAAGCTAGGGTTACATTAATCTTTCAGGACCAAAAAATAATAGTAATAAAGCCCATGTATTTACCAATAAGCTTTCGTCCAAAATGCGTAAAGCCGTCATTTTCCCTGCAGGTGCTTTTCTATTTTATTACTTGCCATCTGACTTCAAAATTGCCTCATCTCGGACATTTTGAGGGTTTATCAAATGCGGAAATGAAGAATGGGGTTAAGGATTTTCTTTAACCCAAGGTCGTTCATTAATGAAATGGCACGGCCATCTGTGTACTGTAGTACACAATAAAACACAAGCGTCTTTGAGACTGGCTTTTGTCAATGACACTTTGATTGAGGGGCTGAACAGATCGTCAATCCAAATATAAGGGACTTTCCTTGACTTATCTTGTGTTGAGTTTTCTTTTAAAATATCTTCGCGCATACATACACTTGTACACTGAAAAAAAAATCAATCTAAAATCTAGATTGAAATCTTAAAAACAAGATTTATCATCTCGCAACTTGTCAACCATCCTACAGTTTTCTGTAAAGCTTCAATTGAAATTTTTTTTTGATATATATAGATTTATTGCAATGCAATCCATCCCTCCTGGTACTCGAACCACGACCTCGTCATTCTGTAACACATAGTTGAAGCTTTGGCACGGCCTATGAGCCGATTTTGCTGTCGAGCGTCAATTGTTAAGCGCAGTATAAGAACTCAGGCTGCAAGAATCACTGCTCTAATACTGCAGCTGGTTGAGCCTAAGAGTTGACGCTTGGTGGTAAAGCGGAGGTAGCTCGTCGCTGTCGAATTCTGACACCGTTTCGTCTCGTTTTAAGACTATAATCTTGGTTTTAGATTGAATTTTTAGTGTATGTGAAGCGTAATTAAAAAAAAAGGTGTGAATGTCGTTAACACTCTCGAGGCTTTGATGTGACACATGATGCTAAATTTAAGGGTTTAATTTCAAAATCAAAATGCTCTCTCAATGGTATAAGTACTGCCAAAAAGACATTTTTTGGATTCATTAGAATAGACTCAATCTTTAAATCTTCTCACCCACATCTCAGTCACCATCCACCCATTTCCCACCACCCACTCCCAACACCCACTCCCAACACACTTCGCACCAACTCCCCACTCACTTCCTACCTACTTCCCATCTACTTCCCATAAACTCCCCATCCACTCCCCACCCATTTCCCACACATTACCCACCCACTTACCACCCTCACCCCACTCACTTCTCACCCACTCCCGACACACTACTCCCAATACCCTCTTTCCCCCACGCTGAAGTCAAATTTTAGTCCTTCTAAAATCGTCACGTGACGCTGAAATCAAATTTTATTCCTACTAAAATCTTCCGTACCGAAAACATCAAAACATTCACTAGACACTCAAGGGCCTGCAACCGTTTTCGATTCGAACCAAACTGATATTGCATCACTTTTGCATGTGATTGGCAATTTAGTTGCGGGAAATCGAAACTCTTGTGAATTCCGATAAATCGAGCTTAGGAACGAGAACAGGCCTGACAATTTTGTGCTGCCAATTTCTCAACACCTATGTGTGTATGTATGAATGTGTTTATGTATGTATAAAATGCCCTCTAGTCACTCTATTTTCGTCAACCCAGCGTTGCTCTTTGTACGGTGATGCGTCGTGCCGCCTGTCAAAATGTAACATGGGCCGAACGCGTGTCGAACGAGTGTCGCTAAAGTCGGCCCATACATGGCATTGGGTCGAACGGGCGTCGCTTAAGTCGCCCCATGCATGTCATTTGGTCGAACTAGCGTCGCTTATGTTGCTTCTCTGCATGGCATTGCGTCGACCTAGCGTGCCTGGAGAGCCGTTAACGTATTGAGCGGACATCGCCTTGAAAAATACGTCATTTGTGCGTCAACGACAGTCACAAAATCGTCGACGGAACGTTGATACAGCGTGGGTCGGCAGTACTAAAGGGGAGTGTCGCTAAAGTCGGCCTATACATGGCGTTGGGTCGAACGAGCGTCGCTTATGTCGCTTCTCTACATGGCATCGTGGCGAACGAGAGTCGGTTATGTCGCTTCTCTGCATGGCATTGCGTCAACCTAGCGTGCCTGGAGAGCCGTAACGTATTGAGCGGACATCGCCTTGAAAAATACGTCAGTCGAGCCCATTCTGAGGGAAATAAGCGAGCGTCAACGGCAGTCACAAAATCGTCGACGGAACATTGATACAGCGTGGGACATCCGTACTAGAGGGTGAACACACATAATTTTTACACAAGCAAAGAGAGTAATTATTTATATGCGTATGCATCAAAAATGCAGACTCCTTTAATCCTTTATCCCATTTCTAATTTTTAACCTGGAATTTTCCGTACCTCCGTCAAGTCTCAACCTAGATTGCAGAAAGTGGCCTGTCGAATTCATTAAAGATTCAGTACTTAAAAACTTAATATTGGAATGGTAAGTCCAGCGTTATAACTTAACTCCGTAGATTGCGGGTGTGGTAATGCATTTAGTCCGAGGCTGTAAACTGGTCCAAAACCAAATCCGTTGGCTGATGGGCGTGCATACTTAAGAGTGTCGTGCATGCGTTCGGTGGGTGGTTGATGTTGCTAATGGTGTAGCCTCGCGTCGAGCGCTTTGCGGTGCCTTGATTGTGCCTCGGTAGAGGACTTTCGTGCTGAGTTCGAGAGCTTGTTTGTGGGCTTAGCCTGGCATTAATTACCGAACAAAGAGCCTGTTAGCCGGTCGCTACTGGTCGGTCAGAAATGGGGTTCCATTTGTACAGATTTGGATAGGGGTATGGTTACTTATTGATTGATCCTTGTAATACAAAAAATATATATACCTATATAATGAAACCGAAGCAAATAAAATAGGAACCCGTGCACAGTAATCGCTGCCTTCCACCTGGATATTGAAATTGTAAGAAAATATTAAAACTACTATTTGAAGGCATTAACAAGTCGATCATACAAATGTCATACCCTTACTTGTTGTAGTTGTTGTTGTTTTTTTTTTGGTACTGCCACAAAAGGTTGAGAACCGGCAGAGTTGGGGTCTGGGGGACTGAGGCTGGGCTCTTGTGCTGCTGCTGCTGCTGCGATATAAAAGACATTGAGAAATCGTTTTCCTTTTCAGTGCTGCGGCTGCTGCCGCTGCTTCTTTCTACCGCTTTTTATGATAATAAATATTTATGCTTTTCTTGGCTCTGTGCTGGCTGCTGCTGCTGCTGCCGCCTCCCTCTGCCTCAATTCAAATCGGAGACGGACGAGCGAAATAAAAATCCCATTTCGACAGACAACAGAGATCGCGTATCCCTCCGCCCCCGCTACCACTGTGCCTTATTTACGGCCAAATAATTCAAATTAAGCCTGCGATCTTGTAGACGAAGAAGAAGTATCTGTATCTGTGGCTGGATATCTCAACACCAAACTTTGTGTGGACAATGGCACGGCAAGGGGCCGCGTGCCAAAAATAAAAGCACAACAATCATAATAATACCATTTTTTTTTTATGAACTACATTGAAAGAGATCAAGAATTATGCTCCCAGTTTCCTGGAAATGCTATTTTGCCTCTGGCCATATTTCGGTATTGCTTGGCATGCCGAGTGTGTGGGGAAGGGAAGGCCGAGGCAAAAGTTTACAATTAAATGATTTAAACAATGTTTTGCCATTTTACGGTTTACACCTGTTTGAGTTCAAACTATAAATATGCATGCCGTAAATATATCCATGGCCATGGTACGAATTTAAAATTTATTTCACATCCACCACCCCCCCTCGCTCACCGGTCGCTCCCATTGGTCTGCTGCTGCTCGCTGGCTTTCACTTGAATTTTCCAATTTTTACGCTTTAAATTTAATGAGCACTTCAGGTGGTAGTCAGGAGGCAATTGCTGGCGCCAGTTTTGCGCTAAATGTTATTTCAAATATTTTTGCAGTATTTTATTTGCGGAAAATTTTGAAAAAGAGAGGAGATGTTTGAATACCTACGACTTGTAAGTGTGGGTATGTATAATAATGATATGAAATTTTTACTTTGTAATGTCAGCTAATGATACGGCAACGCCTTTTTAACTGACAGACTGATATGTTAGCGGGTTTGACAGCGACTAACACAATTTAAACATAACCTCCATATTTGGGGGAGGAAACGAATCTAAAGAATCAAATCGGAAATGTTTATTTATGGAAGAGGAAGTGTTTATTGTTTTGGATTGCGTCTTTATCAGACAACGGGTTTTCTCAGGTCGCGAGCCCCAGACAAAATAGCAGCTCTCCTCCCGCCCAAACGACCGATAGGCGCAGCCACTAACGTGTGACACGAATAGTACAACGATTCAGTGATAGGGGGGGATAAAATTACGAGTCGATTTAATAGGAACGTTCAGATTAATTTGGCCAACCAACTCAAACGAGAAGTGTACAAAATCTTTTTCGAATAGGGATCATCAACTTCCTTCGATCAAAGCTTAATCAGCCCAAGTACATTCCTGGCCTTACAAACATGAGCAGTAACATAAGAGTCAAATTTAAGTTTTGATAGAAGAGGGGTATCCCGCAAAACATCAGACTCATGATGAGCACAAAAGATATTAAAAACAGATAAAGAACGGGATTTCACAATTGTAGTTTAATGTTCTTATTTCAAGAACAATTTGATTCGAGTTGATTTTGTTCTGTTTTCAAGAATATTTTAGACTTATCTGGGAAAAAGATTTAATTGTTTTTAGATCAGGCATTTTAGATAAGCAGGATATCACATTGTGGGCTTCGAATAGGGGACATATTTTTTGGAAAGGGAGGCAACATTATTTAAAACCGCTGGATAAGCTGATGCTGATCCGACCATGTTTTATAGGATCAAGAGATATTGCTGCTGAACAACAGCAACCACACCTGCCTCTTTTCATTTAAGCCTTTTGGAAAAAGAAAGAAAAATTTAACTCGGACTTGTCTGAAAATCGAACTCAGGACCTTTTGCGCTCAACGAACAACGAATGGACTGACATGCTAGCCCATTGCACCATCGCTGCACATCCAAATGGCTACTTATACTATTATTAGGCTGAGAAAAATTGTGCTCATTTCAAGCTCTTTTAGAACATTAGTGCTGAAAAATGATTGAGAAAGTTCTGTTCTTCTTCTGAACATGTCTTTTTCCCTCTGTGTGCACAATGTGCTCTCTGTTGAACTTCAAGAGAGTAACCTCAAAAAATACAGGGTATAAAAATAGGTGTATTACTAATTCCAACTGCGTGTAAGTAGAAACATTTCTTAAGATAACTCACTTGTAGATCTAGTTAAAAGATTTGATTTACATTTAAGTCCTCTCTTTAGCATAGAGTATAAACTTTGTTTTCTCTTTGCGATTTTCGCATTCACGATCTAAGCTCTCTTCTACCACAAAACAAACATGAATATATTCATTTCGCATAAATCTTGTTTTATATCTCTTGGTGTACTTCAATAAAAATCACACACATGGCATTGCATTTCCAATGAGCGGGCGGATGGAGGCGGTCTTCTGTGGGCAACAACAACTACAACAACATCAACGCACAGAGATAACAAAAACTAAACATATTTTAGTATGTAGAATCCACCGGCGGCAGCTGGCCTGGCTCCACCGCACAGTTGCATTTTCAAAAGCGGACACGGGCCAGGCCCGGACAGGCCAGGCATTTAGCATACAGCTAGCTCCATAGCAACATCATGGGGCAAATGCGTTGTCGTCGTCGTCGTCGTCGCAGTCGCCGTCGCCGTGGTCGTCGTTGTTGTCTATCTTTTGGTGCGGGTGCCGCGATTGATGGTACAGCCAGCACACACACATCAGGGAGGAAGTGCTCTTCCGGTCTTGTAAATGAAAATATGTATTTTTTTTTATATTTTATTTAATTTCATTTTATGAATAGATTGCGTTACGCATACAGAAATAGGCGACGCCGAGTGCTTCTGAATGAGCTGAGCCAGCGGATGGATGGATGGATTGGATTGGGTTGGATGGATGGGTCGGCTCGTCGCTTGGATGAATGACTGATTGCATTGTGTGTATGTGTGTGGCCTCACATGGATTGGCCGGATCGCTCGTCATGTCGGGTGGTAGGGTTTATGTTTATCCAAATAGGCTGCGGCATTGTATAAAGTAACGACTGCCGCTTGACTGCTGTGGGGTGCTAATAAATAAATCGCATTTGATGTGCAAATGTGTACTTACATACATACACATACATACACATACATATGTATACATATATGCGATAACTACTGTGCAAGGCAGAGTTGGTTTAGGCTATCTAAATATGTAAGCAGATACTATAGTTTCACCTCGAATCGAATCGGTACACAACTTGATGACGTGGTTGACTGCTTAAGGGTGCTGCATGGGGGGGAGAGAGGTGAGAAGAAAGCAACTGCAAGCATACCCTCAGTTTTATACAAAATCAATAGTCGTTATATGTAAACCTAGAAAATCAATGTTTAGACATACTTTAACAATTATTTACTTAAAAGAAGTACTGAAAATTCTACAATACTTCTTACAATGACCAATTTTGAGCTCTCGATTATTGGACTTATTTATGGAATAAAGCATAAACGACTTAAACTAAACTTGTGGTTCGAATTGACCTTTTACATTGACTTACAATGACTGCTTAATAGCTTAGATACAGCTAATCTTTCTTTCCTTGACGATAGCCTCCGATTTGATGGTAGTCTCTGATCGTAGTTCGTTAAGTTTTCGATATTGATAAAGGTCTCGTTGATGGTAGTCTTTAATCTTTATCGTAGTATCGTGGACAGTATATAATATCCGATCTTGACTGAAGTTTCAGATCCGAATGGTCACCGATATTGACGTTAGCCTCTCATCTTTGATTTGGTATCGTTGACGGTGGTCTTAGATCTTTACAGAAGTCTTTGATCTAAACGGTAGACTGTTGACGTAGTCTCCGATCGTAATGTTTGACTTCGGTCTTCAAGGTAGTCTTGGTTCTCAAAGATAATCTTCAATCTTAACCGAGGTATCTTCGACGGTAGTCTCCAATCTAGACTGTTGTCTCCAATTGTTGACGGCAGTCTTCGATCTTGACGGTAGTCTTCGTTCTTATCCCTGGTTTCGTTGACGGTAGACTTCGTTCTAAGCGGCATTCTCCGATCTTGAGGGTAGACTTCGATCTTGACGGTAGTCTACGTTCTTGATGGCAGTTTTCGAACTTAACCCAAGTTTCGTTGACGGTAGTCTCCTATCTAGACTGTAGTCTACGATTGTTGACGTTAGTCTCCGATTGTTGACGGTAGTCTTCGATCTTATCCCAGGTTTCGTTGACGGTAGTCTTGGATCTAGACGGCATTCTCCGATCTTGACGGTAGTCTTCGATCTTATCCCAGGTTTCGTTGACGGTAGGCTTGGATCTAGACGGCATTCTCCGATCTTGACGGTAGTCTTCGATCTTATCCCAGGTTTCGTTGACGGTAGTCTTGGATCTAGACGGCATTCTCTGATCTTGACGGTAGTCTTCGATCTTATCCCAGGTTTCGTTGACGGTAGTCTTGGATCTAGACGGCATTCTCCGATCTTGACGGTAGTCTTCGATCTTATCCCAGGTTTCGTTGACGGTAGTCTTGGATCTAGACGGCATTCTACGATCTTGACGGTAGTCTCCGATCCTTCAGGTAGACTTCGATCTTGACGAGAGTCTTTGTTCTTGATGGTAGTTTTCGATCTTAACCCAAGTAATCTTAATGATAGTTTAATTTCTAGATTGTAGTCTTCGATTGTTGACGTTAGTCTTCAATTGTTGACGGTAGTCTCCGATCTCAATGATAGTCTCCTATCTAGCCTGTAGTCTACGATTGTTGACGTTAGTCTCCGATTGTTGACGGTAGTCTTCGTTTTTGACAGTAGTCATATCCCAGGTTTCTTTGACGGTAGTCTTCGATCTAGACGGCATTCTCTGATCTTAAGAGTAGTCTCCGATCCTTCAGGTAGACTTTGATCTTGAAGGGAGTCTTCGTTCTTGACAGTTGACGATAGTCTTCGATATTATCCCAGGTTTCGTTGATGATAGTCTCCGATATAAACTGTAGTCTCCGTTTATTGATGGTAGTCTCCTATCAAGACTGTAGTGTGCGATCTAGACTGTACTCTCCGATATTGAATATTGTTTCGTTGACGGTAGTCTTCGATCGTGACGGAAGTTTCTGATGTAGACAGTAGTCTCCAGTCTTGAACGAAGCTACGTTGACTGTTGTCTTCGATCTTGACGAAAATTTCTAATCTAGACAGTAGTCTCCAATCTTGGACGAAGTTACGTTGACGATAGTTTTCGATCATGATGGAAGTCTTTGATCCTATATTGACGTTAGTTTCTGATCTTTGACGAGGTATAGGTTTCGTCCTAGTCTTAGATCTTGACGGTAGTCTTCGATCTAAACGGTAGACTCTGATCTTGAGCGTAGTCTTCGATCTTATCCCAGGCTTCGTTGACGGTAGTCTCTGATCTAGACTGTAGTCTGCGATTGTTGATGGTGTTCTCTAACCTTAACTGAAGTTTCCGATCTTGAATGTGGTTTCTTAGTCTTCAATCTTCACAAAAGTCTCTGACCGAGACAGTAGTCTTCAATCTTAAACAAAGCTACGTTGACAGTGGTCTCCGATCTTTATAGTAGTTTCGCCTAGAATACATTTTGTTAATTGCTCTTTTTCAAACACTCAGCGAACTGAGTTGCCTAGTTGTGCCATCCCAATCTATTCCAGTGTAGTGCACCACTTCAACCCATACTTACTCCCGCACTCATCCGTTCGCACTCACTTCGATCCAACCCGAAAGTAATTTGATATTCAGTGGGCAACTGCGCACAGCAGCAACCATTGTGAATGGGTTGCGTACAATTTTCTTTCACTAGATTTACATTTCCATTTGCATTGATTGTGCATGACTCTATGTAATTTTAATCACAACACACACACACAAACACTCGCATGCCCAAAGTTATTGTAAAAGGGATTTCCTGTTATGAATATTCCATCAACATAATTATTACATACGACTTGGCATTTGTTTACTATAGTTACTCGTGTGCGCAGTAAGCAGGGTCGCTGCGTATGGTGCAATCATTTCCGCCGGGGCTTGGGCTTTCTTTGGTATTTTTACAGTTAACAGTTAATTAAGTTGATATTCATGGAATATTCGGAGAGATTAATGTACCCCAAATTGACCCCTTGACCAGAGAAGAAGAAGGAGGCGGAGAAGTGGGAGGAGGAGGAGGAGGAGTCGTCGAATCATCTCTGACTCAGATCAGCACAAAAATTCCTTGTCGATTTGATTAATTAATTAAAGCTCAACCCTTTTGTGTCACGCTCAGCTTAAAGTGTCGGCATTTGGCACTTTTGAAATATGTCATTTTATTTTACAATAATAAGCAACTGAGTCGACCTCTGATGTTGAACTTGGAATTGATGATTAAGTCCATTAACTCGTAAGTAAACGCAGTAAGAGATGGTGAGTCAGGGGACTTGGGTAATTACAGCTATCCTTTGAGAGTGTGGCAGAAAGGGGAGAAAAGGGATTTTGATCATGTTTTTGGAATATTTTTAGGTATCAGTTTGCTTCCATACATAAATGACAAAGGTAGTTTCAGTAAAATCTGTCACTATTTCCAGACTGCCAGTTGACTGTCATGACTGAAAATGAACGGATTTCGAGTGTTTCGATGTTTGTATAACTTGTCCCTAACGATTTCAATAGGGAAAAGAGGTTAGCAGTTTCTATTTTCTTTGGCATAAGCTCTAGTGGTTTAGATATTTTCGCCAAATTTGGGTTTTTTCTCTTGTTTTGTTCCACGACTTCATATTACCATAAAACTTTTTTGCTTTTTAAGCTATTAAACTAAAATTTGGTTTATCCTCATATTTTTAGATTCTTAGAAATCTGGTTCAGTTTGGAATACTATTTTGAATCCACATTTTGCCAAAAAAAACCCGTCGACTTTCTTACCTCTACGCCACAGCTTTTATGAAAAGGCGAGCATCATGTACCAAAGGTATCAAATATATTTTTAATACAAAACGAACTTCGACTGGGCCTTCTCTGCATTAGTTTTCAAGAGCGAATTCGCTATCGAACAGTACTAAGTGAAATAGCTAGGTTTATCTGAAAAGCCCTTTCAATCTGTCCTGGTGGTGAAATGTATCATAATGATATTTCGAGTATATCAAAATGCCACTGACTTGTATCAAGTTGATAGTTTATATACTCTGTAACAAAGAGTACACAGAGTATATTAAGTTTGTTCAGAAGTATGCAACAGGGAGAAGGAATGATTTCTGACTTTACAAAGTATATGTTCCTGATCAGCATCAACAGTCGAGTCGATATAGCCATGTCCATCTGTCCGTATGCCTGTCTGTAAGTCCGTCTTGAACTTGACTTGCATCGCGACTTGGCACGTATTTGTGTATGCAGCTTTTTCCAAGGATTTTCCGAACAAAGGTGAATAATTTGATTATGGAATCTTAAAATTTGAATATCCCATTAGTAAAACTTTGTTGTGCTTTGAAAATAGGTTTAAGCCTAGTACAGAGGGCGTTCGAATTTTCCTTTCGTCACAGAATTTCATATAATTATAAACACCTTGGCTTTGCTTTGATGCTCATGTGCTTTTGTTCAGTCTAGAATTGCAACACTTAATGTAAAAATGTCAAGGGTCGATGAGTATGACATTATGAATTTTTGAACTAATATTTGTTGACATTGAAATGTTGAAGCTGCCTTTACACTAGTCATATATCTCTCTATAGAGAATCTCTGACGATAGTATAATAGCAAATCAAATATCTCTAAATAATTAGAAATTTTAGCGTTCTTTGATGAAATAAAACTGGTTCTATTTGATAAGAGATTCTATTTAGAGAAGTTTGACAACCGACTACTTATTTAGAAATATATGACAAGTGTAAAGACAGCTTACGTTTCAAACAGAGGTCGCAAAAATCGGTCCTTTGTCAGAAAACGACAGCTTTCGTGCGACCACATTGAAAAGAGCTACCGAAACAACCTGTTGTGAGAGGAGAGAAACACATTTTTTTGATTTCTTTCCTCTTAGGTCTTTATGGGACCGTTTGGCCTAATTCCCGAATTCAAAAGGTCTTCTTCGTATGTATGCATCGGTGTGTAAGGCTCGGCTAACGATATGAATGTATGCGATGAACTATACGCGCTCGCTCGTTCTCTCTCGCATAGACTCTCTCTCTCTGCTTATGTTAAACTCTGGCGCAATTCTTGAGTCTGCAACCTTTTCAAATAACATTTTGAGAGTTTGGTCTTCGAGTAGCACGCAATTTAAGACCAATTGACTTAGTTGGGCCTGTTATTCGGTTGCTGTCAGACCGATCAGTCCTGTTTGGTCAACCACAGCCACTTAACAGTGAGCGCGATAACAGAACACATTCGGTTGCGGGAAGCCCGGGCCCCTTTTATATTTGGTTTTTCGGTCAGTGACGCGAGCAGAGCGAACTGGAAAAGAGTTGAGAGTTATTTACAAGCTATGGTTTCAAATGAATACTCTTTCGTATCGTAAAAAAACGCTACAGATCAAATTAATACCCAAAACATCAATTTGACAATTTCTAGTATTATATTGATACCAAAAATGTGATACTGGTTTTAGTTTAATTGAAAATGAAAAACAATTTTTTTGGGCGTAGGCTTCAAAATGCCGAACAATTATCTTAGGTCAGTCCGACTTACAATTCTTTTTATGCCCATTATGTGTACCTTAAGACCTCTGAAATATTGTAAAAGTACCAAGCATTCTAGAACCCATACAACTTTAAGTTATTTCACTTTTTTTTTGTTGGCCCAAAAAGGTCTCAGCAATCGTCAAACAATAACAACTACCCACAACAACGCACGTTTAATGACCTTAAAGGACGTAGGAAAAAGTGCTTTGAGATTTCTCTAGAAAACGCAAAACAGACGGGGCAAAAAAAAGAAGCTGGGCCTCCATACACAAACAAAACACGGTGCATAATAATAAGTGCAGCACTCCAAAGCTGCTGCTGCTGATGCTGTTGCTGCTGCCACGCCCACTCAGCCTTCAGCCAGAGAGGGAGCGAGAGAGAGAGACACTATTAGCCATAATGTGTGCCCCGTCCGTGAAGGCCTCGCCAACAACGATGCAAAGCGAGAGTCAGAATCATGCGATCAGGTTGTGGTTGTCGATTGATTCTGACTGAGGAGAATTTTGCCAGCATGCCGCTACTGTGCATTACTCTACTCTGTCTTCGACCAGTTTGGCCCATGCTGCAGTTAAGCTGCACGCACTAAGCCCAGCCAACGACTGACGACGACGACGACGACGACGACGATGGAGGAGAAGGCTTTTGTATTTGGTTTATTTGTCTGGTTTTTTTTTTTTAGTTTTTGTGTACAGGTTTTCTTTTATTCATTATTTTTTTACCAGCGTCATCGTCCAGCACACTCATACATAAACCCGGCTCTGGCTACCGTGTTACGCTTTAGGAGGCTACACTGAAAAAAAATCACACACACACATTTCTATTGGGTTGCGCATGCGCTACTCCATCGCTGCTCGTTTGAATAATAAAGAAATCTCTGGAAAAAAATCATAATAAATAAGAAAAGCTTCGAGTGCTTTGGGGCATTGGTTATGGTGCGCAGATTTTTGTATTTATTTTTTTTTAATCTCTGAAAATAAACCAAACTCCAAGCCACATTCAATGCGCTGTCGCGCTTTTGGGCTGCTGCCGTTTTTTTATTATAATTTTTTTTTTTGTTCATTTTATTTTTATTATTTTTTTTTCGTATGCTGCATTTCCAAACGCGCCTCGTTAGCGAACTCTCGCGCGCCGGCCACGGGCCACTGTCTGGAACTGGGACCGGCATTTGGTACTGGACTGGTATTGTGGACTGGCCACATGCATATTTGATATCTTATTAACACCCCAACAGCTCGACGCACAAACAACAACCCAGACAGGCTCTCAAAAAATATTTGGATGTCGTTTTGTGGCACGTGGAATAGTTGGTGAGGTGACAACGAAGTTTGGAGACTTAAAGCTTATGAACTTTCATTTCGATAATTGTTCCACTCATTGTTTTTAGCTCGTATTTCTGATTCAACAGAGGCTAACCAAAGGTTGAAAAATTTTGAAATTCTGTGGAAAGTGTTTCTATTCTAAGGAAGAATTGTTTGATTTGATAATAAATTATTCTTTCCTTTAAGAAGGGACAGTAAATGCAGGCAAAGCTTCATAGCCTAGCTGGCCATGAAGTTTTTCTATAGTTTCCCTTTGCCTCATTCCGATAGATTCAATGCAGGGCTGTTTAGTAGGTCGTTTTTTTTATCGATACCTCTTGATAGCTCAGATTGAACTTAAACTTTAAGAATCAAACTTCACCTTGTTAATGTGCACGCAGTTTGAAAAATGCTTAAAATCGAAGAGAGCTTCATGAAGCTTACTTTATCGTGTAAACACGGACTTATTCATAATTCGTTGAAACATTTTTGTCAATATGTATATGGGTCATTCTTTTATAAACCGATCAGTTAAAAAACTCACCATTTTTGATTTCAATAAAAAAAAAACGAAATTAGATCTCGACATGCCTACCAAAACGTAATTTGCGGATTTGCAAAAAAATTTTTTTTTTTATAAATAATTTCCAAAATCGTCGAAAATGGAAAAATGGAAAAAAAGGGTTTTTTAAAAACTGGATTTCTCAGGTTTGGTTTATCGGACAGGCCTCGTGTTGATATTGCTGAATAGTATTTTAATGTATCTAGTTTTTTTTTATAGTTTCGGATTTTTTTTTTTGAAGTCAAAAATGGTTTGTTTTGACTGTTCGGTTTATAAAAGAATGACCCATATGGGGTTTAGTCACCTGTTTTTGATTTTAGTCAAAGTTACATCTGGCTAGCTCAAGGTCTATGGTTGAGTATAATTTTTTATAAACAAGACAAATCAACAGATATTAATTACATTTTTGGAATAGCAATTTGGTATGTCCGTACAATGATCGCTGTTTCGAGAATAGCCAAATTCTCTCATCTGCGGACTGGTTTTGCTTTTCACACTTCAAACAAACATCCAGTTAGTATTTAAGCCTCTTTCAATCGGCGAATAAAGACATAGGAATTCCAATGTTGTAAATTCAGATGTATTCATCCAATCGGGTCAAATTAAAACCTTCTAGTCTTTATTTGGCTAGACAGAACCCATTTAATTAATCAAACTATTTCATTTAGGTCAGTGGGACAACTTCCCCTACTACTTTCATTATGTACTCGTACATGCATACACGTATTTATATATTTTTGAATTTTTTCCCTTTTTAAAGTCATAATATCTCAAGTTTGGATATGATACAAAAATCCACTAAAAAAATCCGCTAAATTTTCAAGAAATTTGTATAAATTGTTTAAAAGGAACTTTTGTAGTTTTGTAGTTGTACCTTTTTGTTTGGGAAATCATAGACTTAAAGGATTCTGTTCGAAAGGCTTAAAAATTCAAACAGAACCGGTTTTTGAGGACCTGATTAAAATGTATTTTATTTTTAAGGTACTAAAATCATAGAACTTTTAAGCGGGCTCTAGGTCTATAAGTTATGATTTTCACCATAACATTTCTAAAACAAGACACGCACATCACCACAAAGGAGGCTGGTTGATCGTATTAAAATGTTATTGTGTTGAAATTGTTAAAAAAGAAAAGTGTTTAATTAATCAACTGCTGCATTTACTCATCTCTATAAAATTTAGCTATATTTCAACAAATAACTGCTTAATATCCAAATCACAAGTTTATTGGAAGTCCACCAAGGAATCATTGTTGAATCAGATTTTTAAATTTTCTTGCTGGCACTGGAGCATTTTAGTTTTGGCGGTCCTTGGGTTCGGACAGCTGATTTTAAGCTTTTTTTTTAAATTTTGTGAAAGAAAGCTTAATGGAAATCGGGAATTAAAGGTGGCTAAGAATTGATGTTTAGGGCATCGACTGTTTTCTAATATTAAAGGAAAAACATCGATTGATATCAAGGCTGCAAACCGGCCCGAAGCCGAACCCCGCAGAGCCAGTTCGGTTCCTATTTTTTGGGCCCATGGCTCCGGACCATGGAACGGATCGTATAAATCTATTACATCGCAAACCTGAACCAGAACCGGACCGCCTCTGCTTGGAAAAGGATCGTTTCAGAAAATTTACTGTGTCGATTTGTTTTTTGTTGATGTTTTTGATGTTTTTTTTAAAGTTTCTTTATATTTCCGCTGGAAAAAAATCATTCCTTAGCATTAGATCCGATTTGTTAGTTATGTCAAAGATTTATAGATATTATAGATGACGCATTTGAAAGAAAATACGAGTTTTCATGGGAACTGACATTGGATCCCAAAAAAAAAATAAAAAGTTTGTATGAGATGCGGTATCTATATATGTAGTGTCTTTGGTTATATCCAAACTCTGAATATTGCGACTACTCACATCTATGTTCGAGTACATAATGGAAGGACCAGAGACTTTTGGAAGGCTACATTTGTGGTTCATTCGACTTGATTCAATAGCTGTTGATAGATAAATCCAATGCGTTCTTTTCAACAAAAATACGCTATGCAAGGTTTAATCTTAAAATTTACAGCAAATAGAGGCAAAAATGTGTCAGATGTTATGAACCTTGGATCGAACCAAAACCTCAGGTTCGATAAGTTGAGAAAGCGGTCATCGACCCGATCCTTGTACTTCATGACGGGTTCAAACCTCCGCACTAAACATTTTGCAGAATTTTAGAGGCTTTGAACAGTCTGTTTCAAATCAACAAACTTTTTAGGTCAGACCCTGTCCGTATATGATGAATTTTGTCAATTTTTATGAGCCATTGACAAATAAGTTAAATATCTTGTCGCTGTGAGTTGCTAGTTCAAAAGTACCCATGAAACGCTACCCTAGGCTTAATTTGAAAAACTGGTTATGCGGTTCTTTCGTGAACCTGTGGGAACTAAAAGTTATTAGAAGCCTGAAAAAGTAACTTTTCAGTCTTTTCAACCTTTATCTCGGTCTCGAACTAACAAAAACTAACTGAACCAAGGCTTAGATTTGGCAGAGTAATGGACTATCCGACAACAGAATTAAGATATAATTTTGGTTTGTCGTGCTTATGAAAGCCGGAAAAATGATAACCTAACCTGTATCCTCTATTGAAATAATGCGGGGCTAGATATGTCATATTTCTGATGAGATCACCTTAATATTAAATATGAATCGTTCTGTTTTTAATATCGACTTGGCTTGGGAGTTGTTCAAATGGTTCAATATCAACCCAAAACCGCTATTGTCGTTATAAATTAGTAGAATTGGAATCAACATGATGGGATGCTTTTAAATTTCTGCCCTGTTATTCCTTATAGTAGTTTTTCATTTTGGGCAAGACCAAAGCAATGAACCAACAATTTGTCCAGCCCTGCATTACAAACACTTAATATCGAATTTTTTCCACCCAAATCTTTTTCTGCTTTTGGCTCGGGGCAAACTGTAAAAAAAAAAACGAGCCAAACAACAACAGGAACACCCAAAACAAACTGTATCTCTGTGGCAGTCGCTAACAATTTGTGCAAACATGGCGAGCAGCAGCGGCGGCGCGTTGTGACCAAGGCAGATGGATGTTGGGCATGCCAGCGAGTCAGTCAGCCAGTCTAAACAGAAACCGCATACCGCCGACTACATACAAATTATTTGCTCAAAGATTACTTTGCTTAAATACGAGTACGCGCGTCTACATATATCGTACGTATGTGCGACTCTTGGTTGTTTGCGCTTCGCTAGATTTTGTTTTTATCATTGCTCAGCTCTCTGTCTGGCATGACCTTGTGAAGGATGTGACCAAGAATGCGAGTCACAACCAAAAAAAAAAACAACTTAACTTCAAGCAAACTAACCAAATAAAGCAAACAACTCGAGAGTCTGCCAACGAGCTGGAGGAGAAGAAGGTGGCGGCTCTTAAGAATGGGCGAAACAGCATTGAGAAAAAGAAAGCCAGCGAAACGGCTTAAAAGACACAACTTGAAGCTTGAGAAGCTCAAGAGCCAGAGCTCGAGAGCGGCGTTTCCGCTGAGCTGACCAGCCATCGTCATCATCGTCATCATCATCAACAGGCATCTCCAGCCACACGGCAGCCGCATAAACTGCCAACGCCATTTAAGTCATAATTTAAGCCACATTCCAGACGCGATCCTTCAGAGATTGCATTGCGTGCTTGGGTTTCGCGGCGCAACTTTGCCTCGTTTCACGTTCTTGTGAAAGAAACTGAAAAGATACATTCATAAATTCGCATCGGAGAACGAGGAGTTTTTTTATTTTTGTTGTTTGGTTTTTGAGTATGGATTTTTGCTGTGGCGTGATCGTTGCGTATTTCTTATGGATCAGCCATGTCAGTTTGCTTGAAGTTTTCAATTTGACCCCTATATAACACTGGCCTGCAGATTTGAGGTACAACTGAAATGGTGTATTTTTGGACAAAACTAAAGCGTTGTTTCTTATATAACTATCAACCGTGAGATCAGAGAGACCTTAGAATATAAAAGGAATGAGGCAACTACGACAAAATTAGTCATGTGCATTGTCGGTCTGGTTAAACTCTAAAGCAGCGGTGGGTATCAAAATGTAAAGGAAGGGCGCAGCCACAATAACAAGTTTCTTTAATTTTCAACTGAGTTTTTTGAGAGCGAAGCTTTTTTACGGACTTTCAACTTGGGGACTAAGCAAAGTTTTGCAATACTACTCAATACTAAATATTCGAATCTAAATACTCTGTACTCGAATCTAACTTTTCAGTACTTGATACTCAATACTCAGTACTCGAATCTAAATACTCATTACTCGAATCGATACTCAATACTCGGTTAGAGTATTAGAAATATTTTTTTTAGCGACAGATTCTTTTGTTTTTGCAAAGTCAGCTTTGCCATTTGACGCTGTAGTGCACTGAAACACACAGTACTGAGTACTGATTACTGAATATCGAATACTGAGTATCGAGCACTGAGTATCGTCAACTGAGTACCGAGTAATGAGTATTTAGATTCGAGTACTGAGTAATGAGTATCAAGTACTGAAAAGTTAGATTCGAGTACAGAGTATTTAGATTCGAATATTTAGTATTGAGTATCGTGTACTGAATGTAGAATACAGAGTATAGAAAGCTGAGTATAAATTACTGAGTTTAGAGTACTGAATATAGAGTGCTGAGTATCGAAAACGGCGTATCGAGGACTGAGTATTGAGTACTGAGTACCGATTAGAGATTAAAAGTACCGATTAGAGTCGGGAATTGAGTATCGAGAACCGAGTATTGAGTATCGAGTACCGAGAATGGAGCGCCGAGAATCGAGAGAATTGAGAATCGAGTGTTGAGAGTCGAGTATTGAGTGTTGAGTATTGAGTACTGTGTATCGAGTATTGAGTATCGAATACTGAGTCGAGCACTGAGTATCAAGAACTGCGAATCGGGGAATGAGAATCGAGTTTTGAGTACCCAGTAGCAATTATGGAGTACCGAGTATCAAGAATTGAGTATCGAGTATCGAGTATTGAGTGTCAAGTACTGAGTATCGAGTCCTGAGTATCGAGGACTGCATATAGCGGACTGAGTTTCGAGAATCGAGTTTCAAGAATTGAGTTTCGAGTATCGAAAATAGAGTATCGAAATTCGAGTATCGAAAATCGGGTATCGAAAACCGAGTATCGAAAATCGAGTGTTGAAAATCGAGTATCGAAAATCGAGTATCAAAAATCGAGTATCGAAATTCGAGTATCGAACATCGGGTATCGAAAATCAAGTATCCAAAATCGAGTATCAAAAACCGAGTATTGAAAATTGAGTATCGAAATTCGAGTATCGAAAATCGAGTATCGAAAGTTGTCAAGAGCTTTCCATTCTTTTTTTTGAGAGTCCAAGGCCCAAACAGATGTTTTCTTTATGCATATGGAGCGAAATTCCTGTTGGGGCTGAAAGAGCAAAACAAGCCTAAACCTGCCCAACGCGCCTCCTAATCTTTTCGCGCATCAAATACCGTTCATTTCCTTGCCACTTTTAACATTAAATGCCCACAATTTCCATGTTGCCTAGTGCTATATATGTACCCCTTCAAATGCATATATAGTGATCCCAGGCATGCGCTGTCGCCGCATATAATTTGGCGCATTAACAAGTCTCGAATTTCGACTGGCTTTGAGTTATGAGCAACTTGCTCCAGCCCCTCTCACAACAGAAACACAGAGTCCTCCAGACGTCTCGTCATTCCCACGCATCTGGGCACGTACGAGACTCTCAAGTGGTGGCAAAGTAGTAGAAGGCGAAGGAAGCGGGTAGGAAACAAATGTCAGGCTCAGGCTCAGGCTCCAGCTCCAGCTCCGACTCATGCTCATATGCTTATGTTACAAGTGTCAGCCCACAATGCAAGAACGAGACGGAGGGAAACATCCGTTAAGCGTTCGTTAAGTGAGCGCATGCGTGGATCGCTCTTTTGTATTGTTGTTGTTGTTGTTGTTGTGTTCGATTCCAATTCAGAGAAGCAGCACAAGACCATGTGCATCCTGAGCACTTGCACTTGAAAACAACGTTGAGCATGAACACAGGAAACATGCCTAGTTACCAATCGAGAAGTGGGCGTTGAGTGTAGAAAGAGCAGGGTAAGTGCGGGGTATGGTGCTTCTCATTCCATTTGCCTCACTTTGTAATTAATTAAAGAACCGTCGTCAGGCCATATAATATAGGCGTCGTTTTTGGGCTTCCCCCACCCACTCCCCCTCTCTGTGTAGGCATATAAAGCTTAATTAAAGCAAATTAAAGTGATTGCCATTTAGTTTGAGGTTAATTGCATTAAATGCGAAAAACTAAAAGTCGAGCACACGCATCGCATCGTCGGGTTTCTTCTGTTTTTTTTTCCCATTTTTTTTTATTTTATGTAGAGCAAATGTTGCAGCCAAACGTTGTTCAGGGGCACAACTCCCGTTCCAGTTCCAAGGCAAAGGCAAAGGCGATGCCTGCGAATTGTGTCGTGAGACTTGCAACAACTTTGACCCCTTTCAATATATGCAAGTGATTCAATATTGCACGCTCTTGTTGTATGCCCCAGCTCTGGGTGTAAGAATTGGGGTTGCTTCAGGTCTGGGCATAGCAATATGGGATTGAGCTACAAGCCAAAGATGTGGAAGGAAGTGTAAAGTTTAATCATTTACATAGGGTTAAAAAAGAGAAGAGAGTTTGTAGATCAGATCTATAAAGAAAGTTTTACAAAGTGTATACAGATTTTATAAGGTCTGTTCTTCTAAAGAAGTTTCGTTCTCCGTGGCCAGTTTTTAGGTACGTCTTGGGGATGGGTTTTTAGAGGGTTTCTGCGAACTGAAGGTTCGAATTCGTAAGGTTTAAATGATGTGTATTTAAAATTATTTAAATTGGTTCGCATAATTCCTGTATTTTGTTCAAATTTGCAGGATTTAAGTGGCTCACAATCCGATGCCAGCAGAGGGTCTATGTTCGAATAAGTAAGGTCTTTGTTGATGTAGCTTTCGTATGTTTATCTGTTCCAAGCTTAGTCAGTCGAAGGCGAGCTCTACCATACCGAACGCCCTTGTGCGAATCGGTCGGACAAAATCACTAACACAATCTCATACACGTTTAAGGCATACTTTTAAGGCATACACAGGCATAATACAAAGTCTTCTAAATAACACTAGAGGAAATAATGCAATAGCCTTAAATCTCACAATATTGGTGCTGGTTGATCCAAATGAAGCCTCAGCATTGAACAGAATTTTGTGATAGAACAGTGGGTTCACATACAGGGCATTTTCAGCTCATTGACCAAATGAACGTAGCAAACGATGATCACTTGGCTTGAATTCTTCCACCAGCTGGAATTTTTAAAGTAAAATGAGTGAGTTCGGAATGGCACAAATCAATCCCAACCGCGTTTAACTTTAAATTAACTTAAAAGCTTTACAAAAATGTTAGACGAGAGAGTGGGATGGGAAGGGGGAGAGATACGACCGAGACCACACCTCCATCACCACCCACTTTGTATACCCTTGTAGAGGGTATATTAAAATAGTCCAGATGTTTGTAACGCATAGAAGGAAGCATGTCCGAACACACAAAATATATATATTCTTGATCAGCAGGACGAGCTGAGTTAATATAGCCATGTCCCTCTGTCCGTTCGTCTGTTTCTATGCTATCTCCTCCGTCAGTTTTAAAGCTATCTTAACCAAACTTTGCACGAAGTCGTTTGATACAAATACGCTGCACATTTGTTGGAACCGGCCGGATCAGCTGACTATAGCATATAGCTGCCATTGGAACGATCGGTCGAAAAAGTAGTTTTAGTGAAAAAACTTTTTTGTCTTCAACGCAAACCTCCCCAATCCTCGTATTTCTAAGTTTTCTATGCTTTTACATAATTCCACCAAGTTTGATGAAAATCGGTCAACTATATAGTATAGCTGCCATACAAAAGTTAGTTCTGAAAAAAAGTCGTAGTGGGAAAAACTTTTTTGGTTTCAATGCTATCGCTCCGAAACTTCTTACTGATCAATATTATATGCTAAAGAACAATTTTGCCAATTTTGATCCAAATCGGAAGACTATAGAATATAGCTGTCATAGGAACGATCGGTCAAAAAAGTAGTTCTAGTGAGAAAAACTTTTTTGTTTTCAATGGTAGCGTCTTTATACTTTCCAGTTATGAATATTATCGCTGTCCACACAGTTTTGGAGAGTTTGGTCAGAATCTGATAAATAAATCGTACAGCTGCCTTATAACAAACTGGCAAGCAAATGGTTTAGTTATCTTTAGTAACTAACTTTATTTAACATAACTTAAGCTAACAATATGGTTGAGTCGAACGGAGAGAAGCGCGCGCGTGCTGCGCTGGCCGAAGCCAAGCCAGAAACTGAGCGCCAGGGATGGCGCGTGTTGTCGTTCTGCTATCGCGTTAGGGATGGTGGTCGATGAATAGTGTGACCAAGAGGTGGCCAGGGCTGCCACAGTACTCCCCCTCCAGAGACCATGTGGGAACGAATGATGAAAGTTTTGAGTATAGCCGGGATGAGTGTATGTCCGGGGTGAGCATCTACAGGATTTGCACAAGTCCCAAAGTGGAGGAATGCTTGCGTATACTTCTCGCTGTGATGATTGTGTCGTAGCTGGGTCGATGAAAACCTCGCGTTGAGGCCGTTGCTTCGAGTGGGGGTCGACAAGCAAGTTCGCCCATGCAGGGTTGAGGTTAAAGAGTCAATAGTACTGGGTATTGTACCCCGAGTAGAGACTTTCGTTTGCCACGCGTTGTGGACTTTCGCTTGCCACTCGTTGTGGACTTTCGCTTGCCACTCGTTGTGGACTTTCGCTTGCCACGCGTTGTGGACTTTCGTGATGCCTATCGTTAAGGACTTTCGTTTGAGGTCGAGAACTTGTAGACAGACTCAGGCTGGCATCAATTGCCAAACAAAGAGCGTCTCGAGTCGTAGCATGTTGCTAGTGGTCGGTCAGGTGAGCGGATCGCTGATCATGAACATCGGCGACGACGAAAGATGCGATGATGATCCGAATTCAGCTGCGCGACGTACTTCCATAAGTATGATCGATCCGTCTGGCAGGCTGCGTACAATGTAAGATCTGAAAAGCTGGTCGGATGCTTGACCAACGCGAGATCGGTTATATGTAGTTGATGAGTCGGTTAGGCGAAAGACAGGTCTGTGGACAATTTGCGTGGGCAGAGGTCGATGTCATGCAAGCGAAATGAGCGCTAAAGCATATGTATACATATGACCACATGCGTTGGTGTCTGTGTGTGTGAATGTGTGTAGGCGTTGCCGGCGTCGTTTTCTAACCAGGAGGTTTGTCGACGGTGTTTCACAAATTGCGAAAAAAAAATCCACTGCCAAAAGTACGAATGAGCGACTCCTGGTTGGAGTAAGGCCTGCTCGATGATCGCCGGCCGTGTGCTGTCCCAAATGTGCATTCTCAGCGCCAAAAATCTCGCCTCTGTATGTCCGCTTTGCCGGCGTCTGTCGTGTGTATGTGTGTGTTTTGCAAGAACGCGCGAAAATTCGTGATTGTATGCTGCAGACGCCGTGAGCATGTGTGTATGTGTGTGCCGCCCTGTCGCGGCGTCCGTCGCGGCGTTTGTCGTGTGTGTGTGGGACACACTTGGCCAAAAAGGCTAGAGATGTTGCTGTCCTTGAGTTTCTGGCTCGCTGTTGTCGAAATTGTTAACCTAATACTGTTTGATTTTGATGATCGAGAGCTGCATGTCGAAATGAATCGCGTCACTGTATGGGTGTGTGAGTACGGGTTGCGTCCCAGAGCAGGCTGCTTGCCTGTGAGTGTGCGTATGTGTGCGTGTGAATTTCGTCAGAGGTTGAAATTAATTTGTTTAGCACACTGCTTTGAATTTGTTTGGTTTATTGTTAGTGTTCTTTAACTTAGTCGGAGGGTCACCACTTTAATTACTCGGTTTTTAGTGTGTAACTAAAGTGGTTTAACATAACTTAAGCTAACAATATAGTTGAGTCGAACGGAGCGATCGGGCGCGAACCGCGCTGGCCGAAGCCAAGCCAGAAACTGAGCGCCAGGGATGGCGCGTGTTGTCGTTCTGCTATCGCGTTAGGGATGGTGGTCGATGAATAGTGTGACCAGAGGTGGCCAGGGCTGCCACAATGGTCAAAGTATTGGCGCCATCTATTGCTGAGTTTGGGAAATACCTCAGCTAAGAATGTTCGACGAAAATCATTTAAAGCCTTAAGTTATAAATATTAAACAAGCTACAATGGTATATAAACTTCGGTCGAGACGAAGTTAGCTTTCGTCTATTTTGAGTTATTAATTTTGTATGGGAGCTACATTTAAAAATTGACCGATCTTAACGAAACTCGTCCAGAATGTTAGGCTTTACTTAAAATAAGCGTGTACCAAAAACTAGGAGTACCTCTTGTGGTCAACCCCTTCCCACCTGATCGAAAAAATAGTTCCACAAATTAAGTTGGTGTTCCGAATACCTCTGAAACGATACCCATTTTGATTTTTTTTAAGATTTTACCCCTTCCTATCCCCCTTAAGTCAGCCTCTTTCCACCCGATCGGAAAAATATTGCCAGATATGTAATCGGAGCACCTAAAAACCTATCAAACGATACCCCTTTCCATTTTTTTTTTTAATTTTTCCTTCCCTTATGTCAGGCCTCTCTCCACCTATCAGAAAAATCAGAGCTCCCAAAAACCCCCGAGTATTGATTTTGACACTCCTAAAGCAGTGCCGGCCAAATGGCGAGGACAAAAAAGTTTGCTTGTGTTGGTGAGCAAGAGAGCTCTCTTCAGACTACAGCCGTTTTACTTGCAATTCAATGTTCTCCGATTCACACAATCATCAGTTCGGCTCGCGTTTGCGTAAATACACGACTGACTTCGGCTCTTGGTTGCTATGGCTGGCCGGGTCTGGTCTGAAGCCAAAGACAACGACGTAATTCATTTCGGTCGGTCAGTTTTCGATACTGTTCCAGTGTGCAATGGCTGAGTTTTCCATATTTTTGACAGACATTTTTTCCAAATATTGTTTGAGAGTGGCATTTTAATATTATATGTTAAAAAATATTAAATAAATTACTTCATTAATTATAAAAAAATTTGTTTGATCAAATCCCATGAATGCCTTTTTAAAACATGATCTCTAAACTTAAGTTCAAACAAGTAAGAAAGTCGGTCAAGCCCGACGGCAAAATACTCTGTACCTGTACCTGGAGTAGCAGCTTAAAGCAGCGCTGCTGAACAATAGATGGCGCCACTACTTGCTTTGCACAATGGGGGATTTTCAAAACTGATCCATAGATGACGCCACTAATACAGCAAACTTTCTTTTGGTCATAACTTTGTTATACTTCATCCGATCTTTTTCATTCCTTCGGCAAATCGATAAATAATCTTGATAACTAAATATCTCTAGATGGTATGAACTATCTATCTATAAATCTGTGGGAGATATGACGTTTTCTCCAAATTGCGGGGGCGGGAGGGGGCGTGTCAAAAATTTTATATAAACTTGATCTGCCTGCAAGTATAAGAAATATATGTCCCATACATGTCAAACCTCCATCTCTTACCATCTCTGAGATTTCTTTCTTCATACGGACGGACTCGGCTGTTGATGCTGATCAAGAATATATATACTTTATAGGGTCGAAAACGATGTACAGAGTATAAAAATGTTGTACCTTATAAATTAAGGAAACTTACTTCTTAACTCTTATAGAATAATGCCTCAGTCTATAGATAAATCTATAAAATTAAATGAAAGTCTTTCTAGCAAAGATTTATGAAAATTGGAAAAATCTTCAAAGTAAATTTTTCAATTGCAGCGCTTCTAATAGTCATTGTAGACCCAAACAGCAATCTAATTGCAGTTATTGCATGATTGTCGGCACTTTCTGGTCTGGTTTTCTGGTTTAGGAACTTATGCGCGCGCGTTGCCCGGTTCAGTACATAAATTCTCATTACAAGTGGAAGACGACATGGCCTATGGCACTGAACTTTTGTGCTTAATTTTTTTCGATATGCAATAAATTGAACATGGATGGCCCAAGGGAGGGGGGGGGGGGGCCCAACATACTTCATAAATATATTAAGCAGCAGAGTTGACCCAACGACAATAAGCCCTTGCCTTACCCCTCCCCGTGCCAGAGGGTTTGGAAGAGTAAGAGTAAGTAGGTGCTGCCCAGGGGGAGGAGGATGTCCAAGCTGCAGCAGCAGAAGCTGCATCACTCTGGAGGCCGGATGAGCATTAATTGCGTTGATTGTCATCGTCGTCGCTGTTGCTGGTTGCTGTTGTTGCTGTGCAATTGTTGCAATCGCAGCTCCAAGCAAAAGCTGCGGGTTGCGAATGCAGTTCATTGGACTGACTGCACACTCAACGATGTCTCAGTCGACGTTCAGTCCGCATGCGCCGTTGGTTGTTGGTTGGTCTAGGTAAAAGTTCTATGTTGCAGTCGTCAATGTGCTTGTTGTTGTTGTTGTTGTTGTTGTTGTTGCTTTTTTAGACACAATTTCCGGGTCATTGACTTGAAGCATTTCTTCATTGAATTGCGTATGTAACTGCAACTGTGTGTGAGTTGGAGTGTGTGTGTGTGTGTGCACAGCAACACGATCAATAAACGAGACAAGCCAGCAACAACAGCAACAACAACAGCAGCAACAGCAACGGCAGCAGCGGCAACAGCCACGCACAACGACGACGACGACGAGTTAGAAGAAATACGATAAAAAAAAAAAACGAAGCAACAACCAAGAACTTTTATATTACCAGAGCTCCAGTGAGTGAGTGAGTGAGTGAGTGAGTGGAGGAGCGGTGGGCGGTTGCTGCCGGCTGTAGGGGGAGAGGGGTCCCCAAAGACTGTTGTTGTTGTGTTTACGACTTTGCCTCGCTTTTTGTTGGAGGACGAATGCCGTGTGCAATGCAATGCCAGAAAGAAAACAACAACAACAACAATAAGAACCACACCGAGTGAAAGAAAAAGGCTAAAAGAAATAATGACAACAATAAGTAGAAGAAAGGTGAAAGGGTTCGACTACTAAATGCTCATCAAATCTCAGAAAATCATTTGTCAAAACAACAACAGCCCGACTATAATATACTCTGTACCAGCATAGTTTGTATTGATCAATTTAAGTTAGAAGCCACACAACGTGGCAAAGAAGCCAAAAAGTGCAGCCCATCCAGCTCCAATCACAGTTCCAACTGGTTCGCACATCACTGGCAACTCGTTAATCGATGGAAGCCCGCCTTTTGTTGTACATCTCTGGCTCACACACACATACACTAACTCAGCTCTTTGCATTCTGTAAAACGCATTCTCCGCACTGCAATAAACCAAACCTAAATCTAATCTGTGTTTTGCATTGAATAGTTAAAGTGGCCAAAATCGCCATTTGGAATTTTTTAGAACTGATGGATATAAAAAATGGATGGAGAAAACGTGGTTACTCCGGGCTATGTCTACACTAAGAAAAAACTAGAACGAATAATCTGAGTACGAACGCTCTTGAAAAAAAAATTAGTCGCTCTTGAATTTTCCAGAATTTCGCTCTTGGAATCGAGATAAATTCGTTCTAAGCGCTCTCAATTTTGTTTTTTATAGGCAAGGGGGGTGAGGGCAACTTAACTTTGAGAGGGTAGCGTTGGAGTCGCTCTCGCAGAGAGTGAGGGCGCATGCGCAGTTGGTCGTTGAGAGAATGAGAGCGCAGAGAGTGAAAGCGCATGCGCAGTTTGTTGTTGTGTTATAAAGGCAACTGCGTTTATTTATAAGTGTGATTTCGTCGCGTCTTTTAGCTTACGAAGGTTAGCTGAGCTCGTTAAACTGCCCGTCGCCTGTGTGTGTCAAGAATTTCGCTCTTGGATCAAGAATTTTCACTCTCACCGTACTTTTGAGAACGAATGCTCTTGATTCAAGAGCGAAATTCTCTATTTTTTCTCTGAGTGTAAGTGCTTTACATAAACAAATGCTCTGCTTTGGCACCTTTGGCTTAAGTCAAGACAGCAAGGCACCGAGCTGCGCAGTCAAATCATAGGCCACATCTTAAAAACCCGAATCGGGCCGCATCTTTATGGTAAAAGGTTCGCTTGAAAAATGTTTTTTTACCACTTTTTTAAGAGGATCACTGACAAAGAACACTTCATGATCTCTCTACTTGGTACTTATTGATCCACCCCCGTATTTTAGGTTTTTGTTTGAAAATAGATTGAAAAATTGCTCGCGCAAGACTCCATTTCAATCGATTGTAAGCAAATGGGGCTCCCATCGGACAGTGATACTATAGCTGGGTACTTTGAGATGACTGTCAATCCGAAAATATGGGATTTATTCACCATTCGATAGATTCCAAAACAAGTAAATGGAAAACTACACCCAAAAAAATTTGTAAGAATGTCAATTTGATACGCGTTGTCTCAAATTGAAATTGCAACCAGTATGTTTTTATGTATCAATATAAACCTGCAGAAGAGTATCAAATTGATATTTAATACGCAAAAGTATTAGTTAGAAACTACAAAATTTTCACTTTCGAAAATTCGACAAGTCATGTTCATATGTAAATCGAATGTCGCAGGTGGCAGCTTAGTCGATGCTTGACGTGTCACATTTAGTGTTTTGATTTTAGCGCAAACTCATCAGCAAGTGATTGGAAAGGTACTCCCCAGCAAGCATTTTATGAAATCTTCTGATCACACTCGAGTCTTTTTCGAATCCTCAGTCTGATTAAAATTGTCATAAATGCGCTCGTTTTCTGATCATAAATGACACTTTTGTCGGGAGAAAATGGTACCCTAGCCGCGACTCTTCATGAAGAGTCGTTTTTAGCCCGTGTTTCTGATCAGTTTTGACTCATTTTCGAGTCATTTGTGAGTCTTTTTCAAGTCGTTTTTTAATGAATCACATTTTGAACAAATGCATAAGTCATTTTCGAGTCTTCCTTAAATCGCACATGAAACTAATCTGTTTTTAATCATCAAATGGGCTCGAAAAAGATTCACCAAGGTGAGAAATCTCCTGATGATCTTCCAAATGTTAGGTGGGTCATTCTTCTTACCTAGGTAAGGTATAAGGTTCAATGTCGAAATGTCTAGTACCTAAGTAAAGGTAAAGGTACAAAAAAAGGTACTTTTTAAATGCGTTTTAAGCATGGTTTGTCCAACACCACGACCCGAAAATGTTCATGAAGTGATACTATACAAACGAAAATTTGAAGCTTCCTCGAAATTTCAACAAAAGTGTACGAAAAAAGAAAAAAAGATTCTCAGGAATCAGTAGAACAATTCTGTGTTCCGAGATTTCCTAAATTTCTACAGGGACATACAGTTTTTTATAGTTTTTTCTTTCCGACTATTTCGGCTAGAGTACCCATTATTAGAATTTTCGATCTAATTTACAAAATACATATTTAAATACATATTAACATTAATCAAGTTCCACATTCGCGTCAACTTCAAAATGGCTTTATCTACACATCTAATCTTGGTCTTGGCCCTAGATACATAGGAAGTAAAGCGATATGGACAAGTTTTTGAAACTTCTTAAATAGTAAAATTAGCAAAGTCCACTGGTGATAGGGTCCTAGAATAAAATTTGGTTTGTTGTGTGTTAAATAAAATGCAGTTATTTATAATCCATTCTGAAGAGAAATAGCATTTTGAAACCATACAAAAGATAGTTTATGTACCTGATTTCCATGCTAGTTGCGCCGACAGCTTTCTGTATTTCCTTGACTTAAAGCGTCTTAAGGATCAGTAAAGGATTAGCTCAAGGGTATGTTATTTTAATAGTCACATCGACAATCAAATTGAAAGATTGATTAAATTAGATTAGTCTCCCATCCAGGCTATCATTTGACATTCAATTCTCATTCATATTAAAGTACCTTTTACCTTACTTTTTGACAAGGTAAATGAACTTTTGGAGCTAGATAGGGTAAAAGATACTGGAATTTTAAAATACCGATATGTATCTAGGTATATACCTAGGTATTTGTACCTAGAAACTTCCTAATACTGCACATCAGTGCTTAGGTAAAAGTAAATGCTATGGGAAAGACTTCCCAGAAGACGTGCTGAAGATAAATTGATGCATTTCTTTATTTACTAGGTAAGTTCAAGCAGCTAAGCATATTGTTGTCGTCGTTTTTGAAAACGTATGTAAATAACAAATGTAACTTTTAAGACGGAACATACGCCATGATGCAATGCTGCAGTGTCTCTGTGCTTTGCAAGATGACGCCCAATGCGAGAGGTTCGAAACGAAGACAGCTGCTATAGGAGGTTTTCTGCGAATGCGTAAAGATGCATGAGACACACCATTGCAGTGACTTCTGATTAAACAACATACGCCTGAACACGGAGCATGTTGAGTGAGATTGGTGTGACCACACCTGACGATATCATTTCATTAATGAAAATAAAAAACATTTTATAAGAGTTCAAAATAAATTGAAAAATTTTGTATATTCTATTTTTTATATTTAATGGCAGTTTGTAGAGAACTGAATTAAAGTATTAAATTGATTAAAGTTAATATCAAAATGATACTAAAAGTTTAAATATTGAAATATCAAATTGATAATTCCCAGTATCAAATTGATAAGAAAAAGTGCCAAGCTGATACAAGTTAGTATCAAATTGATATTCTTGACATATCATTTTAATACTTTTGAAAATATCAACTTGAAGAGAATTTAATACTCAATAATATCAAATTGATGACTAAATAGTGTCATTTTGATAATTACTTTTTTTTTGATGTAGATAATTAAGTGTTATTATTCCCACCAGCTTAATATACCCTTAACTTCACTTCAACTACTTAATGGGTATGCCAACGACAACGTCGACGACGACTGCAGATAAAACCATGCAACCGGCAAGGTAACAGCCACAGAACGAACCAAGAACCTCCATTGGCCACCTGCCCCTGTCCCCTTCCACGTCTCCATTCTCATTCCCGTGTCCCCGCAGCAGGCAGGTAACCTGATCACCACAAAACAGAGCATATCAGGAGTAGTCCCCGACGCAGTCTCTTCTCCGCCTGCGTGTGTGTGTGTGTGTGTGTGTGGAAATCAAGTGTAGCAAAAGCAAAGCGGAGGCAAAAGAATAAGAGCAACGGGCTTAAAGAAAACTAAGAAGAAGACACAAACAACAACAACGACGCGTCACGGAAAACTCGTTAATGCAGGCGAAGATTTCACTTGGCAGACGTTGGACCCCAGACCCACCTAAGTCCATGTATGACTCTGTGTGTATGTGTGCGTTTAACGCATTTTAATCAGCGTGTCGCATAATTACCGGATGCTGTTGAGCGACCAAAAGACGACCAAAGAGTCAAGCAGGGAAGGGGGAGCCGCACACACCACCAGTACCCCAACGCAAACGCACATGCCAAAAACGGAGCAAAAGCCTCGCCATGAGGATGAGGGGGAGCAAAAAAAAAAAAGAACCATTTTCAAAATCATAACAGAAAATGATGGATGAATTGTCGCGCTGCTTGGCTCCAATAAAAATAACTGTAAATGCTCTCGGGGGTCTCTGTAGATTTCTAGGGGAGATCACACAGCCACAGCCACTGCCAACAGCAGCCAAATTAAAATGATGCCTGTCCCCTCGTCCCGTCGACACCCCACCCCACCCCCCGCCTACAGCAGATTCTCTAGTGATCTGCTCTCGAGTCTCGACTCGACTCGACTCGGTTCGACTCCCGACTGCAGTGAAAGTTGGTCGCTCCTCTCCTCTCCGACGGCTCCGGCACAGCCGTCGGCCGACTGCCGGCGTCCTCAGTCTGAATTCGAAGTATTGAAAATATTAATAGAACAAACTTGTTTTGACGGAAATGCACTTTACTTTATTTATCATAGTCCGTCAGTTTGGGGGATTGGGTTTGGGATGAATGAAGCAACATGTGGAGAGGGAGCCTCTCTGTGTGTGTGTGTGTGTGCTGGTATATTTATGCAGATAGATGGGCGGAAAAGATAAAGTATGTATTTGGGGGGGGAGGCAAGAGTCGAGGAAGAGTGCAAAATGCGATAGAAACTCTGCCTGTAGATTATGCTGATGGGGAGGGATATGTTGCCGCTTTGGCAAATGCTGCTACTGCGTGTGCAAGTTATGAGGGTTGACAGGTGCGGAGTCTGGCAGTTCAAAGCAATGCTAAGAATGGAGATCGGGCTGTTTTTGGACAGAGAAGTAGAGAGAGAGAGAGAGACATTTTGTTAAGAGGTTGAATGATTTGACCTGAAAGTGTTAAAAAAAGGTTAGTTGTTTCCAATTTATATAAGAAGACAAATTAGACAGTATTAGCAGTCGATTTTCCAAACGGATAAAATTAATGGGAATCCAAACTCTGCACTTCCATATTCCCAAAACAAGTAACCGGTTCTTGTTAAAAAATTAAAATTATCCTGAAATAACCACATATTCTCATCTCAATCAATGAGTATTTTCAAGGGGTGCTCACAGCCTATATGCAAGCCGCGCATTCGTTGTTGTTTTGTGCATAGCGATATAGCACAAATCGAGGTATACGTGGGGTAATATTTATATGTCGGGAACCAACACTAATATCAATAGTTAAAATCAGGCAATACCAAAATAAAGTTTGAACATTTTTAGCACAAAAAGTCTCACAACGTTTTGATGTACTACCGCTATTTTGTGTTGTTTACAGTGAGTTGAAAATTTCAAGGAAATTTCAAGTGAAGTTTATCGTTGGATTATTTTTCACAAATTGTTTTCACAACAGTGTTTTTGGTGCAGGTTTGCCCAAAAATGTGGCATAAAGCAGGGCTGCAAGCCCAAAAAAGTTTTCGGAACCTCCGGTTTGCTGGTTCGAATCAAAATTTACCAACGGTAAAGGTTCGGAAATTTGAGGGCAAATGTATGTAACCGCCAGAACAAAGCATCTCTGACTGTATAAAGTGTATTCATATATTCCCTTTCGCATGTGCAAAGTATATCACAGTCTGTCTTGACCGACTTCCCGTATTGTTATATTTCTGATTGTCGACTCTGCTGTTACGTACATAGAAGGGTACCCAAATACATTTTAATGAGTATAATCTTTTTTTTACCCGAACCAATAGCTTGGGTTCGGAACGGGTTCGGGTTCATCTATTTTCGTCCTCCTTTGGTTCACTGTAAAAAAAAGCCGGAGTTCCGGGTTCGAACCGGTTCGGTTTTCATGGCTTTATAACTCAAAATCGCATTGATTGTACATTCACAAGATAAGAAAAATCTTTATTTACACAAAATTTTAAAGCCGTCGTTTAAATTGTGGCGCTCAGTCAAAGTCAACTGATTAAGAGCAGTCCTGACTTATCGAAAATCGACTTTGCACGTGGGCTGTAGCTTATCCATTAAAGAGAGAATAAATTGAAAATATGGAAAATGTTCGTACTGGAATGCCAAATATACGTTTTATATTCCGATTTACTGATATTGTATTTTTGGTTGTGTTTGTCCAATTGTTATTGGTGTATTTTGATAGCGAAAATCTAACAAGTATAATCGTGTCTAGTGGAGTATAACTTTTTTTCTGCATACTGCTGCACGCAAAAACGACATGTTGTTCACAAAAGTGTATAGATTAATATGTAATTAAAGACTTTTGCCCGTTTTTGACCCTTTTAGAAAAATGTTATTTTTTTTAGTGTCATATGAGTTTTGCCATACAAACCTGCTTGAGGTTTGGGACCGCTATGATTCTGCATCTACTAAGTGGATACTCGAAAAAATTTATAAAAATTACCTCAGCAGTTCGCAAATTGATGAAAAAGATAAAAAAATTACGAACTTTACTTTACATATAAAGCGATATTTGGCAAAATGCCAACGTATGTTGTCCCGATTTAAAGTTCAGCACTCAAAGTGGCTTTCTTAGAAGATAACGTTATGCCTAGAAGAAAATCAATCAAGTACAAGTCCATCTCCTTCTTAAATAGGTAGACCATTTATTTTAAACAATTGACCATAATATTTTATAAAATTTTCATATGATTTTAATCGCTATTTCGTGCGAGCGTTATTATAACCAAGGCTGCAAATCGGTCCGGAACTGAACCCCTGAAACCGGTTCGATTCGGGTTTTTTGACCTTCGCGAACCGGACCATGAACTATATTTTTGACTCCTCGAACGTGAACCCGAACCTAACCACTTTATCGAAAAACGAGAAGGCCAAGCTAACTTCGTCTGTGCCGAAGTTTTTATACCCTTGCAAATGCTGTTTTTGAAATGTCAGAGTTTAAGAACGCATAGATAAAAATCAAAAATTTTTTAACTAAAACCCATTTTCCGACAGATAAACATCTGACTTCGACCAAATATCGCGAATCTTTTTGCAAACATATCAAATTAACAATCGCGGAGTTTAAGAAAGATAAAATTTGAAACAGAAAAGTTTTTCTCACTAAGACACATTTTCCGACCGATCGGTCCTATGGCAACCATAAGATATAGTCACCCGATGTCGATCAACTTTTTCAAATTAGTTTGAAACCGATTAATATTAAGAATCACCGACTTTAAGAACGATTTACTCGAAAACAAAAAAGTTTTTTCACTAAGACCCATTTTCCGATCGATCGGTCCTATGGCAGCTATATGTTATAGTCATCCGATTTTAACCAAAATTTGCAAATCTGTTTGAAAACATGTAATATTAATTAGGGCCGAGTTTTATGACGCTAGCATTGAAAACAAAAAAGTTTTTCTTACTAAGACCCATTTTCCGACCGATGGTTTCTATGACAGCTATAAGATATAGTCATCCGATCTTGACCAAAATTTGCAAATCTGCTTGTTAGCATATAATATTAATAATGGCCGAGTTGAAGGCCGCTTACATTGAAAACAAAAAAGTTTTTCTGACTAAGACCCATTTTTTGACCGATGGTTCCTATGGCAGCTATAAGATAAAGTCATCCGATCCGGTCCGTTCCGACATATTAGCAGCGTGCAGTAAAAAGAAGACTCTGTGCAAAATTTCAGCTCGATAGCTTTAAAACTGAGAGACTAGTTTGCGTAGAAACAGACGGACAGACAGACAGACGGACAAAGATCAATCGACTCAGCTCGTCGCCCTGATCAAGAATATATATAGTTTATGGGGTCGGAAATGAATATTTCTATGCGTTGCAAACTTCTGGGCAAAATTATAATACCCTTTGCAAGGGTATAATGAGGTTCGGTACACCAATTTTATTAATTTCTGGAGATTTTACTATAAACACTTTCATTTCTAACTAAGCGTGAATGATTTTTGATGTAAAATGACAAGATAAAGTGTGACGATGATGATAAATTATACGGAAAGAATCCGTTTGACCATATGATGAATCTACTTGGCTTTAAACGGACGTTATTATTTATATTACGCTTGGTGTTCACGCCGCGCAGTAGTTTTAAAATCTTCAGCAAATCATTGTTTATTACTAGACATCGGATTTTACATATTTACATATTTTGAACCGCATTTCCGATTTAAGTTCTGATTGCACACATCTTATTTTTATTGAAAGACGATCTAAGTCCGCTAAAACCATTTTGCATAAATTACACATTTGCATAAAAAAATATGCAAAATATGCAGAATATGTAAAATATGTAAAATATGTGAAAAACCTATTTTTTTATGAAATGACATATTTCAGATACATTATTATCATAGTAGGCCAGGGTTAATGTGTACTTTTTGTGATTCTGTGCTCACCATTTTCTGATTTTTTTGCAAGTCCGTTTCACTTTGAAAATCAACTTCATCAATTCAACTTTTAATTAATTAAAATGCCGAAAACAGGCGATTAAAAAAACATGTTTGATTCAAAAATGGCTAAAAGAATTGGAATCAAACTGTTTTGAAATACAGGAAGACAACGTTGTCTTTCTGGGATATAACTCTCTATTTTCTTTGTAACTGGTATCTATTGTCTCCATACATAAATGAAACCAACAACAGTCGCAATGGGATAAGAGTTACGCTCTCAAATGTTATCACGACATTTCTGTTATTGTTGTTTCTGCATGGATTTTTTGTTCTACACGCATACCTTATTTGAGTGAATGTGTGTCGTTTACTCTCTCTCGCGCTCTAAGCAAAAGCGCCTAGTTAAAAATGTTGGCTGAGCGCCATACCTGAGATAGTTGTATGATGGGTGTGAGTGTGCATGCTGCAGGTGGGTTACTATCTAAATGCCCCGACAAACATTCTTCTACTATGAGATCAGTACCAGTATTGGCTGCAGTATTCTCAGACCCGAGATTTCATATTTTGCTTACAAAAAACAGTGGCAAAGCAACTGACTCAACGTCTGTTGTGAAGAAGAAAAGTAATAAACAAATATCAAATATAAAAGCTGTGAATTATGTTATAGATTTCTTTGGAAATTGTCAAAGAGCATATACATTACATAGATCGACAAATGTTTTAAAATTTTGGATAGGTCATAAAAACGAAGACTTAAACAATATTGCCTTTACTATAGTAAATCAGGTATCAGTTTAGCGAGCATTTTCAACACTTAAGTTTGTTCTTTCTGATTTAAGAGCTAGTATAGATGAACAGCTGCTGGAAGATATAATGCTTAAACTAAGCAGTTCCTAAGAATTGTTAATGTCAGCTAATGGATTTGATAATTACAATAACTTAAGTAGTGAATATTATGATTATGAATATGAATAGAGAGGTATATTAATATCATTATCAACGTAGAATTAATAAATCAAACTATTGTTTGATTCAAAAAAAGTCAAACTATTGCTTTTTGTTCAAGTGAACCAAGGCTCGAACCAAAACCTTGGGTTCAGGGGTTCCAGGAACTTTACAATGGGTTTGAACCCCCGGATTGAACCTTCTGCAGAATTTTAGAGGTTTGCAGCCTTGATTATAACGATTTCATTACCAATTTTATTATAAATTTATTTCAATTCATGTCTATGGTTCCAATGTCACCGACGGTCCACAAAATTTTCATTCATGGCTGGCAAATAATGAACTCTTCCTTAGTTCCGGTAGGATGTCTAGGAGAGAATGCTTCAAAAGCACGAAACAAGTACTACAAGGCCGAAAGAAGATCAATAGCCCGAAAGAAAAGCAGACTGAACAACGTGTCCGATGTATTTCATAGGGCAAGGGACTCTTCCGATCCAAACCAAAAAGAATCTCTTCGAGCAGAAGTAATAAAACTCCTGAACTCATTTGCTGATTGATTCCGAAAAATCCACCAAGCATTTAGCGATGAAGAAAACGCTCTTTATTTCTTAAAGCCTAATACTGAGGGCGTTCGAATTTTCCTTTTCTGTGACGAAACGAAAATTCGAACGCCCAGTACTAGGCTTAAGCTTATGCATTTATTAAAATGCACTTATATATAAATGTCCAATAAACAATTTAGTCAACTACGTACATAAGAATAATCGTACCTATAAAGTATATAAAACTTCAGCGCACTTTCTTAAGAAAAAAGCATTTTCTCATTTGGGTTAGTATGGGAGGGGTGGGCGTGGTCGGATCGATCTAAAATTTTTTTTCAAAAACGAGCACTAATTTTTGTGTACACTCGTGCATTTACTCGGCTTGTTTGTGCTCGCCACTTTGGTGTGACATACATGAAATGATCGTATAGCGAGCTTTACGGCGGCCACGGGCGAGTTTCAAGCGAGTTACACCCTAAAATACTTGCGGTTTACACGCCTTGTTGTGGTGTTTCCAAGAACTCTAGAACAAAAACAAAACAGCAGCAGACTTTATGGTGCCAAAATCATACTATCTCTTTTGCTCTCACAAGTGGTTGTTTTTACATGCTTGCAATCCTAAAATTCTAAGAACATAACGGTCATACCCAAATTAAGGATGACATGTTTTTCTGCGTGTGTTTTTCATGTATGTATATATATGTTGTTAATTGTTCTCTTTACTCGAACTTTTCCCCTCCCCCATTATTATTCAGTGTGATAAAATGTTGAATGAATAATTGCAATAAATAAAACCTTAAGACTTATTCGTCTGATTAAAATTATGGTTTCCATTCCAACAAAAAAACACTTGACATCATCAACTTTGAGTTGTTGTGTTTCATCTGTGTGTTTCCGTTAAGCTTCCCTCCATCCGACGAGACTTGTCAAGGTTTATTACAATGTAACCACAAACAAAAAACCAAAACAAAACAAAACTAAAAATGCTTTAGCTTGAAGCGGCTGTCATGAAATATTAGAAATGCCAAACAGCAACTACATGGGTTGAGTGGTGGCCCATAGCCAAAGTTCAACTAAGGTTGAAACCATTTGTCGGATTAAATACGCGCTGCGGTAATTATGTGCTTCAACCAGCAACAGCAACAACATAGACAACATGGCAAACATGTTGAGAATGCGTCCCAGCCCCAAAAGCCGAAACAAGTTTCCAGCTCTCAACAGCAACGGCAAAACAACGTCGATAAGGCAACCACCACACAAAGTGTCAAATGAATTTGTCAGACTTCGCGAGGGGGGGGAGACTCGAGCTCGAACTCGAACTCTTGGACATGTACAGCACTTTGGGCACTCGGCTGACAATAAAAACAAATTTAATTGTCAAACAGAGGAAGAAGGAGGAGGAGGAGGAGGAGGAGCTGCAGCGTGCGATCTACGTTCCAGGTACAGGTGCTTCCGTTGCTCTCCCCAATGCCAATGCAAAAGCGGATGTGAATATTTGTTGAGATTTTTCGTGAGGCATTTGCACCTGTTGCCCTAAAAGCGAAGGAGCAAACATCAAAAGAGCGAAACAAGAACGAAGCAGTGTGGACAAGCGTAGCATACAAAACCACAAGCAACTTCCGCCGCAGGATCAGAGAGGAGGCGAGACGGCGGCGGAACCTGTTCGTCTTTCAATCGTGAGTTGGCATTTTTATATTCAGTTTGGCGAATTCATAATAATTTCATTGATCTGTCATTCGAGAGCTTCCAGCATGTCTGCAACGAGAAACGAATCTTGCACTCGTTAAATACACACAAATATAGAAATTCACAGATTATGCATACGTATGTATACAGTAAGCCATAGGCTGATAGGCCTTATCAATGCTTCCTTGCTCATTGTAGAAAGGCCATTAAAGTGTGCTTGCATATATGTATAAAGATTCACCTTCAGACAGAGACACAAACCGGGAGGAGGTAATTTTATGCGGGCACACCCATTTAAAATGCAGTTAGTGTTAGTTAATATGGGTGCCAGGGTAGTGCCCAATGGAACATGTCGTGCTATGACCGACTACAAAAATATCAATGAAACACGAGTTTACTGATGAGTCTGTGAGTCTGTTTGTGTGTGTGTGTGTGTGTCTGTCAGATCACCAGGAAATGATCAAAATATTTAATTGCGTGCAACGACTGTATATGACGAATCTTCAAACGAATTACTATGAATACCGATGAAATCTCGATGAGTTGTCAACGATAACTGCAAATTGGAAGCGTGCCTGATGATACTTAGTTTACATAATAATGAATTGCTTTTAAATTTGGCAAATGAATGAATGTTGTTACATTAAGAAACTTTAATAAGTTAAGTTTTGGTCAGCTGATTGGTATTATTTGGTTTTCACTTAGTGAACAGGTCGACTCTATAGATTTTCCAAGACTCTGCCGACTTTGAAAACGACTTTAGTGCATCAGTTACCTTTCCAATCTCAGAAAACAAGACTGGCAGAATTCTACGTCGATCAGGTTAGAATTTATATCTTTTGTACTTAAAATTTTAAGTATGAAACATTCTAGAATTGAATGACGACTGTTAATGATATTGAAAGGCGAACAAACGTTTTTGAATCAAAAACGTTTCGTACTTTAAGAAAGGCGCGTTCTTAGTTCCAGTATGAAATATCTTGGATTGAGGAAAAAATAGGCTTATAATGCTAGCTTCAAAAAGTGTGCAACGGAAAATGCGAATTTGTTCAATTCAAATCTGTTCTTTATGAGTTAGGGTGGATTTCTGACACTCAACAAAACCATCTTGGTCTTTGCACTAAGAAACAAATGAGAAAGTCGGTCAAGCCCGGCTATAATATACTCTGTAGTCCAGGCTGCCGTTCGCATTTGCTCCCGATTATGATATTAAAATACATGAAATCGGTATTCAGGAGCATATTACGAAACCTGATATTAACCACAAACGAGAGCGTAAGTTAAAGTCGGCTCTAACCGACTTCGATATACCCGTTCCTCATGGAAACAAATGTTTATTAGCCTTCCTGTATGCCTGAGGTCAATTACTAAATCCAACATAAATGACTCCAAATTCATCACGATAAACAGATCAGACAACAAAACTTTTGAAAACGTCGGTCAAGCCCGACTATTACATACTCTGCACCCTTAATGTCGCAGCTCGAATTTGGTCACGAGTCAAACGGCCAGTTAACACACAACGCACAACGCAGTGCGCTCTCTGAGTCTCTCTCTCTCTTACTAAGATTGCTGCTGAACGCAGTACTTAGGTTATGGGTGGGGTGGGTGGTTGGTGTTAACTGACCGTTTTTTGCTCATAACTTGAGTATCGTTCATCCGATCTTCATCATTACTTCAGCAAATCGATAAATAATTTTGAGTACTAGATATCTCTAGAAATTACGAACCATCTATCATCAAGACTGTAGGAGATATGACGTTTTTTCCAAATTGCGGGGGCGTGAGGGGGCGTGGCAAAAATTGAAAATAAACTTGATCTGCGTGCAGACAATAGGAGTCTACATTTCAAATTTGGTTGCTCTAGCTCTTCTAGTCTCTGAGATCTAGGTGTTCATACAGACAGACGGACGGACGGACGGACGGACAGACGGACAGACGGACAGACGGACAGACGGACATGGATATATCGACTCGGCTGTTGATGCTGATCAAGAATATATATACTTTATATGGTCGGAAATGATTCCTTCTGCCTGTTACATACATTTGCACGACTTTAGTAGACCCTTTTACTCTACGAGTAACGGGTATAAAAAGTATTATCCAAGGAGTCACGCGGTTATCGTGCAATATTTTTGTTATAGGCTCATCTCTAATTTTCATTCTCTCTCACTAAGATGGCCTTTGTTGAATTGAATGCTGAGGTGATGGGTGGGGGTGTTAACTGGCCTTTTTTTTGCTCATAACTTGAGTATCGTTCATCCGATCTTTATCACTTTATATCCTTTAGCAAATCGATAAATCATATTGATTACTAAATATCTTTAGAAGGCAAAAAACATCTATCTACAAAACTGTGGGAGATATGATGTTTTTTCCAAATTGAGGGGGCGGGAGGCGGCGTGAAAAAAATTTAAAATAAACTTGATCTGTCTGCAAGTATAGGAAGTTTATGTCTCATACATGTCAAACCTGTATCTCTTAACATCTATGAGATCTGTGCGTTCATACAGACGGACAGACGGAATGATAGACGGACGTGGCTATATTGACTCGGTTGTTGATGCCGATCAAGAATATATATACTTTCTAGAGTCGGAAATGATTCCTTTTGTACAAACTTAAAGTATAAAAGGAACTCCTTGTAGCACTAGGAAGAAGAAAATAAAATAAATCTAAATCTAAATTATAGGCAAGGGGAGTAAGGAGAAGTCTCGGAGCGTAGAGGTAAGCAAACTTCAAGAGAATAGCGTTGAACGCGATCTCACAGTTTCGTTTTTCATGGGAGAGGGGTGTGTTCAGAAACTACTGAGTGGAGACTGCAATCGGGAGCAATTGAGAGCAGAGCACTGTCGTTGTCAAATGTGAGCGGTGGGTCGTTAATTCATTTAATGTTAAACTTTTCGAGTTTGAAAAAGTAATGGATTAAAGGATTGTATAAAATAAAAACCATGTTAAAAACACCCCTAATAAAAACAACTCCGAGTGCTGCAGTCGAGTACCCTGACTGCAAAATAGCCTGTACCAAGTAATGTTGTTTTTGCTCGGAACTTATTGTGGTTTTCATAATTCAAACTCAGAGTTGAAACTTAAAAATTAAGGCTCTGCCAGTTTTCCGCGAATAAAAGGAGGAGGAGGAAGAATTTCCAGATCTGAAACAAACTTGATCTGGGTACGGTATACACATACATTCATACAAAAATTGGCAGCTCTATCTCTTATAGTCTCTGAGATCGACACGTTCATACAGACAAACAGACAGCTTTTCGCAGTTAAAAGGTGGAATTTTCCAATTCTGAAACAAACTCGATCTGGGTATGGTATACACCTACATACATGCAAAAAATTGTGGCTCTATCTATTATAGTCTCTGAGATAGCCGCGTTCAGACAGACAGATGGACATGGCTAAATCGACTCGGGTTGTGATGCTGATCAAGAATATATATACTTTACTAGCATAAAACCCGTCGCGCTTCGCTGCGCCATCAGTATGGCCTTTATCAGTATGGAACCAATATCCCACATTCCACCCACTATCCACCAATTTCCCACCCAGTTCCCATCCAATTACCACCCTATAACCACCTACTTCCCACCCACTACCCACCCAGTTCCCACCCATTTCCCATCCACTTTCCCTCCACTTCGCACCCACTTAAGTTTGTTTTTTGCATATAGAATTTTCCGTGCATTTTCACACCCTGGGGGCGGATTTTCCATCATTGGAAAATCACTTTTCAAATTATTTCGTATTGTATCCTTACAAACCGAGTTTCAAGTCACTCGGATGTGTAACTTTGAAAATGAGTTTGGAGCTAATCGCTGGGATCTACCCACCCAGGGTGGGTGAATTTTCCGAAAAATTGGGACGCAGTTTTTGTTGAATTTTCATATAGATCTTTAAAAATGAGCTTAAACTTGATCGGATAAGAAACAAAAAAGTTTCATACAACAATTTTCCGCGAATTTTCCGAATTTGCGGTCGAATTTTCCAAAATTTGTGCGTCACGTTTCTAATATTTTACTATGTGCAACTTTAAAAATGAGTTTGGAGCTAATCGCTGGCAACTAAACTTTTGCCCAAGCAATCTTGATCACCCACTTTTCACCCAGGGGGGTGAATTGTCCAGAAAATCGGTATGCAGTTCTTGTTTTTCTTGAATTTTCATAAATATTTTGAAAATGAGTTTGAACTTGATCGGATGATAAACAATAAAGTTTCATACAAAAGTTTTTCGCGAATTTTCCACATTTCCGGACAGAATTTTCCAAAATCCGTTGTGCTCCGTAGTGCTCACTTTCAGCAGAAGATAAAACTACTGTGAAAAATTCAGCATCCTATCTCTTATGGTTTGGGCTGTGCGACGGTCACCAGTCAGTCAGTCAGGTTGAACTCTTTTATAAATATAGAAAGGGTCGAAAATGCTTCCTTCTGGCTGTTACATACATTTGCACAACTTCATGATCCCCTTTCCCATTTTTATTGGGAAGTTCAAAGCGAATGTCTTGTCCTTGTTGCTCGCGAACTGCTTACATTCTTAACTATGATTTAGCCGCCGTGTCTCGCCTCCCAGAAAGCCAAGTTCGGAAAGCTACAAACTATGTGTCTGAAAAGAGCCGAGCGTTATGAGCGTTTTTGGAGTAAACACATAAATTTGAGGGTTTTCGGAGCATATTCAGTGCTCTCTAAGCACGCGCTCATAAAAATCACTTACATATGTCTGAGCATTTTCGGAGTTGCACTCCAATATGCGTCTCATAAGAGCCTTTGAGGAGGCGATTCAATAGCCCTTCAAGTGCCTAGAAAAGTAACTTCTATGTGTCATTTTTGAGGTTTTTATATGCTTCATTGGGAGGGTGAAAGCACTAACATCTGTGTCAAAAACGAGTCCGATTAGACTCAGAAAACTTCCACATTAAGTGGAATTAAGACGGTGCGTATTATGACGGTGAAAACGCACATATTGCTTGTTGGGCAGTTCAAGTCCCAATAAAGTAGATAAAAACGAGAAAGCAAAGCTAACTCCGTCTGTGTCGAAGTTTTAATACACTTGGAAAAGCTCGCTTCAATGATTAGCGATTTCAACCAAATATCACAAAAAGCACATCAATTTGAAAACAAATAATATTCATAATGACCGAGTTTAACAACGCTAACATTGAAAACACAAACTTTTTCTCACTAATTTCACCTATATTCCGACCTATCGATCCTATGGCAGCTACAAGAAGTTGTCATCCGATCCGGGCGGTTCTGACATATTAGCAGCGTGCAACACCATCTCGGTCGGTCGTGTCTCTTAATATTTGAACACAAGTTATACTGTCGAAAGTCGTTACTAAATATATGTTTTTTGAACAAATTTGATACTCAATTGGGTAAAATGAATACTTCATGGTGTTTGTGAAAAACTAGGTTTCAAAACGAAGTAGACACCCTTCTATTTGGAAATGAAAAACAACCTTGTCATTTCAATAAAAAACTATAATATTTTCCTTCCTAATTGCCCTGTCAAGTATAAATAGTAATTGCACCTTGTTGTAACCTAGCACCGCCACCCAGCAGAAATATGCAGAATCAACAACTTAACATGCATAACGACAAATAATATTGCCACATCAACAAACTGATCCTCTGTAATACCCCATTAGCGGCATTATAACCTCACTTCTACGCACATAAACACTCGCCCCCCTTCCCATTTTCCATTGGGTACTTGATGGCCAATGCTGTTTACTGCTGTTGATTCCGTGCATTTTGCCCGTTTTGCTGCGTCTTTTGCTCTTATCAACTTCATTCATTAAAGCTGTCAGTGCGCATACCCATACAAACACACTTATTGGACGTCGAGCCACTACAGTTACTCGAATTGGCAGACTTGCATGCTCGTTAAATATAGCACACTTCAATCAGAAAATGCCGTATACAATCGGCAGCAGCAAAAGCAGCAGCAGCAGCCCGGCAACTTGTCTGAGAAGGAGAGTTTACTTTGAGTTCCATTCATCAAACAGAAGAAATGAAATACAAAAAAAAAAAAAAAAAAAAACACAACCCGAAGTGTGTCAATCAGAGCGAGTTTGAAGCGAATTGGCAGGTCTCGTAGAGACTGTGAAATTCTGTGTAGTGTGCCGCAAAAGTCGTTACTGATTACAAATATACTTATGTATATAAAAAAGCATGTTTTTTTTTGTTTGTTTTATTTATTTTTGCATAGCCCAAAGGTGACCCCAACCAGACCCCAGGCAGAACCGTTAGGTTATCTCTCCCGTACACACACTAACACACACACGCACACTCGCTCAACGCTGTGTAATTTGCTTGTGAGCGCGCGAATTATGATTGAATAATGAAATGCCCCAATGCCCACAATCGAGGGTCGAGCCGACTAGGCAGTCAATTATGCAAAACGGTTACTGCACTTTGCATTAATTAACAAACAAACAAATAAACAGCTGACACAGTTTTTCATCCAACACCGACGAAAGAAAGCAAAGTTAGATACGCCAAGAAGTTAAGTTGAACCGGGGAGGGCAAATGCATATGGCGAAATACAACTTGTACAACTTCCCTTCCAGTGGCGAGAGTGAAATATTTTGCAGTTAAATTTAAACTACGAGTGAGTACAGATGATTGTACGTATGTGTGTGTGTGTGTGTGTGTGTATGCTTGCAACATTTGATGCGCGCCTTCCGTTGTAAATTTTCATCGTAGTCGCAGTCGTCGTCGTCCGCCCGCAATGTTTGTGCAGCTTCGTCGACGGCGGACATACATGGGTCGATCAATAAGTAACGCCTTCATACATTTTCCCCCTACGATTTTACTAGCTGTTGATGCCCTACTTCTATTACGATTTGTTAGATCCCTTAAAGTATGCTTCAAAACTGGGAAAGCGCTTGCCGTAGACTTTCTACGGCTTTAAGAATTGTGATGATATGTTTCTCAAACCACTTTTGAGACGGTTCAATCTAGTTCGGAAGAGGTTATAATCCGCAAGATATCTAACTTCATATTACCAACATTTCAACCAAATTTCAAGTTCATAGCTCATATAACTTAGGCGAATTGGCTGTGTACCCCTTTGAACTCGCTCACTCTAGTGCGAAATCTGTTTTCAATATATCGAACCCCATATTACCAACCCAATCACTAAATTTTATGCTCAAAGCTTAACAAATGTACGCGGCGCCAATCTGGTATCGTTTCATGGTGTTCTCTAGCTCCCGAAGTTATTGGCATGTCTGTCCCGAAAACATGGAGAGATGAACTTTCACCTAACTCAGCTCCTCAGTGGACGTGGCAGTTTTAGGAGCTAGCTAAAAAGAGTCGGCCAAGACGATAGCAAGGAGTTCACATCAGCATGGCACGTCTTGTTCAAGCGTGAAAGGTTTCAGACTAAAAGGGCAAAATTATTCAAAGTGAAAATAATAATAACGAGAAGGCCAAGTTAAGTTCGTCTGTGCCGAAGTTTTTGTACCCTTGCAAATATTGTTTTTGAAAAAATTAAGAAATTTTCTAACTTGAACCCATTTTCCGACAGGTAGTCATCTCATTTCGACCAAATTTCGCGAATCTTCTTGAAAACATATCAAATTTTCAATCGCCGAGCTTAAGATTAAAAACAAAATTTTTCACACTAGGACTGATTTTCCGACCCATCAGTCCTATGGCAGCTGAAAGAAATAGTCATTCGAATATATTCAATATAAAAATATTCAAATTTGTGTGAAAGCAAGTAATATTAGTAATGTCCGAGTTTGGGTACACTAATATTGAAAACAAAAAAGTTTTTCTCACAAAGACCCATTTTTCGACTGATGGTTCCTATGGCAGCTATAAGATATAGTCATCCGATTTTGACCAAACTTTGCAAATCTGTTTGAAAGCATGTAAAATTAGTATTCGCCGAGTTTGGGGACAATATCATTGAAAACAAGAAATTTTTCCTCACTAAGACCCATTTTCCCACCGATGGTTCCCATGGAAGCTATAAGATAAAGTCATCCGATTTTGACCAACATTTGTTAATATGTGTGAATACATAAAATATTAGTATTGGCCGAGTTTGGGTACGCTAATATTGAAAACAAAAACGTTTTTCTCACAAAGACCCATTTCCGACCGATGGTTCCAATGGCAGCTATAAGATATAGTCATCCGATCCTGCCGGTTCCGACATATTAGCAGCGTGCAGTTAAAACAAGACTGTGCAAAGTTTCAGCACTAAGAGACTAGTTTACGACAGACGAACAGACGGACGGACAAAGCTCAATCGACTCAGCTTCTTCTGGGCAAAATTATAATACCCTTTGCAAGGGCTTAAAAATAATCATAATCTGTCAGTACCATCTTCTGCCGAACCAAACCCAGTGTCAAACTAGCGATTTCTCTCACCACAGGTGGAATCTACTTTCAATGTATTTAACAGTCGAATTTGGCACAATTATGTCATAGAAATTGCGGTAGAAGAAAGGGTAAGCTTCTTTTGCTTGGGAAAAAGCAGATAATATCAATTTTAAAATAAAGAGTCTGGTTTGCCCGTCGTAAGTTTAAAGGTTTTACGCGTGTCGTCTCTTCAGAAATAGTCATATCTGCGATAAGGCGGCTATACAGGTTATTTATAATGATTAGAGCGCAGATAGAACAAAGTTACAGGCTTCTAAGCTAATTTTTATCGACGATTAAAGTATAAAAACTAAAAATTACCCAGATCCAAAACTGAACTAAACAAGTACTGAACTAAGACCAGGGATGCAAACCGGTTCTGAGCCGAGCCTAGCCAAGCCGATCAAACCCGTTTCGAACCACTAATTTGTGCTCGTAAAACAAACCGCAAACCAAACTATTTTATACTTACTTTTATACTATACTATACTTACGAAAAACCCAAACCGAAAAGGGTTTGGTTCGGTCAAGAGCATTTAACCTGTAATAGCGTCAACCCCTTTAACATGTCCTTATAACTGAATCAAGATATTTTGCTTTTATGATTCTTTGCTGATTATCCGGCCCGAAGGACCATTTGGGAGATCAAGATATTCTACTTGTGAATTTAGTGTTTTTCCCTGTCGTACCTTCAAGCTCGCTCTTTAACTAAAGACAGGTAGAATACTTCAAGATCAGAGTATGGCTTACTCTAGATTATTGTTCTTGCCGAAACTCTGTTGAAATCCAATTAATACGTACCGTTTTCGAGGTCCTGTTCCAGAGCCGAAGATTGCATTTTTTCTCGGTTTTAAATTGATAGTACAGTGTTTTAACAAAAAATCCCAGGGAGAAAGTCGGTCAAGCCTGACTAGCAGCTGAAAGCAGCGCTGCACATTCTTTGGTCATAACTTTGGACTAATAGATGGCACTACTTACTTTGAACAATGCTGGTTGAGGGATTTTCAAAACTTAGCAACTGTTAGAAAGTCGGTCAAGCTTGACTGTAATAAACTCTGTACCCGCAGTAACAGCTGAAAGCAGCGCTGTTGCTGCGCTGCAGCACCGAAGCAGCGAACTTTCATTTGGTCATCACTTAAATATCGTTCATCCGATCTTTATCATTCTTTCGGCAAATCGAAAAATAATGCTAATTACTACATAGCTCTAGAGAGTGCAAAACAACCATCTAGAAAACTGTGGGAGATAAGACGATTTGCCGAGCCGGGGGTTTTGTCGAGCGGTTTGCATCCCTGCTAAGAACTAAAATCACGGTTGCAAAATAAAATGCTCCAGAAAAAATTCGAAAAGGCTGCATTTAAGAAACAAAAGCTCCAAAACTATATTTAAAAAAGCAGTTGTGAACAAACGCAACTTTTTCGGACCTAGAGCCAGCTAAACTCACTAATTAAACATTAGAAAGGTCGCCAAATAAATTTCAAATATATAAGAGACGGCACGCTCTCTTGTTTGTAAACGAAACTAACAAAAGTTTCAAGAAACAAAGCAAAAAAAAAACGATTTTTTGAATGCTTTGTATTTTAAAATTAACGGGCACTTCTAAGCTCGCTCAAAAGTTTTAAGCTTTTGCACTTAGAAAGTTCAGCCTCAAAGCTTAAGCACTACCACCAGAAAGTTGAAAGCACTCATTGCTTGTCTATTTTTGCTTTCATTGCTTTTAGCCGCTCCCAACTGATCTAAGCAATGATTGTATATAGAGGCAGTTGGCAATCGTGTTTTCTTCAGCGAAAAGCCTACTGAAGAGTCGTTGGGGATAACGATGAAACAGTTCTGTATAGGCAACCAGCTCCTTTTTGTGGTACAATGCATAAGTTGCTTACAGTTGTGAACAAACGCAACTTTTTCGGACCTAGAGCCAGCTAAACTCACTAATTAAACATTAGAAAGGTCGCAAAATAAATTACAAATACATTATTTCTTTTCGATGATAGCCATCTTGTCATGGCAACCCTGGGAACTCTTTTAATTCAAGAACTCTTTTGTGGCTCCAGGCAAAGTATAAGTAGATGTTTCGACAAAGATTTTCAATATCAGTTGGAAGTTTTTTAGCATAATCAAAAAGAATGGCACGTGCATTTAAGGTATAGATTAGTAACCATACTCAATATGGCTTTGAATTGAATTTTGGAATCGGGACAGCAAACTCGTAACAAATTGGCCAAGTTGTCCATTAATAATGGCAGATAGTGAATTACAGGAAACATAATGAGTGCTTACTTGACTTTACGGACTTGCTCATTCAGCTTTGGTTTTTCTGTATTAAAAATTTCCAGTTTCGCATGATTTTGTTTAATTTTTCTCTTTTTTGGGTGATTCCTTAACAGGATATTTACTTATCTAATGGTTTGCTATGCTAAAAAAAGCGAGCAAAAAGATCCATTTTGGAGCGTTTGCTCGTGCTGGGAAATTAATTTCGTGCATCAGCGTGTGGGCTTCTGCTTAGTTTGTCAAAACACGCTTTCTTAAATGAATTTTAGATACTCTTTTTGGTACTTTTGGTAAAAACCTGAAATCATTCTGAAATGTATACAAGTCCTGAATATGCATTTCTCATATGGTTTTTGCTTTAAATCCTGTCAAAGATGGTGTAATACTTATGGATCGACCCCGTACAGTATTCTTGATGTGTTTTTTTTTTTTTCAGTTTTTCAGTAATTTAAAAATAAGTGCGCCGACGGCGGCCCCAAATAGCATCCGCAAAATGCAGCACTGGATACACCACATTTGTATGTTTGCCTCTGCTTCAGCCTGTGATTGTGTTTGTGTGTGTGTGTGTGTGTGTGTGTAACGCATGCGTGTGCAGCCCCAATCGGGCAACATCAGCAGCAGCAGCGGCAGCACACAGAATTCTCGGGTCCGTGTGCGCAGTGCGCGCGCGAGATAAACAAACTGCCAGTTCACTATCAATCAAATACCGGAAACAGCTGCTTTAGTTTTATTTTGCCATAGCCATTTGGCACACCAATACTAATACCCTCGTACCCAGGGGCGGGCCTGGCCCTGCATCGAACGAAAAACACGATTTGTTATTTTTTTTTTTTTAGTATTATATGATTTTTTTTATTTTGTAGTTTTTAACGGAACATACATACTAAAAACATTACATAAAGTTCTTCTGCTCATCATCATCGCATCCATCTCATTCATCTTTTATTTTATTATAATAAAATGTACAAATAAAATAAATATTCATTATGTATAGCGTTTGTATGTATAGAGTGTGTGCCCTTAAATATAAAACGTTTATCTTTAGACTTCAATATTTTTTGTGTAGTTTTTTTGTTTTAGTTTTCTTTCGATTTTTCTTTACGTCTAGCTTTAAGGAGTTTTTTTCTTTCTTTTAGTTTGTGTATTGGGTATAGTTAGGATTTAAGCATAGTTTTTGTGTTTGTGTGTGTGTGTGTGTGTGTGTTTACAACTAGATACATTTACATACATAAATCGTAATTAATTAGTGTTTATTTTTTGTATTTTGCAATTTTTTAAGCTGCTAATTTGCCACTGTTTTTTTTTGTTTTTTGTTGTTTTGTTTTGTCATATTTTATATGGATATTTTTTCTATATAAAAATTGCTGTATAGATTTTTGCTGCATTTAGTTGCGTGTGCGTGTGTGTGTGTGTGTGTCTGTGTGCGTTACTATTATTTGGAATTTGCTTGTAATTTGTTTAACATATTGTTGTTTTTTTTTTGTTTTTTGCAGATTTCTTATGTAATAGAAAAGTTGTATATATACAATTTGGGGATGATTTTGTTTTTGTTTATTTTTTTTACAAAAAGAAATAAAAAATACATTTATAAGAAATTAATTTTTCTGTTTTTTTTTCTTCTCTTTCGTCGTTCAGTTTGTAAAGTAATCATTTGACTTTAGTTCTTTTTTTTTTTGGATACCACATACACATACATATAAGCACATTTAGACTGGTCTTTAATTTTAGTTTTTCCTTTTTTTTTTTCTAATAATTTATCAAAAGGTTTTTTTAGCCAGCTGGTATAAGATTTTAGAGTTTTTTAAATTCGTACTGTGTTCTCTTTTTTTTGTGTATACGCTTTGGGGACAATGGGAAATCGGTCTCACTTTTGGAAGATCAGTCTATAAGTAAATGAAGTGAAAAGTTTAGCTGACTTTTTAATGTTATAAGTTTTCAGAATTTTGCTTCGAATTTTGATCACTTAGGCGCATTGACAGTTACTTTTTCTCTCACACATATTGGGGCCCTACTCTCAGAGAGTGTGTTTTGCTTACGCAAGGTTTCTGCTCTCGCAGTTAGTAATACTACAAAAGGGCTCAAGTCTTTGACTGTGTAAGTTAGATATCATAAACAGCTGTTCAGTCAGTAAGATTAGGAATGATATACAATTGATAACTAAATGTCATCAATTATGAACTCCAATTTAAGGCCGAATTCGATAACAAATCGATTGCATACGAAAAATGGATGACTTCATACTTGAATCAAGTATATAAAACCAATGTCAAAAGTAAGTTAAGAAGAAATTTTGTAATCCAAGAGATTTAAACGCCAAACAGTTCAGTTTTGAAAGCTTATTTCGTTCAGTTTCTTCTATTGACTTTTAAAACCGAATAGAGAATGATTTTGACTCAATATCAAGTACAAGATTGTTAACAATTTATGAACGTATAAATTGATTTCAAGAGCTTTCTTACTAACTTTCGATCAAATCATGCGGAATCGGTATAGCAATTTGCCAGCTTGTCATTGAAAATTAAAAAATAAATCTTCAAGATTCACAAATTTTTACTTCCAATAATTAAGACTAGCGGTGCCCAAGTTCATTGCGCAAGCCACGCATTCGTTGTTGTTTTACGCAAAGGTATAGCAGGCTCGTATGGTCAACGCCAGCGATGGTCACCAGTACCTCCTGGGGGGCAAATAGCCTTTCAGTCGGTCGAGGCAAATTCACCGTGCTTTTTTTTTGCACACCAATACACTCCTACTTTTTGGCTTCGCTCTCGTTGGCCAACGCTGGTCTACATTGCATGCAACAACACATTCATATCCTCTCTTTCTTTCCGAGTTTTATTATAAGCGCGTGCAGAACTGAGAGAAGCTTGGCCCTGGCCCTCCTAGAGGTGCTGTTTGAGCCAATTTTACTTTTACTTTGCGTGCAGAACTGCAACAACAACTTCATATGTGCCTCTCTTCTCTCTCTCCTATGTCTCTGGCAAACTCGAATGCTGCAATTTAGCTACTTGCCCACCAAAACTAGCAATTTTGTAAGGTTGCTAGCCGGGAACTATTCAGTTCGGCCGGAATCTGCAATTCTAGCTATTTTGAAAAAACTATTTGCCATTTTCTAGCTATTTCAATTCTGATAAAGCAGACTGGAATTGAAGCTCTTTTGAAAATAAATTTTTAATTTTTTAGCTGTTTTGAACGTGTGACAATATTTAGCTATTTAGACAGATAAAAATACCTATTGAAAACTTTACCATCAGCATTTATAAAAAGTCAATATGAAATTTTGAGATTAAATAATAACTTCCTGTTGTCATTTTCAAGTTTGATAAATGCTCCAATAGCTCATTTCCGAAGTCAGATTGTGTTTTAGGGCTTTCAATTTCAAATTTCCGACATTCTCTTATCTTTGTCTTTTTGTTGGCAAAATGTTTTAGCAATTACGATTGATTTGCTGTAAATATCTTATAGAATTCCCAAGCGTTGCATAAGGATTCAGCTGCTGACTTGCAGTAGAAAGGTACATATCGCTGATGATGGGATCGGGAGGTTCCTGAAACAGCTGTACAGTCTACCAGCCTTCTTTGTGGTGTGTTGTGTAACTGTTTTAGAGTTATGTGTAAACATAACCTGACCTCGAGCCTCTTTTATAGCTATTTTATACTACACTTGGCCATTTTTAGCTATGTTTAACAGTCAATTTAGCTACTTTTGGGCTTCAACAGTTGACTGTAGTAAGCCTAGCTCAGCGATTGGCCTCGTTTGAAACACACACAAACAAAAACCGGGTTTCTCTTTCTATTTATTTTGGTTTTTGTTGCTACACGCGCACGGAAGCTCATTCTGGGCACCCCTGATTTAGGAACTTTTAGTTTGGGATCCAAAAAACGACATCTGCGGAGCCGGCAGAGGCCACATTTCGACTAAAGCCTATTGTGCGATCTTTTGACATTTCATATTTTTAGGTTTTTTAAATAATGTGGTGAAAAAATATCTAAAGAGAGTAAAAACTGTACTAGCCTGTTCCCGCCTAGCACTTTTCATTCCCATCGATTTACTTTTAGTGCCCATTCGCTTGTAGAAAGCAAAACCTGTTGATTTCTTATAATTATATGCTAGTGTTCCCATTGTCGAAAGCATTCGGCAATTCACACCGAAAGCTATCCGAAGTCAAGCCACACTGAGTGTCCAAGAAAGAGAGAGACAGTCACATTTTCAGTCCTCTCTTCTTGGTGAAGACTGTTTTATGCCAATGATGAGGACGCTATAGAGCAGTGGTGTCCAAACTCACACAATCAAGCATTGGGCTTGTGTGCATAGCAACGAAACACGAAGTAAACGTCACGAAGTCAGACGTTTTACTGTTTTACACTTTACACAAACAAACAAATGCCTCGTAAGAGAACAGAAAGCCGAACACGCGCATTGTAAAAGCGCAAGCCGCTGAGCGTGCTATTTATAGCACTCTCTCTCAATACGTGTGTCGGCTACGATGCTGGCAAAATTATGAGTTCCTATCTCATGGGATAGACTCTTAACCTTTTTTGACACCATTGCTATAGAGACAAAGCTGTGCGCTTTGTTGTTCTAGCTTGCTCATAGCTCCGCTGTTAACATCTCAATTAGTGATTTACAAAAAAGGACGCTCTTCTATCCATACCGCAAAGAAGCACCTTCAGAACCTTTGTCACTAACGAAATTATTGGTCCCTTGGGACATGTTTTATAACCAATAACACTGCAAGACAAATTTCAAGTTTAGTGTCTATTCTTTCTGTAAATAGTTCATAGTCCCAACTCAAGCGTATACAACTGAACTTCGACATACCCGAAGTTGGCTATATGCCTTTGGTTTACCTTTTGCGCTACCTTTAAAATGTTCTGTGTTTATTTTTACATCTTCTACAACATCAAAAATGGACTGGTTTTCTTTTTTGTTCGTTTTTTTTTGTGGGTTTTTCCCTCTACGTAATATTTGACTAATTTGTGGTATAGTGAATATTTTTCTAAAAGTTTTCTCATAGTGTATATATATTTTTTGGGGTGTATATGCAAATCAAAATGTTTTTGCTGTGTATATATGTGTATATATATATATATATATATTATATATAATCTGGTGTTTTGTTTTTACTTCTTCTTCTGTTACTTTACAACTTTGTTCGCTCATTTGGAATTATTTTCTTTTTGTATTATATTTTCTCTCTTTTGTTTTTTCTTTAAACTAAAAAATTTGACTTAGAAATTGAACATGGAAAAATCAAACGTTTTTTTTTGTTAAGAAACTCAAGCGAACAAAAACAAAAAAAAAAAGATAATACAAAAATCTTTTCATTCTTTGCTCTTTGTTTTTTTTTTGTTTGTTTGTTTGTTTAAATTAAGCAAAAATTATTTTTTAAATAACATTTCTAATAATTAATAATTATCTGTTTGCAGTCTTTGGTTATTTAATTTTTTCCTTTCTTGTTTTTTGTTTGATTTTTAAATCATATTTTAAATATTTGTTTTTTGTTTTTATTTTGTATATTTATATTTAAGGGGGTAATTTTTGATGTGTTGCCTGCTTTTTTTTCCAGTGTAGGAAAAAATGCCCACATTAGTAGTCCGGACTGGAGTCGAGGAGTCGCTTTTCGGGCGTTAAATCGCCTTTGCGTAGGATGCGACTGGCTGCACTGCAGCCATGATCCAGGCTCTTGCCATTGCTCTGACTCAGGCTGGCACCACCATTTGTGGCACTACCGCCATTGAGGCCAACTCCCACTCCTCCTCCGGCACCCACACTCAGTGGCACAATGGGCAACATGCTGCTGGTCGAGCCTATGCCGCCAGCTCCTCCTCCACCACCTCCTCCCTGACAGCGGCATCCTCGTCCCGCAAATCTGCCGTAGCATTTCTCGCACAATTTCATGCATCCCCTCATGGGCCAGTAGCACCACAGGCAGGGCAACACCAGCGACAAGGCCCCCAGCCAGCCCCATCTCTGGGTGCGCTTGTACGGCCCACACGAGCAGGGATTGTCCACACAGGGTGTGCCCGTGCCATCATCACAGTCCATGTCATTATCCCGGGCACAGTGATAGAACAGCGCTTTGGCACAGCACAGACAGGAGGCGTAGTCGATAATAGATTCGGCACTGCACAGGCAGGTCTTGTTGCACACCCAAGTCTGGGGCAGGGGCCGCGGACTCTGGCACTGTTCGCAGCGGCAACGTCCGCAGCGTGGACACACAATCGGATTGAGCAGCGAGGGATCGCCACCCATCACAATGGGCCCACCCAACTGGCCACCGCTGCCGGGCAGCGGCTGTTGTTGCAGTAGCTCCTCCAGGGCGTGCATGTGCTCTTTGCTTGTATGCGAGGCGGGTGTGGGCTGCTTGGTAATGGGTTGCGTAATGGGCTGTTGCGCCGAAATCAAACCCAGTCCCAATCCTCCGCCGCCGGTTCGCGGTGGAGCCGGCGGTAGCTTCGAGGCGGGTGTGGTTGAGGCTTTGCTGTGACCATTCAGATGATGATGCGAGTGCGAGTGCGAATGTAATAAGCCATCGGTGTGATCCTGTCCAGGCAACGTTGACGCCGTCGTCGCTGTCGTCGTCGTCGTCGTCGCCAGTCGGACATGAGGTTGCGTGGATTGATGATGATGATGCTGTTGCTGGCGCTGCGGCAGCAGTAGGAGATGATGGGTCGTTGTCTGACCATTATCCTGCTGGCCGGCCGGGTGCTGGGAGCGCGTCGCATGCTGCAGCGGCGTGTCCACATACTCATTGGTTAGCCTTTCGGACTCGGGTCGCGGTTGAGCCAGTGTGACTGGTGAGGCGGGCGGCTGGCCCAGTGTGGACACTGGATCAGCGCTTTGGAAATGACTAAGGAAGTTGTTGTGGCTATCGAGCAGAGGCGCTGGTGCCGGCGGTCGTCGACGGGTGAAAGTGGTGCCCGAACCGGAACCGGAGCCGGAGCTACTATTCGCCGTGGCCGTGGATGAGGAGGCGTTGCTGCTGTTGCGACTCAGGCTACTGGGACGCTGAGGCAGAAATGTCAGATGATGTATCTGATAGTCGTCGAAATCGGCCGAAGCGGGTATGATCGATATCGTATTATTATTATTCGTCGTCGTCGTCGTCGTCGGCGTCGTCGTCGTTGCGGTAATACTAAGTTGCTGCTGATTATTATTCGGGGCCTGCTGCACCCCAGTTAACGTCGGCTCCGGCGCCCTTGGTCGATGCACGCGCGGTAATAGCTTAGGGGGCCGGGGTGGCGCCAAGGGATCGCCGCCATTTCTGCGATCCATGTAGTGTTGTGACCAATTCTCCCCAGCTGCACTCTCTCCGCCGCCTCCGGGCTGGCTGGTGTTCGTTGCAAAAACCAGCTTCCTCCACTCCCCTCCTCAATGCCTTCGATAATTTCTAAGTCCTGAATCAGCTCGATTTGCCTTCATCCTTTTGCTGCTGGCTTAGTTTTGCGAGGAAGCGCAAATTGAAGAGGCGTTTAGATTGCTTTCTGCAAAGAAAAACAAGATGCAAATGATCTCTGATTAGTTTTAAGTTTTTGAAATTGGGTTTTCAATATTCTTAAAGTAGGCTAAGTAAAAAGTGAGCAACTGAGCTGTCAGCCCACCGACTCGCTCTGCATAGGCACTCGCTTACTCTCTCAACAGGACACTTGATTTTGTTTTTCTTTTGTTTTCTGTTTCATAGTTCTTGATGAGAGAGTTCTGCTCTCAGCGTCTGAGCATAAGCAAATTGTCTTTTTAGAGTGAAGCTCTTTTACAGACGTTCTACTGAGGGACTAAAACTAGAAAATGTTTTGTCTTTGCGAAAGATTCTTTGGGGTACGCCTTATTTTTGCATTTTTTATTTGCAAAGTCAACCGATTTTACCATTTGCCGTAGCCGCAGGTGGGTCGTGTGTTTGTGGGTGTGTGGGTTGGAGGGTAGAAAGAGGGGTTGACAGTGACTTGATAGTGAATTAACAGTGACTTTTTAAAGTGACAACACTGAGTTGACAGTGACTTAGCTGTGATTTGACAGCGACTTAACAGTGACTTGACAGTCCCTTAGCTGTGATGTGACTTAGCTGTGATGTGACTGTGACTTAACAGTGACCTGGCAGTAACTTAACATTGACTTAGGAGTGACTTAACAATGACTTCAACGAGAGTTGACAGTGCCTTGATAGTTACTTGGCAGTCACTTAACAGTGACTTGGCAGAGACTTAACAGTGGCTTAGCGGTGACTTGACAGTGACTTGAAAGTAAGTTGACAGTGACTTGACAGTGAGTTGACAGTGACTTAACAGTGAGGTAACAGTTAAATTTACAATCAGATTTATCGTCGTAAAGCGCTTCGCTCGTAACGGGCGTTAAATTTTTGTTGTTGCGTTACACATTTCATTGCAGGCAAATCTCAAAAAAGGAAAGGGGACAAAAAAGCATAAAAACACGTATACACACTTGTAGTTTACAGAGGCACACGCACAACACACATACATGCGCAAAAGACACCTTTGGCAGATTCTACCCAACAAAAGTGTCTCATGGAATGCACAAAGCGAGCGAAAAAACCTCGTTAATTGAGCAAGGGTGCTCCTTGAGAAAAGACAGAGGTGAGATGTTATATCGTGCTCCTTTTTCATCGTATCCGAGGGTGACTGTTCTTTTACTGACAGCCTGTAAATGGGGTTTTGTTAAAAAAATAGATGATTTTTATGGACTCATTGAAGTGAATGCTATTTCATACCAAATATTCATGCAAGCCTAATCGCTGAGAACTATTTTTTGGCTCAGAGCTGCTTTTAACTAACCTTTTCTATACTATAGATGGCTCTCAAAAGTATGCTACAGTTTCAAAAGGCTTTTGCTTGACTTAGGAGCTCTGGAAACCGATGTGGTATATATAAATCACACAGATTTGCAACTTAAAGCCATGAAAGTAAGATTAATGAAAGTAAAATTAAATAAAGACACCCTCTTATGTATGCTACATTTCCATTCATTTCATTTTTAAACCTAAATCTCATTATACCTTATACTCAGAGCGACAGAAAATTCCTTTCGTCACAGTATTTCATATAATTAGAAACACCTTGGCTAGGAATTTTCTGTCGTTCTCAGTACAAGCCTTTAATATAAATAATGAAATTCTAATACTTTAAAAACTAAAACGTTTAAAGCAAAAAGAAATTCTTGATGAGCAAATTCTTGCCATTGTTTTCTATATTTAAATTTCACTTTATAAGAAATATTTTCCTCCCCTTGAATGAATTTTCACACCTCTAGCTTCCGCAAAAACTGGCCAAGGCGAAATGGCACGTAGATTGAAACTATGTTTATGGATAAACACACACACACACACACACACACACACAGTTCAGCATCCATCTACTCTGAGGCGTGCCAAGTCCAAAGTACATGGCACCATGTCGACAATAATGTCGATGTTTTCTTTTTTGTTTGGATTAAATAGCCAGATGAACTTGTTGAAATTTTCTTGTTTGCTTTTGAAAACTTTTCTTCATCTACATTTTAATGTTTGTAATTAATTTCTCAGGCAACCAAAAACAACAAGAGCAACCACCACATAGATGGGTCAGCTTGACGAGGTCAAAATGAACTTTTTATTTTTGGTTCGGCGTGACTTTTTATGTAAACATCATAAGGCAAAAGTTGAATTTTTAATTTTACATTGCCTTAGACTTTACTTGAACTTGGACTGGTTGAAGGGGTTGGGAAGAGGGGATTGAACCGTTTGCGACATGTTGTTTTCAAGATTATGAGCGGATTCTGAAGAAGCAGCAAACTAGAGACTTGAGTGTCTCCCCACAAATGTAATACATAATAAAAAGAAAAGTATCTTAAGTATTCGCCCTTCTTTGAAATTCACGTCATAACCAAAACAATAAAACTAAAACTAAAACTTGATGTTTAAGACCAGAGTTGCTCAGCGCCAGCTTAAGTCGGCGTAAACACCAATACACACCATCAGAAATAGAAAGCGAAAACCAATTATTTTGTAGAGTGGAGCACACGAAATCATTCGTCGCCAACAACAAAATCTACGCATACAAATTTGTTGTTGTGTTCGATTTTGCAAGAGGCATAGGAGAAAGAGTAAAAGAGAGAAAACATACGAAATTGTTGTATACGCGCAGCTAACGCTATGCCCAAAACAACAACGAATGAGCGGCGTGCGCATAGGCTGTAAGCAAACCTATTTTAGACTCTTCAAATAAATTTTCCAAAGGTTACAAAAATCAAGTAAAATTATATATAGGGGTTTTAGCGACCTGTATTGATTTAAGTCCAAGTTTGTTTAGCCGGCTCAAGGTCAACGGTCGATTACACAACCCAACAGTGTTTTTGGTGCAGGCCTATTTTGATCTGATTATGTTAATATGGATTGCACTGAACAAAACTGCATCATTGGTTTTGTTCTATCAGCTCTTGTTTCCAAGATATTGCGTTATATTTTAGAAAAATAATAGAAGCTATATAAGTATAGCAGAAAGTGTTTAAATTGGACTCTAAAATCAAAAAATTCCAGTTTTATGGCAATTTTATCAAAATAAATAATCCTCATAAATAATCTTCATAGCTAGTGTGGTTGTTGAATTTCTATTGCAACAACCTTGGCATACAGAACAACAAATGCTCTAACTATGAGCATTTTTTTTCATTTATATCAGCTTGTTTGGCAGAGCTATAGCCTGTTTAAGGTTTGTACTCAAAACGACCGAAAATTCCTTTCGTCACAGTATTTCACATAAATAGAAACACTTGCTAACAGCACATGAGCATCAAGGCAAGTCCAAGGTGTTTCTAATTATATGAAATACTGTGACGAAAGGAAGTTTCTGTCGCTCTGAGTACGGGGCTTTAAACCGAAAATACATATTTAAATTTATGGGAGGAAAACTAGATTGTCACTCTAAATCTGTATAGGAACTGTAAGGAAGCTACTTGATTCACCATAAATTGTTATATGCTTACATGTAGATGATAAATTCTATGTTGAATCAAGTAGCCTTTCCACAGTACCCATACAAATTTTTAGTGGGAATCTAGTTTTCCTCCCATAAAGGAAAATTTTCGTCTTAAACAGGCTGTAACTTTGCCAAATAAACTGATATAAATGCCATAAAAATCACATAATAAGATCACATATTTGGCTATATGCTGTAATGGCTAAAATATTAATCCAATAACCGTGCTAGCTTAAACGGAATGATATATTTAGAAAACAATACCATAAATTGAGAGTAGTCTGACTTTAGAGGCCAATTAGGACACTTTCTGCTGTACTTCTATAGCGCTTTTGATTTTTTAAGGATGCATTGACATGTGCTCTGCCGAAAATAGCTCATAAATCTAGTTATTTATGCCTACAAAAGCTTAACATTTTCGTTTTTCCGTCATATCTTGGAGACAAGAACTGATGGAGCTAAACTGAAACCAGTTTTGGAATCAGTGAACTTAAACTTATCATAATTTCAAATCAATAGGACTTTCATCTCACAAAGTTAGTCATTTTGTTGGCCTGTTTTATAATTCAATAATCAACACAAATTAACAGAGACAATTACAACATTTGGATAGCAATTGTTTCGAGTACCTCCCGTTCAGACTTTGTTGCTACCACACTTCAACACAACTTGCAAGTTTCTTTTATATCCAATGTCTGCCGTGGGGACTCCACGAAACACTGCAACAAGCGTTGGTTGTGTAAATTTCCACTGCAGGTTTATGGGCTCCGTTTTCAGGACAGCCAAAATCTATGCCATGCGTTTGAAGGTTTTATCAATTATTGTAATTTTAAGCTCTAGCGCATAGTAAAAATGTTTTAACACCCTCTTCATGAAGCAAAATTCATTGTGTTAATGCTCCATCTCATGATACAAAAAAAAGAAGGTAGTGCAATGCGTCGCTTGTCAAGCAAAATATTTGAATGTGACTTCCCAGACTCACAATTGGGTGTTTGTTAACATTTTTTCAAAAGTATGTTTGGGTAATCAAAATGAAAATGAAATAAATATAATATATATTATCAACTAAACTAAATGAAGGTAAAGTAAAAATTCAAGTTCCCAAACTAAAACTAATCTGTCAAATGAAGTTCCAGACTTACAGAGCTATGCGCATGCGAAATGGAACAAGTGTTTGCACTACCTTGTATTCATTGTGTCATGGCTCTATCTCATATTTAGAAATAATATTAAGAAATAATTTAAGTATAACAGAACTCCGGATGGAAGCTAGTTGATATATCCGAAATCTTTTTCCAACAAAAAAATAACCCCAAATTCCTTTTTAAACCGAACTCTTAGAAAAAGGAATGGTTTAGTCATAAAAGCTTCGATTCGTTGTTCGTGTTAAGGGAGTCAGGTTCTGGCTGGTATTATATCATTGATGTAATCGCAAATTTTTATATCCTCTCACTTTTTAAATTTTATTTGTATCTCCATTTAAGTTGCCCGAGTACAAATTGTGTATTTCCTCAGCTGCTGCTGTTGTTGTTGATAAACTTGTTATAAATATTTTAATAATCATTTTATTTGGCAAAAAATTAACATAAAACGCACACAAAAACCAGCTAGCAGCAGTTTAAAAGGCGCCTAAAATCTCCATAATTTGCATAAATAATTAAAAAAAAAAAAAAAGAAACTAAAAATAATAAACTGCTAATTGAACTTTGACTGGGCTGGGGGGGAGCATATTTGGTTGATGATATGGCACGATCGAAAGCAAATAAAACATTTTTATAGCAAAACAAGCCATATTTTTTATGGCCTGCGTTCAGATTTATAGCAATCATGTTAATCTCTTGCGCCCCTCTGGACAGGGCGTCGTCGTCGTCGCATGAGTAATTGCGATCATTTCGGGACGGAAACGGAGACAAGAGCTCGTGGCCCGGCATTTAGATAAACATTTGTTTACACATAATTAAAGACATACAGGAAATTATTAAAAGAAAGAAAAAAAAAAAACAAAACTGTTTACTTGCCACTCGTTTGTATTGCCGATAAAAAGCCTTAAGAATTATTATTATTATTCTGCCGCATAAAAATTGTTTTTAGCGCCTACGAAAAATGTTGGTTCGTTTGCCAACAAAAAAGAAAAGAAAGAAAACACATATGTCTATATGTATGTATCTGTATATATATATATATGGGATAAAGCGTGTTGGGGGTATAAAAATTAACACAAACGCCCACTTATTGACGTCATGTCCGGTACTCAAAAACAATTTTCGAGAATGACCACAATTGAGAAAAACAAAATAGAAATAAACGAAAACACACGCACACACACAAATGCCGGGCCGTATATCGCCACTGATTGCCAATAAGAACATCTACAACAAACGTCATTTGATTTTTCCTTTATACAAATTTTTCGAAATTTGTCTGAGCACACAACTCTTTGTTTTTTTGAATGATATTTTAAGCAAAATTTGTTTTTCAAAGTAAATTATTTAGTTTTCACGTTTCTTTATGCATTTTTAATTAGGAAACGTCTTTGAAGTGAGTAAAAATTCAATTAAAATTAATTCAACTATGTACTAATGCTTGAATTTCGAGTTGATACTAAATATTAATTGGACACAACAACATAAACTATATTTGTAAATTGAGAAAAAAAGTGAACAAGCCTTTAGATGGTTTAAGATAATAAACCAAAAACTAAAGTAAGAACAGACTAGTTAAATTCTTAGTGAGAACACAGAGACTAACCAGGCAAACCAGAGAGTTCCATACTAAACTATTGTTAAGGCCACAGTCCAAGAATGCATCGGCTTCAACTAAGGCTGCAATACGGTCGTGAATCGAACCGGTGTTTTGGGGACCAACGAAATTGTTACCCTACCGAAACTAGACCAAAACGCGACCGCCCTGCTTTAAAAATTGGTTACTTTAATCAGTTTTTTAAGACCTTTTTACGATATCGAAATCGGAGCGAAATGGTAGCATTTCAAAATCATATACAAACTCGCCACATTACGAATTCGAGAAGAAAATAAAGCATAAGTGAAGTTATTAAATAGCAAAACAAATTCGTATATTTATGTTAATAGAAGTTGAGGCTTTATGAAGGAACATAACTCTGTGACGGATTCTACGATCAAGCAGAGACGGTAGGCTTAATAGACGGAGTCTGTCCACATACGATGGCAGGCGACGGTGTTGTTCCCAGTTTAGTCCACTTAAGGCGAACAGGAGAAATTGCTTCTGCACGGACTCAATAAGGTCCCGATATGTTGCATACTGTGGAGGTATGGATTAAAGTTTTTAATAGTTTCGTAAGCTGGACGCTTAAAATATGCTCCACATTAAAAATATGCCTTACTTTTTACCCAAATATAATCAAATTCATTTTGATATTGACCTGATTAAAATTAACTTTTCAAAAATATCAAATTTTTCATATCATTTGGCAAGAAATAAAATAAATCAGAAAGATATTCTGATCCAAAAGAGTAGCATTTACTTAAATCGATATTAAACAGTTTTAGAATATGTTAAAAAATATCGATTTGAAATTTTTAACATATCAATTTGATATATTTTCATATCGGAGTAAAATTGATATGGAATATATCATTTTATTTTCTCGGTGTCTTCGTGTATCTTCGATCCAAAACCTTAGGTTCAATAAGTAAAGGAATCGGTCCGAGACACTCCAATGAGTTCACTTCGCTGACCGAATTTTGAACTTAAGGATTCTTTACAAACCTAGAGACCAAACCTTGACCAAGTGATCAAGAAAGCAGCTCACATTATCATTGAAGAGTTCCAGATTAATCTAATTCAAATCCAGATTCTCTGACTACATAATACCGAGAACTGAAGTGAAAGCCAACATAACCAAAATTCTTGGAAATAGACGTGTGAACAGACTCGAAATTTCCATATCTACACAGATGGATCAAATATGCTTGGAGGAATAGGAGCAGACCCGCAGACAAGGCTGTCAAATAATTTATCCAGTTGAAGGTACTTAACAGAGATGTGCACGGGTTCACTGACACTAGGGTTACCGGATATTTAAAAGATATATATATCGATATTGATATTTTGTTTTAAAAATCATTTATATTATCAATATTTTCAATAAATAGACACATTTTTACAATAAGCATACCACATTCTGATTGCGTTCCAAGATCTAGAGATCGAAGCTCCAAAATACAGAAAAAAATTAAGATTTAGGAAAGATTTTTCTTCTCCCAGATAGCTGCTATGTGACAGATAAACCTACAATTTGCCTTGTTATATGTTAGTTTTTGTGAAAAATAGATCTATGTAGTAGATGTGAAATCGGCCCTAAATGTTATTTTATAAATTTAACAATAAATAATTATATTGAACTAGCAAGTTTTAGCCGGCTCGAGGTCATTATCAGCCATGCTCCCATTTTCGCTTTCGCAAAACCTTTGCGATTTCAAACCGGTTGTTGGACCAATTTTGGACTCGAAATCGGAAAATTTTTGCGAAAGCGAAAATGGAAGGCTAGTTAACTTGGCGTTTTATTTTGTTGTCAGTTTTTGTACTTATGCTGACTTGAAATTTCCAGTTGATGGTGAGAATACTACTGAAGATAGAACCAGGAGTTTCTTCAAAGAACTTTATAGTCGACCAGCCTCCTTTGTGGTGTAGGTGGAAACATTACTTGCTAGTTTAATTAGTATAAAGGTCGTAAAAACAGTCACTATATGTATTTTATTTTATTCAGAAACTTATTGTGAAAACTTATTCATGAATTCAAGTCAAAGGTATTGAGAAAATATGATTAACTTGAATAGAAAACATATTTTGATTTATAAAACGTAAAGCTAAAATATTTTGGGATGAGGTTATTTGGAGTAAACTAATATGCAAAAATATCAACAAAAATATCGACGAAAAAATATTTCGCAATTATAGTCCACATCCGATAAATCGCCTCAGACAAACATTTGATAATGATATTTCGGCAGCTTTTAAGCCAAAATATCGACATTTCGATATATCGATATTCTTTCCGGCATCCCTAACTGCAACTATTGCAGTATACTGCATTCGAACTTCACACTCGAGTGTCTCAACCACCGCAGAAAATGTATGCAGTCCAACTGTGCGACTCATTTCTTAAGCGCTGAATACACCACACAAATCTTTGAGCAAAACTCCAAAGTGTGTTAGTGAAATAGGTACACGCATACACCCATATTTCACTAACACACATTAGCATTTTGCGCAAAAATTTGTGTGGTGTATGGGACGCTTTATACTCGTGCCAGCAGAGAGCGGCTGTTGATGGAATCACCAAAAGTTTTTTACCAACACTCTTTGTAATTGTCGCTCTTTTATTCTCTCTTTAAAGGCGTTTACCGTTGCAAAAGGGAGCGAGATCCAAAAAATTTATACATACCCATGTATTAATAGTGTGTGCCACTTGCAGACGAAATCCACTTGCGGCCTAGGATAAAGCAGAATCAACCATTTTGACAGACCCATAAAACAACGAGTGAGTATTTGATTTGACTTTAAAAATTTGGGTGGCAGTCAAACCGCATACGCTTTATCAGCGAGTGAACTTGTAGTCAAGAAAACAGGCACTCTTGCAGACCTCTGGTAACTAACATACTCGCGAGTCCACACTTTCATTTAGATACGCGTTTGTCAAAAAGAGCGAGTCCAAAAAGTTGAAATGTATGCGTTTGCGCAAATGCAGCTCTGACCTACATCATAGACCTCTGGCCAGCAACTGAACAGATGTTGGCTCTCTTGCGCTGTTTGCAGTTTGTCCACTTATTGTGTATGTAAGTCAATACCTTTACCGATTTTGTCTATATTAAACTAACTTGGAAACCGTAGCAGCTGTGTATATCTAAATACATATATCTTCCAAATAATAAAGTCGCTAATGCATTCTTTTTGCACCTGACAAACTTCTGGTCGAAACTGATACACCCCCATTTAGCCAAGTGGTATACAAAAGTATTTGTTTTTTTTTTTTTGTTCTTTGTTGTTGTATTTTTAATTGCGCTAGAATTCTCTTGAGTGGGCAAACTTTGACCTTGGAACGCACAGCACAATGAAAAAGTGCTGCCAGTTTGTATTTTTTTTTTTTTTTTTTGTATTGTATAAATTTATTTTTTATTTGCTAAGTAGAGAAGTCGTTCAATGGCGCACAAAATGAAATGTGCCATTTGAAACGTTTTCATTAATAAGTGAGCCGTACCCGCGTAGAGGAGAGAGAGAGGTGTATACAGGAGGGGTTGGGTCGTTGTCGTCGTTGTCTAATTCATTCAAACACCAGCCAAAACGATTCAAAGATTTGCCTTTGTTGTTGTTTGTTTGTTTGTTTGTTTGCACAAACAAGTGTCACTGCCAGTTGCGATTTAAATAAAATTATTTAAGTCACTCACACACACACACACACACACACACACGCACAGAAAATCAAATGCAAACTGGTTTTATTTTTGTTTTGCAATGAGGATGAGGGATCTCCACTGGCTGGCCTTATCAAAGTAACAAAAAAATTATACCATTTAAATGGTCAATTAATGAATTAATTAAAAGTAATGTCAACTTGACCCAATTATCAGTGAAATAAAGCAACTAAAATATATACATTAAAATCAAGTTTTCTTGAAAAAGAAATTGTACAATTTTTAGTAGCTGTCAGCATTGCTGTTGTATCATGTCTGGAATTCGTGCATTCAATTTATGGTGGTAGGTAGCACAATTTTTCTTTTTTATATAAATTTGCTCGGCTTGCTTAATTAAGTTTGACTTGAACCATTTTGTGTCAAGTTTTGAATTGGAAAATTTGATGTACGATTAACAGTTTAACAATTTAAATATAAATTGCCTTAGTGAACTGAGTAGGAAAATCTGAGGAGAGGTTATTTTTTGTTTTCAATGATTCATAATATACCTCAGGATCGATTCTTTTCAGTGTTCAGTGACTTATTAATTAGTAAGTCATTGTTCAGTGGCTCCTTGGGCCTTATCTCATTGCTTAGTGACAGCTTATTCAGTTGTTTTTTGACTCACTTTAGTTTTTTGTACTCTCTGACTGTTCACTCTGTTGTTATTTTTGTACAGTGACTCATGGTTCTTTGACTCACTGTGGAGTAACTCAATGTTCAGAAAATCTTGTTCAGTAACTCATTGTTTAGCGACTCATTGATCAGTGCCTCATTGTTAAGTGACTTCTTGTGCAACGACTCTTTGTTCAGTGACTCATTATTCAGTTACTCCTTGTTCATTATATCATTTTTCAGTGATTGCTCACTCAGCTGTACTTTGACTCAGTTCACTTACTTTTTACTCACTGACTGTTCACTCTGTTGTTATTTTTTGTACAGTGACTCATGGTTCTGTGACTTATTGTTCAGTAAATCATTGTTCAGCGACTCATTGTTCAATGACTCATTGTTTAGTGACTCTTCTTTGTTCAGTGACCCATTATTCAGTTACTCCTTGTTCAGTGATTGCTCAATCAGCTGTACTTTGACCTCACTGACTGTTCACTTTGTTGTTCATTTTTGTACAGTGACTCATTGTTTAGAAACTCATTATTCAGTAAATCTTGTTCAGTATCTCATTGTTCAGCGACTCATTGTTCAGTGACTCATTGTTAAGTGACTTCTAGCTCAACGACTCTTTGTTCAGTGACTCATTATTCAGTTACTCCTTGTTCATTATATCATTGTTCAGCGATTGCTCGCTCAGTAGTTCTTTGACTCACTTTACTTACTTTTTACTCACTGACTTTTCACTCTGCAGTTCTTTTTTGAACAGTGACTCATGGTTCAGTGACTCATTGTTCAGTAACTCATTTTTGTGTGTCGTAACCGCCGGTTTGGTCAATTTCCTCGTTTAGAAAGGAAAAGAGTAAGCTGAGAGGCTCAAAAAGATTTAAGCCCATTTTCGTAAGACCGATTCAAACTTTGACAGTAATAACCCTTCGTTAGGGCCACGAATCTGCCAAATGCAAGCCTTAGTGCCTACGCAGGTTTTTCTTTTCAGCATCAACTCAAAAATACGTTTGGATTATTTATTCCTATAGCCCCATATAAAATTTTGTATTTCAGCAATGACTCTAGAGCTCACAAAGATGAATGGCAAGGGCAAGTTTCAATGAGGACCTTCGATTTAGCAAGAGTATGCAGTGCGTCTCCGAAGTCTGCCGAACAAACTCTGCACACAGACTGCATACATATGAAAAATGGTAGGTAGGTCCATATCGAAAATTTCCCCTTAAATTTCACTCACATTCATTTGAGTCATCTTTGTGAGTTCTAGGCTCTTCGATTTCAGTATGAATTTATTGATCTAGATGAATGAAACCAGTCTTAAAGTGGAAAACTGTTGCTCTACTGTTACTTATGTACAGTTCAGTTCAGTTTTGGATACTTCAGAGGCCCGTAAAGAGGCCTGTGTGCATTGTTTTTGTAGCTTTCGTAGGTTTCCTCAATTACTTGCTTGGGTAACAAACTTCCGGCGAGTTTTCATTCTCATTTATAGATTTACGCACAGTATCAAAACTGATTTAGTTCATTTTTAAGGTACACAATCCAAAATATAGAAAAATATTTAAACTTAACAAGTAAGAAACGGTATTTCGATTCATTTCAGAACCCGCTTTTGCATCCCTTGCATTCACACTTAAGCCTCTTAAAGTTCTCTTAGAATCATTTCCTCCTGATTGGTTACTTAATTTCTAGCAAAAATTAATCGAAAATTTCCAGTTTCAGTTCCTCTATAAACATTCTGTTTAGAATATGTTGTTTTTAATGCATTTTGCCGTGACGTCTGCTAAAAATATGTGCGGATATGCTCAACACGCAGGCACTCACACACACACACACACACACACACACACGCACAAAGAGCGACAGATGAAAAACCTACACAGGAAACGCTAATGACTGCAGGCGACGTTGTTCCCCCGGTGATGAGATGATGATGCTGATGCTGCCCGCATTCGAGTGGTACCAAGAGTATCGAGAAACCAGAACGCAAAACGGGAACGGGCTGCTGCTGCTGCTGCTGCTGCCAAAGCCCTGAGCACAGTCAGAGCACAGATCATTAAACTATTTAAATGCCCAGCCGAGAGGCAGATGAAGTTGGAGGAGACCATATGTTGATGCTGCAGCGGCAGCAAAAGGGCAGCTAATAGTTTTCAAAGCAAATGAGCAGCACATGTGGCAAACACACTGACTCACACACACACACACACACACACAGAGATCCATACAAAAGGGCTCACGCATGCGCTTATGTGTTAATGAAAGCAAGTCCAAAATGTACGAGTATATACGTAAAACTCTATGTGAAAGAGAGGGTCTTGGGTCTAATGATAATTATCATAATGATGATTATGTTCATTCTTCGGTCTGGGCCGTATTTTTTTTTTGTTCTCCCTTCTTACTTTTATAGAAATCATTGAAGCTAACTGGCTGGAGAGTGGAAGAAGAGGAAGAAGAAGCTGTAAAGCAAAAGATCAAATCACCAACAAATGAGCTGAGCCAGCAACAACAGCAACAACAACAACAGATACGAACAGAAGATGGCACAAAAAAAAAAAAAAAAAAAAACTGGAAACCCAACAAAGTTGACTATTTGTTTGCTGGGTGAGTAGAGAGGAGAAGAGAAGCGTAGGGTTTCTATAAGGTGGGGAACTAGTTCAAGATGAGCTATATCTACTCATATTTGTAGTAAAAAGACAAACACTTAAACACTTTGAATTAAACAATCAAAAAATATCATGATAAATGCCCTTAAAAGTATGCACACTTTATTTTTTTACATAATTTTTCATTTGATCGAGCAAATTAAGGGTCAGATATGGTTCATACATAATCCACATTCACTTTGATTGTCGAAGCAATTGATTTTGCTTAAAGTAAATTAGTGTTTAGCCAAATAAATTATAAATATTTTCCGAAATTATTTTAATCTTAGCATACTTTGAAGCTCTTTTATCATGATATTTATGTTGTGTATAAATTGTACTCTCTTTCTTAAGTCATCTGTTCATAGTATTCAAAATTTATTAAAATTTTGAACGATCTAATAAGTTATGATCCAAGGTTCGAACCTAACTCTTGCGTTCGATGCTTTCGAAAGCAGCTCCGTTGACCAAAGCTTAAGTTTTTTGACGTGTTTGAAACTCAGAACTTATTTTAAGTTTTCAGCATTTTGCACACTTTTATAGCCAAGCAGAGTATTTGGAAAATAAATCAAATATTTTCAAGTAAGTCATGTCTGTGCAGAAAATATGTATGTAGCACTTTTTGGAAATTTTTCATTTGAGAGGAAAATGGTAGGATTTAAATCTAACTTTTAGCAATCAGAGCAGATCTAGTAAGCGAGCACACTTTTTTTTATTATTTTAAATTTACAATTTTAACCCTCCAAATATAGACAAATATCCACTGTGAAAAGAAAAATTTTCGATAGTTTTCAAAATCGGCAAAAATTAAATAAAAAATGCTTTATGGACGTATATTTGATACGCAAGAAGCATGGAACAATGAGTATTAGAGAAAACATTTATGCTGCCTCTCAATTTTGAGTGGTGCTAAGCAATAGTTCACATTGAGATACTTATAGTCCGCATTGAGATGCTCATAGGAAAATACAGTTGCTAAAGCAAGATGGGCATATTCCACATATTGCACTCAGAGAGCGTAATTGAAAGCGAACAGCTTACTAATTTCTGTCAGAGGCGTTGTCGTCTGCGCAATCCTTCAGTCTAAAGCAGTGGTGCCCAAGCCCATTCCGCAAGCCGCGCATTCGTTTTTGTTTTGCGCAAAGGAATAGCTGAAGCGTAAACGGGCTACGCCTGCCATAAGACTACATAGACCAACAACAAATTCATGTGTTCTCTACTTTCTTTCTTTCTGAGTGAAGGTGTTGTTGTTGCCGGCGCGTCGGCTAGTCACGCAAAGCATCTGGAGCAGGGTTCCCCAAGAAGAGAGCGCGAAAATGTGACTGTGTCTCTCTCTAACACACAGTGATGCATAACTTCGGCAAGCATTCGGTGAAAATTGACGAGTATGTACGGCCCCCATGGGCTATGGCTGGAGCAACCACAACATTAAATGTGTTCTCTCTTCTCTTTCTCTCCGAGTGAAGGCTTTGTTGTTGGCTACGTGCTCATCAAACAGCAGTAGCACACACCCACAAACAAAAATCGGGTTTCTCTTTCTAATGTGTTTGTTTTTATTTGAGATATATTTTCTTTAAATGCTCATTTTGGGTACCCCCGGTCTAACGCACAGAAGAATATTACTGTCTCTCTCTGACACTCGGTGATGCATGACTCGGTTGGAAACTTCGACCACAGTTTGCTATGGGCTGGCCCGTCCTGGTCTATATATCCTAGTCTATGCAAGAAGCGAAGTAGTGAAATTTGTCGAAAGAACAAAACGTTCTTGTAGGCGTTTTCGATTGAGCATTGCGCTGTGACGGCATCTCTTCGTCTTCAAGGTTCTAAATTAAGGTCTCCGATTTGGCAAGTTGTTAAAAACAAGATACAAAACAGGGCAGAATATTTTTACAAGTCTTTACGAGTCTTTGTTCGACCCAGGTTTTACCAAATTGTTAAGAGAAAAAAGAACAAGTAATTGGTTTATTCAAAAATAAAATTCAGAATATGTTTTTTAAAAGTGACATACAAGAAATTTTTTCTTTAAAATTAAATTTTGAATGGCGAATCAACCAATTAACCAAATAGTTTCTACTGAAAATATCTCACTTCAAGAACAGTTTTTTGAGAAAGCGAAAACTCAAATTAAGTTGATATTCGTTTCAAGAACTTGATTTGAGTTAATATTGTTGATATTAGATTGATTTTGGATAAAGGTTATAAGCGGATCCTCACATTTTGGGGCTTCGGAATACAGAACGGGACATATCTCTTTGGATTGAAAAAAGTTATTATCCCTATTGAAGGCAAGACTGTTAACACAAGCGTATTGTCCATAGTACTTCCATAGTTTTGGTTATAGTTCGGTTTTATTACTAAACTTTCGAAATTTTTATGTTAAAACTAGGGTTTAGTTGTTTCCTTTTTATATGTAAATTTGTTGTGAACTAGTTCCCTTGATCTGGTCAACTCTATGATTTGATTTGACTGCTGTTGCTGTGTGTAAGAAGACCGAAGCCCATAAACTACAAGTGATCGACCTTAAGATTTTCTTGGGCTGATTGTCTGTCTGTCTGTCTGTCTTTCCTCCTATCCTAACAATTTTCTCCAGTCGCGTCAGCTGTGTGTGTGTATGTGTATGTGTGTGTTTGTAAAGTAGGTAGATTTCAGGTAGAATCTCTACCACTGGCTTTGCCTTTGTTGTAATGACTAAAGTGAGTTGCAGTTAAGTGGCAGCCAAAAAGGAAGCTGCAACATGTGTTGCTGCCGTTGCTGTTGTTGCTGTGCGTAAGTGCTGTTTCATTGTTGTTGTTGTTGATGTAGCTGCACACCTTTTGTCTGGCCAGGCACAACAACAAACGTTCGTTCGCCTTATAGACACATCCAACAGATGTTTTCTATGTTTCATTGTGAAATTCTTTTTTTTTCCGATTTTGTTTTTCTTATTTTTAGCTCTATCTCTTTCTCTTAGTCATTGCTCTCCTTTTATTTGGATTTTATTGTAGTTGTTAATGTGGCTGCTGTTGTTGTTGTAATGCTCAATCGTGTTGCATTGCTTCATTCTTGAATAGAGCAACAGATTGGGGTTATATTTTATGATCATTTTCGATTTCATAGATTTTAGGTTTTTAATTTTGACTAATTATGAAATGAATATATTTTGTGTAAATTTTCGAATGAGTTTCAAAGAGATTAAACTTTATTTTTTTTTATCCTAAAAACTCTCCACACCTCCTTCTTGTTTCCCTCACATTGTCACCTATTTTCCATTATTACAGTTTCAGCCTTCTCATCACATCTAACCCTCTTTCTTGAGCAACGCCTACAATTTGTGCACAAACAAAGAAAGAAAAAAAAACACTAATAGAGCCATATACAACCAACATAGCCCAACGACCTACCCATAGCATACACATAATTTTCTATATCTAATTTGCGTGTGCTATTCAAAAATTCCGCTCACATCCTTCCACGCGCAAACGCCCACATAGCCAAAGCAAAGGCAGCGACAGCGCTGCCAGCATAGGGCGACAGCTGGCAAGAGGAGAGCGAGCAAAGAGACATTATTGTTCATTGGCTTGCCCAAAAAAAAAAAAAAAAGAATAGCACAGCAAATTCATGACATGCTGGTGATGACGTCAATGAAACACACACACACACACACAGAGTCTGTCTGTCTGTCTGTCTGTCTGCACTGTCTTTTATATACATAAATTTTCCTTGCCTATTTTTAGAGCCCTTACCCCCAAAATAGCAACAACAATTGAGGAGACGACGACAACGGCCTCCCTTTTAGCTTGCGAAAAACAAAAAAAAATGTTTAAGAAAACGCACCCCCAAAAATGGAACCAGCAACTGAATGTAAACAACCTGACCCGCCCCAATGTATATCGCACAACACTAACACAGCTGAGTGGGTGGGTGGCTATGGGGGGTGGAAGAAAGTTTATCAAAGCATGGACTAAGGCGCGTGACTTGAAGACAACTTTTGGAGAGGATATACTTGTACCAACAAGCTACCGAGAGATGAGCAGGTGACACGATAGAAACAAAAAGAAAATCCAAGCCAAAAATATGTATTCATAGGAAATCTGCTCTGAACTAAAAACTTTGATGAACAACTTTTTGAACGATAAGTAAAAGATGCAGCAAAGTCAACCAAAGATATAGCTGCGAATTGTTTCTTTTTCGAGAATTTCTAAAAGCCAATCTGTCTTGAATAATGCTCCATTACGAGCCTAAGAAGCCATTTAGCATTTTTCAAGTATTCCGTACTTAAGCACAGGAAATTAAAGTACAAACGATCTCAAAAGTTTACTGTTTTCCATCTGTCCATGCTTAAATTGAGCAATTCAAATTCACGAAATCCTCCTGGAATTGCAAAAACAGGAACTTGAGAAAATGGCCCTGAAGTTTGGAATTTCCAGTTTGTTTGGGGTTACATTAATATTACTACAATTTTGTATAACTCTTAAAAAAATAATGAAAAAAATAATGATATGATCTAGGGCTCAATATTATATTTTTTCATGTCAATATCAAAGTGAAATTTTCGACCATTTCAAAATAATATTTTTTATGATCAAATTGATATATTTCTTTACATTGCTTGAAGTTTCTATACATCCCTTTCCACTTGTGAGAGTTTCGAAAATTAAATAGATTTGGGCATTTCCACAGAAAAGTCCACCGAGACCAAAAAATGAAAAGTTCTTAACACTATTTTTTATCATTTTTTCATGGGGAAATAATCAAAATGAACTAATATGGGCCAATTTTAAATATATTCATGACCTCTTTCGAGATTTTCGAATGCAAAATCGCGCAAGCTCCATTTTTCTTATTTGGATACGTTTTATTGTCATAAGAATGCCTTTAGATTGCATTGATTTTTGGTCTCTAAACTATTTCTAAGGGTACAAACAGTTTAAAAATAATGCAGAAGACACCAAAAGAAACTATATGATTGCAATTAACTGTAAGTTTCTGCTTTATATTATAACAAAAACAACATAAATATAATGAGGAAATTTAAGTAAAGTAACGTCAGGTAACGTCACGTCAGATACTTATGCAAATAAATAAAAATTGGGCAAACATTTTTGAATAAGATAACCTGAAAAATAAACTTGTATTATTTCAAATCATACTAAAAAAAATTGTATGCAAAAAGTTTTGCCCAATTCGCTGAATTTTGAATTTTTCTAAAACAATTCAAAACCCACTTCCGTTTTATGTAACGTCACGCCAGCATATATGTTTGCTTATATCTTTAACTCCTTATGATCGATTGATCTCCATGTTTTTGCTGATTATAGTGCTACTTAATTGCTACCCAAATATAGAACAATCTTTTTTAAAATCCAAGATTTTCATATTTTTCAAAAAAATCTTTTCGTACGAACGTAACGTCACGTCAGTTTGGAAATGCCCATATCCTTTTCGACCTTTTCTAATATCATTTGACAAATTGATATTATTTATGGTTCAAAAGAAACGTTATAGTTTAGAAATGATATGAAAAAAATGATATTTGACAAATTGTCAAATTAACCAGCCCATATCAAATTGATATGGATCTTATTTTTTTCTGCGTAGGAACAAATCGGTTTTAATCAGGGCTGTAAGACCAATTAATTATTATGAAGCTCCGATTCGCAGGCTCGATCCGCAATTTTCCAATGTGTAAGTGTTCGGAAATTTTAGGTTCGATGTTTTTGGAAGAAGGTTTTGGTTCGAAAATTTTTTCGGATTAAGTTTTACCCAAATTTAATAGAATTTAATATTGAAAATAATATTCAGAATTTTAGTTATAGAACTTTTTCTATACTTTTTTCTAAAATAAGAGACGCACAACACCACAAATGAGGCTGGTTGATCGTATAGCTATTTCACAAACTACCACAATTGGATCATCAGCTATCTTTTGCCCAACTTCAATGAGTTGGCAGACGCTTCCTCATGCCAGAAATGCTAAGATCGCTTAGGAATCCCAAGTCAGACTTGTAGCAAAAATTCCGACAACTGGAGCCAAACGCCAAGTCATAGAAGCTTTGTATGTGTGTGCGTGACCTGTATCGGCCCTTCTATTGTTAGTGGGGAAAATTCTCTCCCCGCAGTTTACACAGGCGCCAATGGTTTGAATTGCCCAAATGCAATCAAACAGGGATTTTTGTTGTTTTTTAAATGAAACTTTATTTTGTTAAGTTTTTAAGAACTGCGTCGTGCCCACGCATTTTATCACAGTGTGACTGTTTTAGCGACCTTAAGATTTCAATCTTAGAACTTTTTAGCGGTTTCTAGGTCTATAAATTCTGATATTCATCATAACAAGATTTCTATACAGACTAAAATTTGATTAAACTAAGTTAGTTCTGCAACTTGTCATTTCTTGCTGATGTCGAATTTTGCTATAAGCCTGCCTCTGGGATTCCCAAGCGGTTATAGCAATGCTGGCAAGAGGTAGCTTCTTGTAACTCGCCGAAGATAGGCAAAAGACTGCTGATGATTAAATTGTGGTGATTCATGAAATAGCTATATAGTCAACCAGCCTCCTTTATGGTCTGTGAGTGTCTTGTTTTAGAGAAGTTATGAACAAAATCATAACTTATTGAACTGAAGCCTACTCAAAGTTCTATGAACGATATTTAAAGAGGTCACTAAAAAAGTCACATTCCTTCAGGACGGCTTAGTACTGCATCAGAGGTGAATTAGCCCTGATATGGAAGGGCGGGTTCTGATATAATCGCTGCCTTTACTTGCATTTCAGTCATGAATTTAACAAATTCTTCATTCTTTCAGGCATGATTTCAGTACTGAACGCATGGGTTAGTTTCCTGGGTAGTACAGAAATCAATCATGAATTGGAGCAATTCCTACTTCTCGTGTCTGAATAAGTACTGAGGCGTAGAACTGCAAGGATTGTTAACTTAATTTATTTTTCAAAATAAATTGTTTAAATTTTCATGCCACGTTTCTAATTGGTTTTACTAACTATCATAACACTTATATCATTAATATTTATTCTTAAGGGGCAATCTATTTTTAGTCTCAACAAATTTCGAAGAAAAGTCACACCGTGACAACCTACAGCTTGACGGTACACACATACATATGTATGTATCCTTGTATGTTTGGCATATAAATAAAAAAAAAAACTGACAACGCTTGAAGTGTCTGGCTCAGCACACCCACAAGGACTGCGTGGGCTCGTCCTGAGGTCACCTACACAGACACACGCGCCCACCAAAAACCCACGCAGTGTGCCTTAACGCTTCTCCAGAAGCTCTCATCTATTTTTGACCAAGACTTTGCATATCGTTAACAGTCAAAAAGATGACTCAAGGAGGAATGGGGGCGTCGGTTGGCTGATGAAATTCACATTTCTATGGACGTGTCTGAAGTTGTCACCTGCAGGTGGCAAAGGTCACGCCCAGGCAATTGCATTAGAAATCTTATTCAAAAAGGATGGCCTCTTCTTTGCTCACTTTTTGTGTTTACACACACGATAGAGTGTGTGTGTGTGTGTGTAGTCTATTCATTGACGACAATTCTATGGCTGTTTTTGCTAGCTGCGCACATATAGAAACGATACATATATATGTATGTATGTTCGTTTGTATGTATATATTTGAGACCATTTCTAAAGGCGCTCGATTAATGAGCATTTTGTATGCGTTGCTCGACCGCCACTTGCACTTGGGTGGCCATCAGAGAATACTGGAGGAGCTTTGGGCACATGCAAAAACTAACAAACGGAAGTGAACTTGAGGCGTGGGCATGGACAGACACGCTGATGTTGGCTTAGTTTGCTAATGGACGTTTTCTAAGCGTGTGCAAGCCTAAATGAAGTGCGTCTTAGAGAGAAAGAGAGAGCAAACTTTGTGGTATCAATTTAAGCACTCAGTTTTTTAAATCACATTTCTGTATCGATTTCTAATACCTCAATGAGCTTTGCCATTTACTTTTATATGTGCACAGTCGACAACCTTCTAGCAACACATATGTTTAAGCTAGTCATTATATTTTACCACCTTTTGGAGTTGGTCTGTTAAATAAGACATTGTTTATGCGTTTTTCATAAATTTTAATTGTGTTTTTTTTTTTACAGCTGAAATCAATAAAGGTGCTAAAATTATTAATGCATTGTATGCATAGCAGAAAACCTGGTTAAGTGGGCTACCAAACCGGCCGACGGGTTTAAATACTCTTTCAAAGTGCTACTGAAACATTAAACGGAAAGTAATTTGCCGACCTGCAGTCATTGGGTAAATTCTACTGATGATAAAACCGGTAAGTTCATCAAAAACATCCAAAAAGACTGTGGAAAACATAACTAATATGTACACGAGCCGGCCAAATCTGCTAGTTTTAAAATAACGTATAAAATTTAAAAAATAATTTAATGAGAATCTGATAAATATTCTAAGTTTGCCATATAATAAGTTCATACACTCAAGAAATACTGTGCTGAATGCCCTTTTAAGTATGCTATGCTTCTGCAAAAGATATAAATAAGAATAATATTTATTTTAGATTTGGCTTCCCTGCTAACATTTTGTCGGGTTCCTTATCTCTATCGTCAAAAAGAGAGTTTGGCGATAGTTTGAGGGGAGAGTTTTCTGATGTTTGGCGATTAACACAAACAAAATACATAGGGTATCGCATTCTTAACATACAAGGGATAAATAAGCGATATGTGGTATCGCTTTTTTATCGTCCAATTGGTAAATTGGCGATATATCGCTAAAATATCGCCTTGAAGATTTGAATGCGATTCTCGTCGCAAATTTCAATTTCTCTATTTATATGGGCTGAAAGGAATTCGTTCTTGAGAATTACAAGAAAGCAAAAATTGGTGTATGTTTTCAATACAAGTACATATTATTCAATACAAGTAACACATTGGATGCGTTGCTTTTCATGAGCGGCGTGGCGCAGCCGTCTAAGGTCTTGTTTTTCGGAATAATAAAAATAAAAAATCTTATCCTCCCACATAAGAGACTCATTAACTCATTCATATCTTCAGGAAGAAACGATTGACTATCTCCAGAATATACTTTTTTTTTATCGCCAGGAAGAATCGCTTTCTAATCTCCAGGAAGAATCGCTTTCTAATCGCCAGGAAGAGTCGCTTTCTTATCGCCAGAAAGAATCGCTTTCTTATCGCCAGGAAGAATCGATACCTACTGGAAGAATCGCATTCTTATCTTCCGCGATAAAAAATGTTTGCTGGGTCAACTCAAAATTATGATGACAGATTTTGCTTACCAAAAAATATCAAGTAACAAATTGATTCTACTTATATATAAATAGATTGTTTGTTGCTCTTTACCAATGGTGGTTTTACAACAATTTTAAGAAAATTTTCATTGTTCTTCGGGTGTCGGTAACCTTTAGTTTGATTGCGGACGCATTCCGTTCATATGGTACTGAACTTCCAGTCGCAATTAAGTATCGAAATGCAATTTCATGCAGCTTGAGCAATTCGTTTGCATTAGCTTTCCAATAAGCTATTGGGTTGATGTCAACATCTTTAATGAATTCTCACACTGATACTTTATGTTGCAGCGTATTGCTGCGTAAAAATGATTAGTTCTTAGGTGCGATTTTAAGTTGGTTTAGTTTTTGTTTTAGTTTTTCAAACATTCTCCTTGATAGATCCGAATCAATGTTCACAAAACGAGCTTCATAAAGTAAATTTCATTGAGTAAACACGTACTGACTCTCTGACAGACAGTAAGGTATGACTTCGGCTAGCATTCGGCTAGTATGCATGTGAATTACCGAATGTTTTTAACTCCCAGGGGCTATTTCTTGGGAACCCTGTGCATAACAAATCCGAAATGGAAGCCAAAACGTCTTATCTTCGTTCAAATTTTGGCATTAATAGTTTAATTTAGTGCTCGTTTTTGATTACGGTATCGTCAGAGCTCATTCTTTGGGCCGCTAAAAGCATGATTTTTAGCAAACGTTTGTTAAATGTTGGGATTTTTGTTTAAGCCAGTTGTGCCCAGAATGAGCTTACGGCCGCGTGGACCACCAATACAAATGATGAAAGTATATCTTTGACAAAAACAACCCCAAGAAATAGAAAGAAAAACCCAATATATGTGTGTGTGTTTGTGTGTGTTCTACTGCTGTTTGATGCGCGCGTAGCCAACAACAAAGCCTTCGCTCGAAGAGAACGAGAATAGAGAATTTAAAATTGTTGTTGCTCCAAATACTTTGCGTACGCGCCGGCAACCACAAAACCTTTGCTCGGAAAGAAAGATAGCAGAGAACGCAACTGAATTTGTTGTTGTATACGCGCCACCTATTCCTTTGCGTAAAACAACAACGAATGCGCGCCTTGCGGAATGGGCTTGGGCACCCCTGGCTTAAGCCAACTGAGTTTTGGATTTGAAAAGGACTTTAATATAACATTTACCAAGACGCATCTAACTTTTTTCCGAAACATTTATTTCGCTATGTATCCGCATTTTAGTTGTGAGTCCAAAATGTTCTTTTATAATTTTCTTATTCAGTTGTATTTGTTCTGCTTTTAAAATGAATATATTTAGAGTAGCAAAAACATGCATACATCAAATGTAATTAAGTTTATAAATAAAGTTAAAAATTATCTCTTTATCTTTAACCGCAAAGTAGAAAACTTTCTCAGACACTTTGCCACATGATTCTCGCACATTATGCCATTAGTTTTCATCATCTTTCAATTGCAATGCCTCAACAGTTGCTCATATTGTGGTTGCTGTTGTTGTTGTTGTTTTTGTTATTGTAGCGGGTTTATTTTTAAAAATTATAATTTTCAAAAATAAAAATTTTGCGACGACAAAAATAATGAAAATCACATGTTTGCTTGCGGCATAAAATTCTTTTTTTTTGCTTTTTGTTCTTGTTGGCGTTTTGCTTTGCTGGCAACACACACACACACACTAACACACGCTTGAGTACGAGTATCTTATAGATACGTGCCCGTATAGCCGACGCCGCCAAGCAATCCCATTGAAGCGTGCGCGCCATTCTCCTGCTTGGCTCGGTCTTCCCGTCTCTGCAACCCCAGACAGTAAATGTCACATGGGGTAGAAATATTTTTCGTATATTTTTATGCGATTTTACAAACTTTGATAGTTTTTCTCTCCCGATGTCGTCGTTGATTTTGCGTTGTTGTCGTCAGTATTCCCAAAACTATATTTTTGGGTTAAGCAAATGCAATTAATTTGCTGTCACAAGAGAGAGAGAAGGTTTTGATCTTTGGAATTTCATTGAAAATTACGAGCATGCACCATCAAGGATCAGTTCGGTTATATCATTTCGGTTTTTGTCTGCGTCATCAGCTCGTCGTCGTTTGCTATTTAGTTGTCTAATAAACATTAAGCATTTAATTTATTTATTTTTATACGCTTTTCTCGCCAACAAAGCTCTCTCTATACATTATGAATGAATTTTTTGTTGTGCCGAGCCAATTCAAGCGTATTTTTGGCTATGACATAAATACACAGAGTTTTTGTTATTTCTGTATTGGCCGTGGCCAAAACGAGTCCCATTTAATTAAATTAAATGATAAAACTAAGTTTACTGCAATTCAGTCCACGAGCGAGCGTCCGAGTATGTGGAACGATCAGGCCATCGATCATCGGAATAAATGTTAACATGCCCACTTCGGACTTATCGCTTGAACAGTTTTTACGCCTCTTTATTTGTTCTGGCGTTTCCGTTAACCAAAAGTAAATAAACTTAAACTTATTTTTCGAACGCTGCTCGTGCTTCGTGTGTTTCATGTGTTTATCAATTTGGTTCAAAAAGAAAGCAAAAGCCAAAGCCAACAAGCACCTTTTCTTGGCTTATCGTCTTCCAAATATCGATGACGAAACAAAAAAAAAACAAAAAGAAAAACTCTGCCGAGCGCACTCAACTCTTTTTTTTTTTTTGTTTTTAGATTAAATGTTGCTTAAAAATAGACTCTCCTCTGGGTGGTACAAAGGTTTGCCACAAACTGACAACCTGCTGAAAACAACACCGATGATTAGAAGCGTTCAGCCGGCTGATTTAGTGAATGGGAAAATGGCCATTTCGCCCCATTATCAGTTGTTGGGGAGCAGCAACAATGAAATCAAATTGCACACGAGTGTAGGTACATGGCAACTATTAGCATATATATGTATGTTTATATATATAGAAAAAAAAAATATATTTAATCGTTTAAATGGTGTCTGTAGTATTAGCAGCAGCTGCTCTTTTTTTTTCATTTATATTTAAACACAAATATTTATTATACAGAAGAAGATTATCTGTCTGGGGCCCCTTGATCAGTAAATAAGAGGCAGCGACCCCCAGACAAACAAACAACTTGAAAAGTCAGTTAAACATTTTGTACGAATGTACCTACACACACACACACACACATATGTATGTATAAGTGCAAGCGGGACAAATTTATTTGATACGATTTGACAGTTATGGCAATATATTTTTAGCATTTTGTACCAAGATCAAAGTGAGTGAAATTATTAGGCAAGTGGAAGTTTTGTTATGATATAGTCTAAAGGCTTCTAAGTTGGTACCCAAACTTGATGTTTAATAGGCTTTATTGAGGAGTTAGCTGCTGGCTGGCAGTTGACAGGCAAAGATCGCTAAATATTAGGCAGGGATGCTCATGAAACAGCTGTACGGTCAACCAGCCTCCTTTGCGGTGTGGTGTGTGCATAAAGTGACCTCGAGCCGGCAAAAACTTGAAGGTTTGATTAACAAAAAGGGCGAAAAAATATACACAGAAGTATAACCATAGAATAACAAGCATACATTCATTGTATAATCTTTGGTATAGCACACAGATTAAAAAATTCAAGAAGATTGGACTCAAGATGAGCCCAAACTTTGGCAAAAACAGTGTGTAGTAGGATCAGGTATATTAAGGTCCATCTATACACGGCTTTGTTAGTTCTTGCTTTATCGATATACAATCTAGCCGATAAGTATTTAAGCACACATAGTTATCGATTAGTTCTGGTGATGACCAATAAACTCAAGCCGACTCAGCCCTAATCGAGCATCGAAAGAGATTACAAGCGTGTGTTTTAAGTTCTAAACCAAGAGTCATTTGTCTCCCACAATTGTAAGAACGGGTTTTCTCATTTGTAGTACAATGTTCTCACTTCAGAAACAGTTTTTCTTCTATCGAGCTGAACTTTCTTCATTTCAAGTACATTTAGAACATTTATCCTCATAATATTAGAGAATATTTCATTCTTGTTTTGAGTTGAAGGCAACTTATTATCTGAATACGTTTTTTTCCCTCTGTGTAAAGCTTAAATCTTAAAATAGTTCAATTTGAAGATTAAGTTAAATAGTTAATATTCATAGAGATAATAATTGTTCAATTATTGCTTAGTTCAATATTTCGGTCTTTCGTTTAGTCGGAGTTTACAAGTCCAAGCAAACTTCAGAGGTAAATTTCAAGGGAAAACTATAGAAGTTGTTGAACGTAATGTATGGAAACACACTTGATTTGCCCCTTATGGGAAAAGTTCATGAAGTTTTCTTCATTGTGTCAATCCCGACTTAGTTTCTATAGTTCTTAACTTAATCAAAGTTACATCTGGCTAGCTCAAGGTCTCTTAACTTAAATAATCCTAGTTTAGGTTCATTTTAAGTAGAAAAGTGTGTGTATATTTCGTTTTACAGGGTAAAAAAGTCTACATGTTGAAATTGAAGTTAAAAAATTCTGAATTAAGAACTAAATGAATGACATTACTATTGAAAATATACGTTTAAGACATAGTGGTCTGTTGCGCCCCCTGGCATACCGGCCCCTTATTTCGATCAAAACGAAATTTAGTGCTTCTTTTGCTTGCTGCGTCCTTCAGTTACATTTTGAACTAGATTGAAACACAGTTTAATCTAAAGCCTAATTAAATAGTTTCGCAATAGTTCAAAGCTGAAGTAAAGTAATTTCAACGGATGCTTCGACATAAGCTAAATATCACAATTTAGTCGATTATTCTGCTGATTATTGTAGAGCTCTGAGCTCAAATTCAACATGTAGCGCTTTAACTCTTATGTGCTTACTCTTTAAGATCGGAATAAAAAACTATTAATCGCTCAAAGGTCAAAAAAAGCTGTTCTTGATGACCCAAAAGGTCGTTCATATGGTAAGCGTTTAATATTAAAGCAAGGTATTGACTTGTTTCGAAAAATCTGGCTACAATCAGAGAATCAGTTGCCCTGCAGCCAATTAGGACTGTAAAGATCCTTCGGCTTTTGAATTTCTTAAATGAGCATTTTTGAAGAATAATTTTTTAGATTGATTGAAAATTAAAAGATTTATTTTCGCTGGGTGGAATCCATTGAGAACTTTAAACGCAGTTTTTACAAAATCGTTCATTTGGAGTTATAACAGTATTGAAGTAAGTGAGCGATATATGAATCGACTTTGTCTCCATATTGAGATAAAGTATATGCCAGATCTGCTTTCTTCATACAGTTGCATTTGAACACAAAAGCATAAAATTCTTGATACATTTCTGTAGTTACCCAAGGAGTTTTCTGTTCAGAGTTTAGCATAGTATTATAATGTGTACGAGAAAATGATATATAGAAGTAAATTTAGTCAAATTGGGTAACATTTTCTTCAAAACTAAGTGCTCGCTGTGCAGTCTAGTTGTTGCACTCAGAACTGAACGCTTTTGATTATCGTTATTTCAACTTTGGAATCGAGGATCGAAAAAACAATGCCTATTAGAAGTGTCAGTTGAATTACTTAATAAATACCTCATCCTAGAATATTTAAAAGAGATTCTGTACCAGATTTGTGAATAAGGCAAGCCGAATACTTGGGTTCTTAAGAGGGTTTAGGCTCAGTAATTTTTCACCGGTTCGTTTAAAAAAAAAATAATAACTAATTTTTTTATTAAAATAAATTGTTATATGAGGTCCTTGAATTACCGGTACAGACAAACTTCATCGGTAAAATGTCACATTTTGGTTGTATGTTGCATTTTTGATACCAATCAATGAAAACCAATTCTGCAGATGAGATATTTTTAAAAATTGTATTCTTGTTTAAAATCAAGGCTGAAAAGCTGTACAATTTTGTTGAACCCTAGCCGAGAATCTTCTTGAAGAGTCGTTTATAGCCCGTTTTTCTGATCAGTTTCGACTGACATTTCGAATAATTTTCGAGTCTTTTTCGACGCGTATTTCAATAAATCACATTTTGAGCATATGCATGAGTCATTTTGAAGTCTTCTTTATATAGAACATGAAATGAATCTCATTAAGCTTCAAAAGGGCTCAAAAACGACACATCAAGGCAATTTTTGTTAAAATTATCTTCCAAATGCTAGGTTGGTAAACTTGACTTATGTTTTTCTTTCTTCTCGTAATCGCAAAATGGATTGGATTTCTAAAAAGCATCTTTAATTATCAATTCAAGCGAATCTTTGCTATAAAATAGTGATTTTTCCGATTATAATATTGAGAAAGTTATTAAAGATCATAAGAAATTGACTCAAATTATTGTTTGAAGCGAACCTTTTCTTTATATACAGGCGGTTCGGTAAGGGTTAAGGTTCGGAAGCTTAAAAATTTGAAAAGATTCGGTTCATGGTCCGGTTCAGTGGACCCGAAAAACCCGAATCGAACTGGTTCTTTGGAGTTGGGTTCAGGACCGGTTAAAATGGCACTTAGAATCTGATGAAGTTGCTATTAAAATTCTCGATGATTGCACTGAAAAGTGGCTTTTGAACAAATTATTATAAAATCAACAAAACCAAGCTGAAGCTATGCACATTTACTTAAAGCTAAGGTCCCACAGGTAAATAATTTGACCAAATTTTGATGAAAACTTGGCTAAATAGACATAATTGCTGATTTTGCAGGACTTAAATCCAAAACTAAGGTTCCATATGCAAATAATGACCAAATTTTGAGAAAAACTTGGTTAAATAGCCAAGATTGCAGATTTTGCAGGACTTACAACTAAAACTATGGTCCCACAGGCAAATAATTTGACCAAATTTTGATGAAAACTTGACTCAATAGCCATGATCGCCGATTTTGCAGGACTTAAACCCAGAACATTGGTTCCATATGCAAATAATTGGACCAAATTTTAATGAAAACTTGACGAAATAGACAGGATCGCAGATTATGCAGGACTTAAAACTAAAACTATGGCTCCATATGCAAATAATTTGACCAAATTTTGATAAAAACTTGGTTAATTAGCCATGATTGCAGATTTTGCAGGATTTAAAACCAAAGCTATGGTTCCATATGCAAATAATTTGAGCAAATTTTGATGAAAACTTTATTAAATAGCCATGATTGCAGATTTTGCAGAACTTAAAACCAAAACTAAGGTCACACAGGCAAATAATTTGACCAAATTTTGACGAAAACTTGTTTAAATAGCCATGATTGCAGATTTTGCAGGACTTAAAACCAAAACTAAGGTTCCACATGCAAATAATTTGACCAAATTTTGATGAAAACTTGTTCAAATAGCCCTGATTGCAGATTTTGCAGGACTTTAAATCAAAACTAAGGTTCCGTATGCAAATAATTTGACCAAATTTTGATGAAAACTTGTTTAAATAGCCATGATTGCAGATTTTGCAGGACTTAAAACCAAAACTAAGGTTCCATATGCAAATAATTTGACCAAATTCTGATGAAAACTTGTTTAAATAGCCATGATTGCAGATTTTGCAGGACTTAAATCTAAAACTATGGTCCCACAGGCAAATAATTTGACCAAATATTGATGAAAACTTGACTCAATAGCCATGATCGCCGATTTTGCAGGACTTAAACCCAGAACATTGGTTCCATATGCAAATAATTGGACCAAATTTTAATGAAAACTTGGTTAATTAGCCATGATTGCAGATTTTGCAGGATTTAAAACCAAAGCTACGGTTCCATATGCAAATAATTTGAGCAAATTTTGATGAAAACTTGGCTAAATAGACAGGATTGCAGATTTTGCAGGACTTAAAATCAAAACTAAGGTTCCATATGCAAATAATTTAAGCAAATTTTGATGAAAACTTGGCTAAATAGTCATGATTGCAGATTTTACAGGACTTAAAATCAAAACTAAGGTTCCACATGCAAATAATTTGACAAAATTTTGATGAAAACTTGGCTAAATAGTCATGATTGCAGATTTTTCAGGACTTAAAACTAAAACTATGGTTCCATATGTAAATAATTTAATTAAATATGGGCGAAAAGTTTCCTAATTTAGATTTTTTAGCCTAATTTTCATCAAAACTTGGGCCAATTCTTTTCTTTAATGTTTTTTCCACATTCAAAACTTTTTGAATTCATTTTCAAATTCAGCCGGCGGTTTTACATGTTTGAGAAACTCAACTCAAATCGTCTAAGAACAACTATAAAACATGATTGTGATTGAATACATTAGTAATAAGCAGAATTTCAGGCACTTTCATTTCCTTCTAAGCAATATTCTCTAGCTGACAGAAACATTATGCTATAATTTCCTTGATCTAATCAACATTTCATGTTCCTGTTTCATGTTTTTGCTGTATTTCCCATTTCATATACAAACAGCATTTAAATTAACCTCTCCACCAGCAATTATTTGTCACGAGCGGCCATAAATTAATTCATATTTATTTATGCACATGTCCGTTTGTATCTAATTTTTTTTTGGAATTGAAACATTTCCTGGTTGATGAACTTACATTGATTTTCAAAAGCAATCCGTGTGAAAATTCCAAAAAAAACCATAAACAACATGTACGTATAATCCTTTGGTTGGTGTTTGTTGTGTTGTGGTATCCAAATTGATAATCCAAATTGATAATCTTGATACAATTTTATATATATGCATATAGCCAACTCAGATCTATATATACATACATATATATAGATGTCTATGTGCGTGTGTATTTAGCATTTATTAAAAATGATTTTTCGCTTTGCTTTTTTCGCATTTCATTCACAAAAGTAAATTTAATTAACACAAAAACGTTGTCGTTGACGTTGACGCTGCAGCCTGAAGCTGGCGTTGACGTTGACGGCGGACAGCGGACAGCGACAGCGGCGAGGCTTTTTACAGGCGACGATTTATTTGATTTGGTGGATTTTTATTTTTTTTCAGGTTTGCGTGCCAAAAAAAAAAATAAAATAATAATAATAATAATGAACGGCGAACGGAACGTACGGCAGGCAGCAGCAGCGGCGACGTTGACAGCGACTGCGAGCGTTTTTTTTTTTTTTTTTTGCTTCTCACACACACATAGCGCGCCACGTCGTCGTTGTCGTGGTGTTGGAGTGTATCTGTGTGTCGGTCGGTCGGTTGGTCGGGGCGTACAAAACACCAACAACAACACACCGAAGTAAAAAAATATTTTTATGCAATTTTCTATATATGTATATAAAAATATGTGTGTTGCGGCTGCTGTTGTTGTTTGATTTTGTTGCTGTTGTATTTTTCTCTCAACACGTTTTGTATTTGAATTATATTTTTGTCGTGCTCGTTTGGCTGTTGTTGCTGCTGTTGTTGTTGTTGTTGGACTTTTAAATAGACGTTGATTTTCTTTGCGCAATTTGCATTTTTAGGCACATGATTTCCATTGGAAGCAATTTATTAATTTTTACACAATTATTATTCGCTTTTCTTTCACTTTTCGTTGTGGCACACAAAATTGATTTGTTGTTGTTGTGGTGGTTGGTTGTTTAAAAATGAATGATAATTGTTGTTAAGTTTGCTTTTTTTTTTTTTGTTTTAAGGCTTCGAAAAAAAAGTTGTGTGTGTGTGTGTGTGTTACTTGAAAAACGAATCCGAAAGATACGGTTGCGGCAACCGCTCAGCACGACGTTTTGAAGCGAAATGAGCCTGTTAGTTGACTGTTAACATATACTCGCATTTTGCCAACAGCTCTGTTAATCCACTGTTGACTCAAAACGAGCCCAACGGCTACTCAAATCGAGAGCCAAGTTGGGTCAGTAACATAACTCAAGAGCGGGAGAGTGCGATCGGTGAATTCGCCGTTTTTAATTGAACAAATTTTTCATTTGTTGCTGAATGGGCATTTCGTAGGCCAATTTCCAGTTATCTCTAATCGATCTCTGGACAAATATGAAAATATACGACTATAAACAGGTCTGCCAAAACAAATTGTTTGTCTTTAACTTTAACTGATAAGTATTAACAGGAAATGCGGCGGCTGTATCACTTAAAGCGAATTCACACACAGAGCGGCTCTCTGCAAAACACTCAAAGAGAGCGACCAAAAAAATATTACAAATTTTGTAAGGCAAGAGGCCCAAAACACATGGCATATCTGCTGGCGTTGAACGGCCTTCCTCCTAACCCACTCAGTGAGGCTGGTGAGGAGCGGGAGGGGGAGGGGGAGAGGTTCGACGGGGCGACTATGTTAAGCTGCTCTGCTTTTGCGGCGACTAAACGACTAAAAACCAACCGGACGTTACCGCTCTGGCCCCCGCCAACATGAGCTTTGTTAGTGGTGGAGAGCTTTGTGTGTGTGTTTGTGTAAAAAAAAAAAAACGGAAATTGAAAATATGCCAACTTACTTGTAGGCGCGCTGGCTCGCCGCCGCCGAAGGGGGGGACCGAGGCGAATTCATGGCAGTTTCTTTTTCATTCATTTAAATTTAAATGCAAACAGCGCACAAACAAACAACGCTCGCCCCCAGCAAGGTCCCCGTCCCCCACCCTGTCATGCCTACGCGGCGAATCCGAACAAGTTTTCCACGAATGGGCGTCGTCGCTTTTCCGGCCGTTGCGTGCACAAACTTAGTAATTTTCCTTCTCGCCAATTTGCCAATCACCTCGCCGATACTCGCCGCCTCCTCCAATATGCATGACTACTTTTTTCGGTTTTCCTCAATGAAATTTTCTTTTTGCATAAATTTCCCCCCAAAAAAAAAACTGTCAAATCGCTCTGCTGCTGCTGCAACCAATATGAATGAAATCTACGCACACAGCGACGAAGTCTGAGTAGCTGGAGAAGCAGCAAGACGGAGGCGGTGGCGGCGACAGAGAGATATTTGTCTATGCGTGGATAACTCTAGACTCTAGAGGTGTTTGTGTGTGAGTACGTTGCATGAGGTAAGCAGAAGTTGTTGTGCCTATGTGTGTGTGTGTGTGTGTGTGTGTGTGAATGTGGCTGTGATTTGTGTAGAATAGTTAAGGTCAGGAGAGACCACAGTTGGGAAATCATTCATCATTCCTATGTGATTCCTTGCGAGTCATTACTTTTGAAACGTTGTTGAAAACGTAAGGAAAGTTTTTTAGGAAAGAATTTGTTTTTTCGATTTTCTTTGTATTTGCTTAAACGTTTTCTTAGGGTCTTCAGAAGTTTTTATACCCTTGCAGCTTGTACATATTATTTATATAAATTAAGGTGTTAAATTTTTTTTCGTCGAACATTCACAGCTGTGTTATTTCCAAACTCAGCAATAGATGGCGCCACTACTTTGGCCATTGTGGCAGCCCTGGCCACCTCTGGTCACACCATTCATCGAACACCATTCCTAACGCGATAGCAGAACGACAAGACACGCGCCATCCCTGTCGCTCAGTTTCTGGCTTGGCTTCGACTAGCGCGGGTGGCTCCCGCTTCGCTCCGTTCGACTCAACGATAATTGTTAGCTTAAGTTACATTCAATAAAGTTAGTTACTTATCAAACCTAGTAGCTAAAGTGGTGACCCCGACGTGATTTGAACACGCAACCTTCTGATACATGCAGTTGAAGTGTCGGTTTGGCACACACAAATAGCATGTGTGAGCAGCGGTGTAGGGTCGATGGACGTTTTCGTACGTGGACTGCCTGACGATCCATTTTAGTTACTTGGTTTAATAGGTGTAACTAACTCTATTGAATTCTTATATGCTAACAATTATTGAATTGTTGAACCGCCAGCGCTGCGAAATAAAAGCCAGAAACTGATCGCGCTTTAGAGCTGTACAACGTCGCTGCTGCGTGATAACAATGATTACTGACCATGTGGAAACGAATGATCTTGAAGATTTGAGTCTAGTTGGGATGTATGTCTGGTGTGATTATCTACAAGATTTGTACAAGTCCCAATATGGAGGAAACCTTGTGTATGATTCTCGCTGTGATGTTTGTTTTGCATTTGAGTCGGCGCAGGTGAGCAGGTGCAGCGAGTACAGATTTGCGTTGTTGCGTCGATGGTAGCCTTGGTTAAGGCCGTTGCTTCGAGTGGGCGTCGATAAGCAAGTTCGCCCAAGCAGGGTTGAGGTTGCCTCGCGTCGAGGACTTTTGTTTGCCACGTTGTGGACTTTCGTTTGAGGCCGACAACATGTAGGTAGACAAAGGCTGGCATGAATTGCCAAACAAAGAACGTCTCGAGTTGTAGCAGGTTGCTTGTGGTCGTTCAGGTATGAGAATCGTTTTGCATGAACATCGGCGATGATGAAAGATGCGATGACTATCCATATTCAGCTGCGCGACGTACTCTGCCACTCGTTGTGGACTTTATTTGTCACTCTTTGTGTACTTCGTATGCCACTCGTTGTCGATTTTGTTTGCCACTCGTTGTGGACTTTGTATTGAGATCGAGAACTTGTAAGTAGACTCAGGCTGGCATCAATTGCTAAACAAAGAGCGTATCGAGATGTAGCAGGATCGTTCGGCGATGATGAAAGATGCGATGAAGATCAATATTCAGCGTACTTTCTTAAGTATAAACGATCATCTGACAGGCTGCGTACAATGAAGGATCGAAAAAATTGGTCGGATGCTTGACCAACGTGAGATCGGTTACATGTTGTTGCAGAGTCGGCTGAGTGGAGTGTAAATTGGCGGGATGGGTGAATAATTGACCAATGTTGCGACTGTGGAAATGCAGGGGTAAGGCCAGCTGCGCGAGGAATGTTTTTCACACATAGACAGCCTGACGTGGAAGACGTGGAAGGCATTGGCTGCCGCAGGATGCGCAAGGCTGGACGTTAAGGACCGAATACATGCAGGCAAGGCATGCTTCGGTGTCATTTGCACAAAAAAAAACCATCCCTTGCCGCTTGCATTTGCCCAAACACCACGTCTTTTATTCTGAGAATAATTCTACTTGGATCAAGAACTAAAACTCTTGAATCAAGATGGTCGGGAAACAAAATTCATTCCTGGATGAAGAATTTTCGTTCTTACCGTACTTCTAAAATCGAACATTCTTGATTCTTTCTCATTTTTTTCTCTAAGTGTAGACATTGACCAAGATTTTATCGTTGTTTGACCAATCGTTTCGACCTAAAATTTCTGGAAAAAGTGATCTGAAGTAGTTTGTGAATAAATAAACTTAGTTACTTTTGAGAGTTTGGTTCCGGAGCATCATTTAAATCTCCATATGATTCTATGGTTGTTGGAATGTTAAGAGAATTCAATTTTTGTTCAAAATCTACAGATAACTGCGTCAATAATCCACATTGCACAAGTGTAAATGATATTAAAAAAGCAACATACAACAACAACAACAACAACAGCAACGACAAGCTGTGCCTCTGCTGCTGCTGCTGCTGCTGCTGTTGATGTTGCTGAGAGCAGTCAGAGTTGCCGAGCAGTGCACACGGGCAAAGCCATAAAAAAGATACACGACTGCTAGGCGCGTGCGGCCCAAAACTCGACAACTCTGCTGGCTGTGCAAACGACGACGGCGACCACTCGAAATCTTAAAAACCAGTAGCACTTTTCTTGGATTCGACACAAAAAAAAAAAAACGCGCGACGCGGCGGCGTGCGTTGAACAACAACAACAATCAAACACCACCAGCAGCAGCAGCAGCGATTTTGTCTATTAAGCCCAGACTCAAAAACAAAAGGGAACGTAGATAGATCTTAGAGGAGGGAGGCCAAGCCCAAAGATTAGCTTGAACTTTCCCAAAAGGAAGTACATACATTGTATATAGATACTTACTATGATACAAAGAGATACATTCGCCGCAACAACAAAATGCAAAAATCTCACACTCAACTCTTTCAAGCACAACTCAAGCGAATTCCCGTGTGAGTGAAAGAGCGCACAGAGCGAATTCGCTGCGCCCCATTCTCTCGCCTTCGATTCGCTTCGTCGTCGTTTTTATGAATGAAAATGAACGGGCCCGTTTATAATGAATGGAGGTGCTCTGTCAGCGTTGACGTCGCTGCCGGCCTCGCCAGCGCTAGCAAAGACACTTTTTGTTTTGCGTTTTGCTTGACTTTTCTCTTTAGCTACGCGAAAATTTATGTGGAGAAAAAAGAAGCAAATAATTTTATAGTAATAAGTGTAAAAGTATGTCAATTATGTTGATATTTATTTTATGCCAAAGTTTGCCATTTTTCCCCCCGTTGAAAGTTTACAATTTACAAAAATTTTGCAGCAGACTTGTCGTCGCCATAAATCAAACCAAAAGATACAAAAGTAATGTGCTTAATGCCTACGTTTCACCATTGCTTTTTTTTTCTCTTTTCCAACTCTGCAGACTTTGTGGCATATAAATGAATTTTCAAAAAAAAAAACAAAAATACCAAAAAACTTGCCTACATCTTCTTCCAAATGGGCGTGGGAGTTCCACATTTGGTAAGATCTAGTATCTATTCCAAACAGCATTTACATAACGACGCCTCATTTAAAGCAAGTTTCGCGACAACAAGTTCTGCTCTCAGGTTTTTCCAATTCCAAATTTATTACACAAATATGGCCAAAGCATCTCTCTCTCTCTGTCTTTCTGTCTCCTCACCGGCAACGGATTAAGCCTAGTTGAATGAATTGGGCCAACAAATATGCAAATGTTTCGACAACTTTCACAATTCCTGCGTGTTCTATTTTAAATTCCCCGGGTCCAACCCACAGATAAGAATTATTGTACGTACCACACAAGTTTTTTTTATCAGTTGCTCGTGATTCAGGCAAACTCGTGACTGGAGGGCTATTTTGTTTTCTATTAAGGAAAATATGCATTTCATTGTGTTCCTGCGGATAATCCATTTTATTATCAAGAATTTCTTTCACTAATGAATTCTCTCCTCCTCAAATTATCAATTCTGATGAATTTGCTTGCAAAAACATGATTAAGTTTCTTAATTAAATTGCCCACAAATAACAATTCTGCTAAAATAATAATTATGTACACATTTTTCTTCAAAGTTTCATTTAGCAAATGAAATTTTCTGGAATTTTTGACATTTCGTTTGCTCCACAAACGATTGCTAATTCTTGGAATGCCTCTTATCCTATGGAAAGCACAAGCGATTGATTTGTGAGACACATTTTACACATTAAAAGAATCTCACTTTATTTTTCAGTCTCTAACCAAAAATTTCATAAAATTGAAAAAAGGACAAACGACTGGCGACTGACAGAGTTCTAGGTCGATTGAGAGGGAATCAATATCGTTGTGTAACTAAAATTACAGCTATGTTCTGTTTTTGAATGTACTTAAATTAAGTACGAAACATTTTAGGATCCAAAAGTTACTGTTAGGGTTTTTTAAATGAAAAAAAAACAGTTCTTGAATCGAGAATTTTTGGTACTTACAGTAAGCCCAAAAATTTAAGAAAAGCGCAAGTACCAAATATATTGGATTGAGGACAAAACAGACTTAAAATTAAGCTCCAAAATGTGTGCAACAAACAATGCAAATTATCGCAATCGAATCTGTTCTTAAAATTCCCTCCTGGATGTAACACTTTGCTTTTGGAGTAAGGTTTGATTTCGGACCTTACCATACCATTTTATTCATTGGCTAATTCAGCCTTACTTGATTTAATCAATGATTTAAACCGTAACCGAAACCTTTAACCCCTAAAAACACTTTTAAATTTGTAACCTACCTGTGCTATAACCGCACTGAAATTTCAATATTTACACTTTGACTTTAACATTTTCACCATTGATTCAGCGTTAAATATGGAATTCGTAAATACAAATTGTGTACACTTTAATTTAAATATGAAAATATTTAGAATAAATTTGTTAATTACATTTTTAAGCCAATTAGTTTGTTCTGATTCAAGAGTAGGACCCACCACCACATTGGACCCACCACCAGTTGGTCTCTGAAAAACACCGAATTTTATTAGATTGCATTTCAAAATGTTTACTTACTTCAGCGGGGATTCGAACTCGGGGCCCTTGGTCTGAACACAATTGAAACGTCATATCTACCGGTTGCACCACAGCGCGCGCTGGCGGTAAAGCTTCTAAGATACTACTTGCATTGATTCGAATCTACCATCTGCCTAAAAACATGAGACCACTTGTATTTCTCAAGTTCGAGTTCACAGGATAGTTCATAGTTCATGGCCTGTTTAGCTGCCTTTTTCTTTTTATTGCACTTTGAAGTTTTCAGCTTCCGATTGGGATTTGCAACTCCATTTCTCGTAAACTATTTGAAATTTCGCTTTGACGTCTGAGAGAAAGTTGTTGCTCTTGGCTTGGCTTACAAAACACTTCTAAGTAGCAAGTAAAAAAAAGTCCCATCTTTATGGTAAAAAAAAAGCACGTTTTCCCTCATTTTGTATTGTTTTTCAACTTTGTCTCGAAAACTGTAACGAATTTGACTAAGCAATACAGGACAAAAACGTTGCTTAGACTTAAACAATCAAACGATTGGAACATACTAACTTCATTCGATTGGTCCTTCGTATAGTTACGAGCCTTAAGCATGTATAATTGGAACCAAAACTCGAAAAACGGCAATTTTTGGTACCAATTGGCCGACACTGTCAAAAATTTCGATTGTTTTGTATTAAATCAATAAAATATTAAAAAAAAACTTTACTTAAAAACTTTAATAAAAAAATATACCGTTTTTTATATTTTTTTACCGAAAATATTTGTTTTTTCAAGTTTTTATGACAGTTGTACGTGATTGTGGGCCTATAACTGTTTGAAAGAGTTATTAAATGAAGTTGGTTTGTTCTAACGGTTTGTTTATTTTGGTCTAAGCTACAACTTTGCACTGTATTAATTGTCCAAATTTGTAACGGTTTGAAAAAAAAGTAGTCAAAACTAGTTTTTTTGAGCAAGTTTTGTAATTTTGAGTATGAAGAAGTAATTTTTTGATTTGCTACTAAGAAATGTTTTGTAGCCCAGGTATATATGGAAGATATGGAATCGTAAATCCTACTTTGAAGTTGAAAAGTTCAAAGTGCAATAAAAAGAAAACAGCAGCTAATCAGATCAATTCCAGACAGGGTTTTTATACTACCATTACACTATTTCACAATTTTTTGGTCTCGACGCGATCTACTTTTTTGAGTTCAAAAATGTGTCACAGTGTTATCAGTACCGAAACAGAAACAAATATTTGGGTTATTTTCGGGTTTTCCTCAACTAGTAAACATTTCGATAAACGAAAATTTATTTGATTTATGTCCAATGAGCAATTTACATACATACATAGCGCCGCACTGTTGCTAATGGGCATAAAGGAAAGAGAGCAAACGAGAAAGAGAGAGTGCAGCAAACCAATATCTTTACCTTCCTCAACTTTCCTTATAAATAGGTGATATTACGCTGTCAATTTTTTCGGATGCTGGCAAGTTTAGCCAATCAAAAAATGTACGACTTCTGTTCAATTTTGGCAGCAGCTAGTTCAGAGTTTTTTCTGAAACCTAGTCTTTCTAGCTTTTATTCTATCTTGGTTCATGGCAAAATTGAAATCGAAACCAGCAACAACTCAGCATTGACCAAAATTTTGGTTCACGAGTTAGAATATAGAGAATTTAGTCTGTTCGATAATGATGCTTACCAATGCGGAATATTTTTTGATCGGGATATGATGTTTCTTTATCTGCAGAGTGGAAAAATAACTTGTTAGCAAATACGCACACTCGAATACATACGTACATACAACATTAATTTAATTGAATTATCAGGGGAAAACACTCTAAATCCAAGTTTGTATGAAATTCGTAGTGATGTAGACGCTTATATGAAACAGTTCTTATTAAAATAAAATTATGTGAATGAAGTGGTTTCTTATCTTTTAGTTAAAACTTATAATGTAACATGGGCGAAAATAACTCTGTACATATCAGAAATTTGAACTCAGTACATATATACATACATATAATATATAAAATATTATAATTCTATATAAACAACACAAATCAACAGATATTAGTTACATTACCCTAATTGCTATTCCAAAATGTTGTAATTAATATCTGTTGATTTGTGTTTTTTATATAGAATTATACTCAACCATAGACCTTGAGCCATCCCGAGGTAAACTTTGACTAAAATCAAAACAGGTCACTAAGCCCCATATACATGTACTTAATAAATCTTAAGACCTTTAAAGTCTTCAATCAAGTATTTCGGGATTGAAAAAGTCGTACTTAAAATAAGATTTTTTACATGGTTCAAGTATTTCCGTACTTACCGGACTTGTGTCAACGTTCTTTGACTTTTTTTCTGTGTGTGCAAGGTTTAAACAGATAGTCCTTTTAAAGCTCCCATTTTCAGGCCCAATAGGTTCCGCAAAGGATATTTAGGTGTCCATAGAGACGCTATCTAAGACGCTTCTCTATGCGTATCTTTCCCCGCCTCAAGTGTGAAAAGAAACCCCAGAAATACAGCCATGCTCCCATTTCTACATTCGCAAAACTTTTGCGATTTCAAACCGAGTTCTTAGAACAAAATTGGACTCTAAATCGCAAAATTTTTACGAAAGCGTAAAATCGAAGCATGGCTGATTAGAATAGGAAACTATCGATTCAACCTCAATAAGCCCTACAAGTACGCCAAGCAGGGCAACTAGAAGAAATATAAAACACTGCAGTGCAGCCATGGCTAAAGATTTAGAAGAAAGACGTAAGCAATGCCCAGAGAAACTCTGCTTTAATAGTGACGCAGGTCCCCAAAGTGGCAAGACTTCTACCTTAGCAGCTGACAATTCAAAATTAAGCTTAATCGCTATGACGTCACAAGGACAGTTGGCAATGAGGTGGACTTGACAGCATTAATAATCGCTCATTCCCCAGGTTGCACAATGGTCGCTGATGTCAACAAATACCAGGATCTGGCTAATGAGAAAATGAGCCACCCGACGGTAATCAACCAACTTGCCAGCGTGCAGTGGACCGCACACTCCTTTGAGTGAATGAAACCCCGTGGGCTGGATGGCATATTTCCAGCAAATTATGCAGATGATCAAGTAAAATATCACAACATGGCTATACTCGTTGTACAATTTATTTCTGAGTGCAAGTTTTATAACTATATAATGGAGGATATCTACACTAAGACCAAAAAAAAACTATTACACTCTGTACAGAAAGTACACAGAGTATATTCAGTTTGTGCAAAAGAATGTAACAGGGAGAGGGAATCATTTTCGACCCTTTTAAGTATATTTACTCTTGATCAGCATCAACATCCAAGTCGATATAGCCAGTATCCTTTTGGACTGGATATTATTGATATCCTTTGTTAGATATTAAGATATCCATTTAATGTTCAATTGATCTTAGATTTGTTAAGCAATAGAGCTGAAAATTGCCAAAAGGATATGAAAAAATGTACATAATAATATATACTACCTACATACATATATTGTGTTTAGCCTCTGTGCTAAAAATAAAAAGTTCACAAAATAATAAATCCATTCCAAATGAATCTTAATGGATCTATTGTTTTTTTCTTTTGGTAGGTTTCTCTTTTGTTTTACTGCAAAATGCAGCTACATGAGCCCAAATTACTATAGCCTCATTTCCTTCATACTCAAGACGCTAGAAAATTCTGAGCCTATACAAAAGGGAAATATTTATAGTCGGTGCTATACTCCCTTGTAGTATCCTTAGAAAGCGTTCTACCATAAGGAATATGCACTAAGCGCTTTTGTCTACATCGCCGGCGCAATGTATAAAACTCTATCCGACAAACTGTGAATCTTTTGAGTTGTACACTGGTACAATAGGAGAACCAGACAAAGGTACACCTCAGAGTGAAGTCCACTTGCCCTCGCTGCAGAACTTATTAGTAGACGATTTAAGAAGTACGACAGGAAGGCCACTAAAACACAACATAATGCGGATGAAATATAAATACTTATCACAGGATACCATGTTCTTCACAAAAAGTGCAATACATTCGTTTAAAATGAGGTAACACTCCCTTCACGACAAGGCCCTAGGTCAATTACCCTTAGGTATTTCATTCCAAGTTTTTTAAACGCAAAATAGGAGCATGATTTAAGAACGACATATTTTTCTCTGTGTGAATATAGTTATAGTCCTAAAGGAGCGGTAGAAAATGGTCACAAAGACGCTCTAGGCATTCAAAAAGATGATGAACAGTATACGCGACCGCTTACCTTCACAAATGCATAGGATCTAAATCTCAGTGGTGCGTCCAATTCTGCTCCATGGAGTTTTAAGTAGTGTGCTGGCAAGCAACAGAATAGAAGAACTACAACCATACTCCGGCTTTCACTTAACTGAAATCGAGTAAGGTATATGTTCATTTTTCTAATAAACAATCAAGAAAGCTTGGCCTGGCCCTCTATGGTTGCTGTTGAGCCAATTTTACATTTACAATAAAGGAAATCTGTATATAACCTTAAATTTCTACTTACTTTTAGTTGTGCGGATTTAACATAAAACGTTTTCAAACAACAACGCATATACAACATCCGATTTTGACAAATATGGGACAATCCTGATAACACAAGGCAACAAAATTTGACTTTATTCAGTATATTCAAGAGTAGGTGATGATTCTAAATGATTTTCATGTGCTGAACACGAATTTGTTTTCGCAAAAGCTCCATCACGTCTAGATTTTAAGTAATTCGAGTGTAAAGTTGCTTAAGATGCCCACCTATGAGAGAAATATCAAAACCAACCATCTTTTTGTTGATTATAAATCAGCCTTTGACACTGACTGATAATGTCAAGGTTCTTTGACGCCCTGTCTACCTTTGGTATACCAGCAAAGTACGTTCGAGAAGCACTCGAAGCTCCGTCAAAATAGGAAAGAAACTCTCCGAACCGTTTGATACCAAGAGAGGTTTTAGGCAGGGTGACACCCTATCGTGTGACTTCTTTAATCTACTGATGGAGTATATACTGCGCCAGTGCCCAAATGCCAACAGATCGGACTCATTTCTTTATAAAGATCTAATATTGACATTATCGGCAAAAACGAACGGGCGGTAAGCAGGGCGTTTTCAGAGATTGAGAAGCAGTCTAAACTGATGGGCTTAGCGGTAAACGAGAACAAGACGAAGTACCTAGTATCCACGGACAAGAACTCTACGCGTCTCGCAGAGCCTCTTCTCGAAGAACAAAAATAGCGCTATACAAGTCGCTCATCATCACAGTCCTGCAATACGGCGCAGAAGCATGGACAATGACAGCAGCGGATGAGGAGGCGATTGGCGTGTTCGAGCGAAAAATCCTTCGGAGGAGTCGGAAAGTTGGCGTTGGATACCACATTCGAATGAATCACGAACTGTATGAGCTCTATAAGGACATCAGTCTAGTCAAGCGCATAAAGCAACAGCGGCTGCGCTGGTTAGGACATGTAATCCGGATGGATGAAGAAGCTCCAGTAAAAAAGACGTACAAAGCGAAGCCGGCTGACTTTGGAGGACATGGCAGGAGGGGTCGCCCAGGGATCAAGTGCGGAAAGACATTTCCAACCTTGGTGTGAACAACTGTTGCCAGCTCGCACAATGCAGAAGCGAGTGGAGGGCATTCATAGCAGAGGCCGAGACCGTCAAGCGGTTGTGATGCAACATCGGGCCAATAAAGAAGAAGAAAAAAATGCCCATTATGACGCTTTAAAGGCGCATTTTGTGTGAGGAATCTATTCTTTAGATTCTCACTCTTTGATATTAGCGGAAAGTTCTACTCCTTAACTTAAAGTTAAACTGTTCCAAACAGTTTTATGATTTTTTTAGGCGAAGATATACCATTTTGAGAACATGTGATAAAAATTACAAAATTGACTACTGCCCTAAAGTATGCTATGCAAAAATACAACAGTAGGCTAGTATTTTGTATAGAATTTTAATGAAAATTTTAAAACACCAGTTAAAAATAACGTCACATCTAGCACATTTATTCAAAATGATATATCTTGGCTTAAAAAAATCGTAGAATTGTTTGGGATACTTTGTTTTAAAGCTAAGAAATATATCTATTCGATTTACGCATAGAGAGTCATAAGAAAAGTATAGGTTTTTCACAAAACGCACTTAAAAAGTTTCAAAATAGGCATTTTATGCAAGTTTAAGCTTAAATTAACAAAAATTTGGTCTGTCTGTGGCCGTGTGTGGTGCAGCAGTAGTTTTTGTGCCTGCTGGTGCGGAAGGTTGAGGTTCTATTCCGTCTCGAAACATCTAATATAAAGTTGTTTCCTTTGAAAACATTTACACATCCGTTCACCTTCATCAGCTATTGGCGCCAGCTGTGAAGTAACTGGCCATGAAAAAGCTTCTCAGACTTTGCCATTCGGACTCGGCATTAAACTGTAGAGCCCTTTCTCTTGTGCGGAAATTTCAAGCTCAGACGCCAAGTGATTTAGAGTAGCTCAACTTCATCATCATTTCGATGGGTTTTATTTTCCTGTTATTAATTCCTAGTAAAATTTCCACGAGATCAGCACTCTATACAATAGACAGAACAAGTCCAAGCGGAATTGATTTAGTGAAAGATTCTCAAGAAAGTTCATTAAAAAGCTACGGCTCTTACAAAGCACAACATAATTTGGACATAATTTTCCATTTGTTCTATTTGTTCTTTCTTTTTATATCAACTTGGCGCTTCTTTCACAAAATGCTAATGCCGACGGTGATTCCAAATTTTGACTGAATTATACACAAATCAAGACCCAAGAATGGCTTGTTTTGATTTTACCCCCAACTTAATGAGATACTTAAATGTATATCCCTCACTTGACCTGAAATTATGCACTACAAATGATAAAAAATGTCACCATAAAATTTAACATTTTATGCCGTTCATTTGGCAACCAAAGCCATAAAAAATGCATATTTAAATTACAACCAAATTTGGACACGCCGACATGACATGGCTATGGAGTATATAGTAGGCTCTAAAAGCAGAAAACTCAAAACTGAAGCTTTCCCCGCGGCTTTGCATATCATAAATAAGCAACGTGAGGGAGAGAGGGGCAGGGACAGAGGAAATCGGGGCACTCAAACCAAACCCCCCCCACACACACACACACTCACACGCATTACAAACTATTTAACTTTTCAATATTTTAGCTAAACAAATTGTGACAATCGCAAAATGACGACGTCGTCGGCGACGTTGAAACGCCAACTCGCTTCCGCCGCTTACAGCAAGAAAAAGCTGAAGCTGAAAAAAAAGCCCACTACAAAACTGGAACGCATAGTTCATATTTGTGAAGTTATATGTGGTGTAGTTAAGGCGGGGGTGTTGCCCACATGGCCTATTCATAATTACATTGGGTGGTCGGCCCCTAAATGGAGCGGAGCGTAAGTATATGCAACGGCAGTCAAAAAATTGGTCAACCAGCAACACACAATATGGTCAAAATGGTCAAAGGGGCACACCCGCAGGGATCGGAATGCCGAAATGCAAAACACACAACTCAACCAACAGTAGCCACATCCGCTGTCAACTGGGAAAATTAAGGCAGTTATTCACGCAATTATCCACATACAGTTCTCAAAGAAGAAGTCACGACGACGCGTCGGGCCCAGCCCAAAAAGAGATGCTGCTTGCCCCTGAAATTCCTTCGACGATCAGCATGAAATGTGCGCATTAGTCTTGGTCAACTCCATTCTACAAGCTAATTGTCCGCAAAAGAATGAAAGCTTAACCCATTGAAAGCCATAAAATGTTGTTTGATAGCGAGACGAAGCCTAAAATTGCAGCCCACCTCCCGCCTCCTTTGAAATCGTGCTATATAAAGCAAACAATGAATCTTCCGAATTAATTATATGCTAAATGTTGAAAAAATAAACATCATCCATCTATCTAACTAAGATTTAAATTGAAAATATAATCTTGGGTAGAGATTATCTCGTCTCTGTCAACTTTTGACATCGTTTCTCTTGGTTTCGAGACTATAAACTTGATTTTGGATTGATTTTTTTCAGTATACTTACACTAAATACATAATAGTCTTCGTTGAAGTCTACAGTCAACGCTAAGCATTCTTGAATAACAGTAAGTAAGTACAAAACATTCTTGGCTTAATGGCCCATTAGATTCTTAAGCTATTCAAAACTTGTTTTCGAAGCGAAGTCTCCTCTGGCTGCAAAGGTCGAGAGACCTTTAATTGATAAAGAACCAAGAGATCGTATAATCGTAGATCAAAAATCTACCATCACTCCTTAAGCAAAGTGTTGGAACCGCTTGGGAATTCGTGTAATTTTCCAGAGTCCATTTCGAACTCCATCCAAACATTCTTTTACTGAAATTAAGAATGCGTTTTCTACAACTTAACGGCTTACTTTTCCATCTATTGCATTGTGAGACTATTTTGAACTCAATCCAAAAAAAAATGATATTGCCCTATTTTGGACCCCGTTTCCTAAAATTTATTGGCTTGCTATAAGTACGAAAATTTGTGGATTATAGAATGTTTATTCTTGTTTCAATTTATTTAACTAATGTAGCTGGGCCGTAGAATGTTTCGTAAAATACCCTGACACAAAAAATAGAAGGTAGTGCAAACCGAAAATTCCAATGTGATGGTCACAGACTCACAATTTTTCAAAATGTGTGCCAAAATGCAAATGAATTATAAATATATAAACAATTAAATTAAACAAAGATAAAACTAAAAATTTCAGATTCCCAACCTAAGACTTATCAGTCAAATGACTTCACAGACTCACAAAGTTATGCGCATGCGAAATGGAGCAAGTGTTTGCACTACCTTGTATTCATTGTATCATGATAAAATACATTATTAAAATACACCAACGATGCAAACATCTAAAATACTGTGAATGGTTCAGTCCCGAGATTCGAACCATTCATGAAGTCTATAGTTTGGTTCGCGGACCGATTTCTAAGCTTGTCGAACCTAATATCGAATTTACACTACGGTCGTACGACTTTTTTTTGGGGCTACGACCTTTTAGGTGTTTACATTGAGCGAACAGTCGCAAATAGTCGCAAACGTCAATCAGCTGATTTTTGTTTACTTTAAATTTAATAGGAATTTTGGTGTTAAAATGGAAAAATAACAATGGATATAATTTAAAGGGAATGGGAACAATTGCATCATCTTATCAGAGCCATAATGCGTGAAATCCACAGCTCAGTTGAGGGGGACATCAATCTGCTGCTCCATCAATGCTATTCACAGCACTCCACCGGCGAATCCGCATTCCACACCATGAAGCAATCCTTCTGCTGGACCAAGCACTCTATGATCAATCGCAACAAAGATGTGCGTAGAGATAGACCCATCACTTTACACATGGGGATTTCCACCAAAAGGTCCACCAAGACCAAAAAATTAAAAGTGCTTAAAAACACTCAGTTTTGTCAAATTTTCAAGGGGAAACAATTTAACTGAACTAATTGAAGCGGTAGCCAATCTTACATTTAATCGTAACCCACTTCGAAATATTCGGTTTCACGGCTGCGCTAGACCGAATTTTCTAATTTGGACTAATTTTTTTGATAAAAATGCCTATAGATTGCACTTACTTTTGCTATCTGAAATCTTTCTGAGGGTACAAAGGGTTATAAAAGAGTTCATAAGAAACCATGAGAAACTTTGTGATTGCAATTAATTCGCATTATACAGAAACCACATAAATAAAATGATGGAAAATAGTGTCGCGTTCGCAAGGTCACGTATCGAATCATATTTTATTTTGAAATAAAAAGAATAAAGAAAATTTTTCGATCAAATAAATTCTAATTTACAGATAAATTATTTAACAACATTTTAAAATTAGTCGCACTAAATGGTTTTTGCAGATCTTGCTGAGTTTTGCTTTTATATTGATGGCCAAAAGCACCACTTCCATTTTGATTGGCTTTATCTTGGAACCAGCACTAGACGTGCTCTACTTTTTTCTCACTAAATAAAGTGCTTCGAAAGTGCTAAAAGTAAAAATAACAAAAGAAAATAAAAATTATTTGAATTTGACTTCTATTCCACTTTAAATGCGTACGACTGTCGCGTTCGACATCATGGAAATACCCATATACTTTATAGAGTCGGAAATGATTCCATCTCCCTGTTACATATCTTTGCACAAACTTAATATAATCTGTGTACCTTTGGTACAGAGTACAAAAATGAATAAGGTTTGTTTCGAGAAACTCTATACACGATGGAGCTACCGTTTGAATGTTTTATATTTTCAATTATTATTTTAAAGTGCATTTGGAAATATTGCCTAATTTAAGCAAATTTAGACATATATGTATATCTTTTATATCCTATCATAGAGATTAATTTGAACTGAAATTGGCAAGATTATTAATTTTTAAATGTTCTTTAATAATCTAACTTCTTATAAGAATTTAGAATAACGATACGGATGGCCTTTTGGACCACTTCCATTTTTTGTCGCTTGCGAATCGCTGTTTGATTGGCTTTATCTTGGAACCAGCACTAGACGTGCTCTACTTTTTTCTCACTAGATAAAGTGCTTCGAAAGAGCTATAAGTTAAAGTAATAAAAAAAAAAAAAAAAAATATTTTAATTTAACTTCTATTCCACTTTAAATGCGTACGACTGTCGCGTTCGACATCATGGAAAAACCCATATACGACTTTCGCTATTGGATCGATTCCTCTTCTGACGAGATGATTAAATTCCAACGGGGCAGAAAAACGGTGGACATTAAAATCGTTACAGGAGTTGGCCTATAATGAGACCTGTGATATCTGTCCAATTTAAAGAATTTTTTCGAATGCTCGCGATAGCTATCGATAAAAATTGCACAAGGCATTTTTGTGTTAATTACGGTCTGACAGCACTGCTTTTTTCCGGTCGTAGAGTCTACGACCGTCCCAAATAGTAGTTGTAGTGCAAAGTCTAAATCTAAACTTAATGTTGCTTTCAACAACATAGCTAGGTATGTGAACAACAAAAAACGATCGGATCACATATCCGAATTTGCTGAGAAAATTTTTGACATTCTGTTAAACTCCTGGATTTGCTTGAGAGCTCTCATTTTCCTGCACAAAATAATTAACACTTCGGAGCCTTCATATCTTTGTGAGATATGAGATATATATCAACGAACTAAAAATCTAATCTGCCCTAAAAATTAACTCGCTACCTCAGACTTCCATTATTTCCCCATTTGCTATTCGCCTTTGGCATCATTTACCAAACAGTATTAAATCGATAAAATGCGCACCACTATTTAACCAACTATATATAATCATTCCTCTTTTTAATTTTCTAATGTAATTATTGATTGTATATATAATTTATCCTTAGTTTAAGTTAGTGTATTTTTGTATTGTTTTCAAATCGATGTCAACCTGTGATTAGGGCCATAAACATACGTCTCCATGTACTTGTAGCACTAAGATAATAATAATAATAAACAAACAAACAAACAAATTCAAAGTAAACTGCCATACTTTTGTATGGCCGGACGACCAGTCTCTGGCAAAAAATACCAAAAAAGGTCGTACGACCGATCTTTGGTTCCTAGCTTCTTCGTTCGTTTAAGAATTGTCCCTCAATTTTCGGTAAATATGAATGAATGAATCGGTTAAAATGCTTGGCACTTATTTGGTTGATGTTGAATGGATCATGTTCATTATTGTTTGACTTGATAACGATCTTTGTAGTTTGAGGTACCTTAAAATGCGACGTTAGAACTAAAACTTCACAACTTGACTTTTACTTTAATACGAATTAAAGCATCTTCCTTAAATATGCACAGAAAACTATATAAGTTCCTTTTGAACCGAATTCTTTTCCAAATTGATAACGTCCGGTTCGGGTTCAAGTTCGGGAGGTCTTAAGTTTTGAATGTTCATTTAATGGTACGGTTCGAAGGACTCAAAAAACCCGAACCGAACCGGTTCTGCGGAATTCAGTTCTGGACCTGTTTGCAACCTTGAATTACACCCAAGAAGAAGGCATTAGTATAATCTTAAGTACAAAGCAGTATAAATTCCAGTTCTTTCAATCTAGAACTGTGCACAGTTTCTAACAATAATTCAAAGGTTCGTATATTACAGAATAGAGCTTACAACTCGCGAGTAAAACTCCAATGCCTTGCGAAATATCTAGGCCTCTGCGAAATTTCGGTAATTTTCTAGCCCTTATAACAGACGCCTTTGGCGTTAAGCTTAATTATTATAAAACTATACCCTGGAAAATTTGGCTAAATTTAAGAAAGTTTGGAAAAGTGAGTTTAAGTAATGGCTTCAAATAAGCCGCTACGACAGATTTCATAAGTCTATACCCTTACCTAGGCTTACATATAAGTAAAAAGTTGAAAAAGCATCCTTTTTCTAGGTTTATGAGTAATGCAAGAAGAAGCGGGTGGAGTGTAGATTTAGCAGAGCTTGATAGGGAGTTTACTGATCGTACCACTCGCAATGTAGTCCCCTTTTAGGAAGGCTTGGGAGGAATTACCTGTGCATTAACAGGCTTAAGAACTTCTTCTTGCAGTCACAGAAGTTTCTGGGCTCCCATTTCCTTACTGATATCTTAGACAGTTTTTAAAGTCTCTATCATCTAATCCAATATCTATCATCCAAAGACCCACAAGCTAGTCGATATCGAACTGGATAGTGTACAAAACAAATAGCCATTTGCACTACCTAAGCGATTCGGCCTAAACGGTTCTGCATTTTGTTATACGAATTCTCTCTTGCTCCGTTTCCGTTCTCGGGCGTTGAATTTTATATTTTGCCACACATGGAGGCACAAAAAAAATACGCACAGCGAAACCACTGGGCCAAATGGGTTAAAGCTTTCAATTTTATGATATCTCACATCCAAAAAGCAAAAGTGTGTCTCAACTGCCACAGTCTCTGATCTTGATTTGGCGTCATTATGATTCGCATTCAGATTATACAAATTTCGTTAAAAAAAAAAAAACATATAAAAAATTCAAACTTGACTGTCGGCGCTGCCACTGCTTGAGTCTTATGTTTATGAGACATCTGCAGACAACGCAGCGGGTACCCCCAACACACAAAGCGATCTTCATCCTCCATGTTCGTCGTCAGTGCAAAGAGGCAAAACAAACCAATTTCATTTTCTGATTCGTTCAGCTGTCGGTATTTGTGGGCTACTGTTTCGAATTTTTCAAAGTCGCCAAATAATTTTAATGATCTTGCACAACACACACACTCACACACACACACACATACACAAAGTACTAAATTAACTTAAGAGCCTTGTCTCGAGATCTTTTTTCGTGTTTCGTGGTTTTTCTTCTTCTTTTGGTTGGACTGAAAATGATTTATTGCATTCCTGAGAGAGCCTAAGCTAAAGCGACAGCTTCTGATTTGACTCGGGGGCAAAAGTTAAGGAATACAAAAAAGGGAATACAAATAGAAGTGGTCAAAGCGAGACAAGAGAAGTTGATGGTAACCCAGATCAAGGACTATTTAATAGGGTAGGAATGGAAAGAATAATTTATGCAGAAATTCCTGATGAAATTTTTAAGGCTAAGTTAAAGTTCTATATTGTCCTTCTGATAAAATCAGTTCTGTCAATATGCCCAGAGTCAACGCCTCTAAATTTGTTGCATACGAACATTTTGGTGCCTTTTCTCTAAATGAGAGAGGACGGAAAATGTGACTGTCTCTCTCTGACATTGAGTAAAAATAATGGCGAATTTTCAATCACTTTTACTTGGTACACTTGGTAGATTGAAAAATAATGCTGATCACTATATATACACCTATACATCGCTTAACGGCCTAGTTAACTTCCGAAAAAGTTGCCCGTAAAACGAAAAGCCCTGTAACGAATCAATTCTTTTCATACAAATCCATACAACTTCACTTAGATCGGTTCCAATTAATCAAAAATAACAAATTGAACACATTCCATAGTTAAAAAGAGAATATCAAAAGAGATCGTTCTCACATACAAATATTATATTATAAAAGAAAGCTGGAAGCTTTCGTAATCTGATAAAATTCTGCCGTCGCACAGTGGCGCCCTTAGAACAAATGAGGTTGCAAAAATCAAAAATTTCATGTGCGCTTACGATATTTGGAATAAACCCATTGTTCAAACATGAACATGAGACTCGATCACGATCCCAACGTTGCGTTACATATCATAAACCTATCATTCTTTGTGATATTAAATATTTAGTCTTTGTCGCCTATGTCATAAATATGCCACCTTTTGTAATAGCATTCAATATTAATAGCCGCAGTGACAAGGATCAGCCTAGCCCAGCAGACACACCACTTGAAAAGGATCAACCATGGGAACCACTTGAAAAGGTCATCCGTTTCAGACCACTTAATATGTATCGTGTGAGGCAATGTGTATTCCTTACACGAATGCATTTTTATATTTACACTGAATAAATACATAACTCAATAGAAATAAAAACGACAAAGCAAAGCTAACTTCGTCTGAGCCGAAGTTTTAATTCACTTGAAAAAGCTCGCTCCAAAGGTTGAGCGATTTCGACCAAACTTCGCAGATCAGTTTGAAAAAATTAATGTTAATAGTTACCGAGTTTAAGAAAACAATCAAGTTTTTCTCACAAAAGGCCATTTTCCGAATAATCGTTTCTATGGCAGCTAAAAGAAGTAATCATCCCGGTTTTTTGACTGCTAGAGATAAGTTTAGAAGTAAAGGGATGAGAAATTCTTAATAAAAGGTAGCTCGCTCACACTGAGCAAGTCAGTACAAATGAAATCTTACAACCGTGCTCAACTAAAAGTGTATAAGTCTATATAAGTCTATCTTGTAGGAAATTCTTTCAAAGAAATTTAAATTTGCTACCTTCAGCAATTTGCTACCTAGAAGAAGGCTACAAACCGGTCCGGAACCGAACCCCTAAGAACCGGTTTGGTTCGTGTTTTTTGGGTCCGACGCACCGGACCATAAACCGAACCCCTAATATTTTTGGCTCCTTGAACCTGAACCTGAACCCGAACCGGACCACTTTTTGGGAAAACTAGGTTCGGTTCACAAAATCTAGTAGTTTTTACAACGACACACACAGGGAAACAGATATTACTTGTAATCTAACTGCTATCATTCATGAAGTTGGAGAACTACGACATTTCTCTTTATAGTATCACCGTCGATAATGAATCGAATATGGTTACAGCAGTAGGAGAAAGTTCAGTTTGACATTAGTAAAGTTCTCACACGAAACACCGTACTCACACTGTATGAAATCTATTGCATATAGAAAAATTGAAAGAAACCAGTGCTAGACTAATAATTTTTTAACTCAGAGTTCTTTTAAAGAGCTCCACATATACATGTTATTTGCTGCAGCCAATTTATAAAACTTTTTTAAAGCTGCAGGACTCACAATTACTACCAAGTGATTTGTATTACGCCTTCTTTTCATTTCGAGCAATTGTTTTAAAATCTTCAGCAAGACATTGTTTATCACTATCTAAGTGCCTCGATAAATGTTTTTCTATTATGTGCGCAGCACCAATATTGGCTGCAGTGTTCTTAGACCCGGGTTTTGATAATTAAAATTACATTATTGAAATAAAGAATATTATTTTAAAAAATAAGTATTAATAAATCGAAAGAATTCTTTAATGTTCAAGAGGACCGAGGTTCGAACCAAACCGGTCCGCGAACCGAACCTTAGACCTTACAGCGGTTTCGAACCCCAGGACCGAATCTTCTTCAAAATTTTAGAGGTTTGTAGACTTGGTTTCAAAGTTGAACGATTTTTACTCACAATTTTTAGGAAATTTGGTCCAGAAAACTATCAAGAAAACTAGGTAACAAATCGTAAATTTTATACACTTGAAAAGTGTATTGTAATTTTGAATAGAAGAGTGCAACGCATAGAAGGAGTCCTCACCGACCACATAAAGTATTTATATTCTTGATCAGCATGACGAGCTGCGTCGATTAAGCTTTGTCCGTCCGTCGGTCTGTTTCAACGCGAACTAGTCCCTCAGTTTTGAAGCTATCGAGCTGAAATTTTGCACAGAGTTTTCTTTTTACGGCACGCTGCTAACATGTCGGAACCAATCGGATCGGATGACTACTTCTTGTAGCTGCCATAGAAATGTTCGGTCGGAAAATGGGTTTTAGTAAGAAAACCTTTTTTGTTTTCAATATTATCGCTCTTAAGCTCGGTCATTGTTAATATTATATGTTTTTAAGCTGATCTGCGAAGTTTGCTCGAAATCGCTAACCGTTGAAGCGAACTTTTTCAAGTGTATTAAAACTTTTCGTTTTTATTTCTGTTGAGTTATGTATTTATTCAGTGTAGTATAGGAAAAACTGGAACTGGTTGCTTTGTGTTTCTCCAGGTAAATCTCTATTTACCAACTGTCTACTTTTTCACTATTTTTCAACTTTGATGGAGAATAAAATTTTCAAAATATGTTCTTTGATTATTCCTTAACATATTTCAACAAAGTCCAGCTGCTTCCAGCTGCTTTTTTGACTGCTAGAGTTAAGAAAAAGTTAAAAAAGTCATTGTTCCAAAAATGTTATGGCGCATAGTGGCGCCATTTGATTTTTTTCGTTGCAAAAGTCAAAACTTTTGAACCAATTGAGATAATTAAATAATTTAAATGGCATGATAGATAATTGTGCAACCTATGAAATAAGTGTTTGAACCAGATGCTGGGCCTTCTAGATGCTTACTTATAGGTTCTCAAAGTTGAAATTTGTTAACGGCATACAAATTGTTAACCAACTATAAAAGCAATTTCCAAAAAAAAATCGAAAAAATTTTTTTATTATTTTTAATTTTTTTTTTAATGGGTAATAATTTGAAAACATAAAAAGCTTAAAAAAGATACATAATAAAATTTAAAATGGTTAAAAATCATGTTTTTTAGTTAACATAAACATGATTTGTTTATGCCGTTAACAAATTTCAACTTTGAAAACCCACAATTAAGCACCTAGAAGGCCTAGAACCTTGTTCAAACACTTATTTCAAAGGTTGGACAGTAACACTAGGCAGCAAGGTGCAGTATATTGAAGGGTGGGTGCTGATTCTAGATGATTTTCGTTTGCTAAACACTGATCTGTTTTTACAAATTGTCCATCACGTCGAGATTTTTAGTAATAAGAGCTTAAAGTTGCAAAAAGTTGCCTGTTTTGACCCTTTTCAGACGCGGTTTGTGTGGAACCTATACTTTTGTCTTAAATAAATATGCGTACAAATTGGCCATACTCTGCAGATCGATCACGAACTTATATCTTATGAAATGAATAAAGTATATACTACATTTTAAATTATATTGGCTCAGTTTCTGCTAAACGGACGTCAGCAGTTCTTTCGGGAATGGGAACTTCTATCAGCCACTGCGAAAGACTTAACCTCGAAGAAAGTTCAGAGGAATCATGGGCTACAGAAATTCTTAAAAAGATGGATGCTTCATATAGATCATCTTTTATGATCGATTCAGAGCGGAGCTCTCAGAGGCTAATATACAAAGAATTGAACTACGACCTAGGAGAAGAAAATTATTTAACGACGCGTTTTCAGTGGAGCAAATTCGCACAATTTTTATGGCCAGAGGTGAATTGCTCAAACTCAACTTTGTCCCAAACATAGCAAGCAGCAACACAGCACGTTCTCTTTGCAATTGGAACGAGCAGGAAAACACTGTCCATTTTATTGGAAACTGCCCGATCTTGAGGGAATACAGAATTTTACATTTTGGTAAGGCAAGACTACATCTGCACGAAGTTCACCAGCTATTAAATGGATCAAATTGGAGGATCCTTTATAACTTTATAAGTCAGGCAACTAAATATCGAAAACAAATATTGGAAGGGGACTTTTAAAACAGAGTAACACGGCCAACCGAATCTCGCGTTATGTAGTTGAACGATCTGGTATCTGGGGAAGACCCGGGAAGCCAGGTGTATTAGACTGAATAGCGAAGAATTTGGAAGGCAGTGATCGACTGACGGTTTCAAACCATGTCGATTTATTTATTTTAGTATTTTATATACGAAAAAAATTCTGGTTTAGATATAAATTTAGAATCTAAGCCATCATCTATATATTATCTGTTTTATAAATTTAAATAAAGAAGAGCACTACTACTACTACTACTACATTTTACAGATAAAAATAAGTACTATAACTTGACATATCAAATTTTTTTAAAAATTTTGGGTTTCTAGCATATAGGGTTTAGGGAATATGGTCAAATTAGCCATTTTCTGTATTTGATGTCCAATTTACAGTTAATCCATTAGAGATATGGAATTTCTAAATACAGATTTGGGTTCAGCGCGATAAACTTGTCTAGAATCAATCATTCTTTTGTCATTTGAGGTCCTGTGCTGAGAATAAATCAATTTTGAAATCTTGTCAAAATACTTTGACCACCCCAATTTGCACTTTTTGAGTTATATTTTCTAATCTTAGCAGCTGATTGTGTACTAATAATATTTTATTGAAAGCTTGAAAGCCGGAACTACCTACCTACCTTACTTTTATACTAGTATACGATAAAAATTTCAAAATTTTAGGATTTTTTGTTTAAAGGATATTGAATGAGATATGAATTTTTTTGTCAAAATAATTGTGCCTACTAGTGCATCTCAGTTGGTTCAAAAATTATGATTTTTGCAACGAAAAAACTCAAATGGCGCTTCTGAGCGTCGTCAATTTCTGTTGTTTTTTGACTTAATTTGAAAAATTGTGCATCTTTGTCTGCTTCGCCATCCTTTCTGCTTCTTTTTGCAAACTTTTGTAGCAGCTAAAAACCTGAGTTTAATTCTCGTTTTGAAGAGGAAGGAATCATTTTGAAGAAAAATGTTCAGTCCCTTCTCGAAATAAGAGCGCGCATTTGTTAAAGTTTGTGCTGTTATTTGCAGTGCTGCCACTTAAGCAATTTAGTTGCAAGATCTAGCAACTTTTAAAAAAATTTGCAACTTTTTTTTTAAATGCTATTAGCCACAAATCTAGCAATTTTTAATTTTTCTTTAGAAATTTTAGCAACTTTATTACAAAACTAGCAATTTTTTACTTTTTTTATACCTTTGTGCAATTGACTGCACAAATTACGATTAAAAGTGGCTCACAAAGATATCGGAATTTCTATTTGACTCAGTAGTTCGATTGTATGAACAACTTGAAAGTGTTCGCTCACTCTTTTGCTGTGTTTTGTGATTGGGTTAAGTTGCCAAAAATCTATAAGCAAAATTTTCGTCATGCCTGGATTGCGCTGATTCAACGAGAGCATAATGTGCGTTTTACAAATCAACTCAAAAAAACATTTGGCTGCGATGGGCGCATTTACCCAAAAAAATAAGTTGCCTTTCGTTCCAAATTCAATAAAAACGGAGGAACAGGAAGCGGCACTATGCCTACACATTAGGCGTGTTCAGCAGAATAATTGATCCTTGAGCAGGTATCAGAAAAATATTATGCATTGAATAGTTTCTGCTGTTGGAGGGAGCAGTATCGCTTTAAAGTAGCGTACTATTTCTTTGATACATGCTCCTGTATCATGATACCTCAAATTGGCTATTATGATGCCGCATCACTTGAGTTCAGAAGGAAGATTATTGCAAATTGATACTTGATCAGGGAGCAAGTTGTTCTGCTGAACACGGCCATTGCCAAACACACGGCGATTGCGACAAGTGATCATATTTTCATCAATACATACATATATTTGTCGAAAACGAAATCTTTAATGGCTTAGCATTTTTTTTGGTAATTTTCACATAGTTTTTATCAATTTTTGGCAACTTTTTTTCCCAAATCTAGCAATTTTTGCTTCGGAGATTCTGGCAGCACTGGTTAGTTGTTTAGATTTAGCAGGTTCTGGCTCCTCATCAAGTGTTTGTTCGGTTACTAACTGGATCAGCTCCTCGTTTGAAATAGGTTCTCTGTCACCATCGAGCAAGTCCATCAAATCACCTACTTCTAAATCTTTAAAATCAATTTCCTTTGCTAAACTCAAAATGTTTTCTCGAAGCGCAGGAAGAGAATTAACTTCAGACTTATTAGTTTTTAAGCATTCTGGCCATATTTGTTTCAAAGAATGGTTCATTCTGGTTGATTTTAATTTATTCCATGAATCGCTAATGTTGTAAACTGCATCTCTGATGTTGTAGTTTAACAAAATTGGAAGATTCATAAACGCTTTGCTGACAAAGTTTACGAAAAGTTCTGCTTAAACAATAAGCCCAGAAAGTTGGTATAGCTCCCTGATCCATCATCCATTGAATCGGAGCTGTTTTATTATTGAGAAAGTACTCAATCTCCATATCTTCTAATAATTCGGGTAAACTAAGCATTATCCAAAATGATCAAATGAAATGAATGATATCAAGTTCTTTTTCTTAAAATATATTTTAACCTTTGGGCAAAGGCCTTTTTTTAAAACAGTCCCCGAATAGAATCTTAGTCATTCAGCCTTTCTTATCGGATTTCCAGCTTTTTAAAACGTCCTGGGATTTTCTAGAGTGACTAACAGTGGTTTTTCCAATTAAGAACTATGCTGGTCACTAACATTTCCATCAAATGCGTGCGTTCTTGAGTGTAACGTAACTTTACTCTCTTTGTCGGGCGCGCTACGCTTAACTTAGTTATGTATAATATAAAAATAAATAAAATCCAACTAAACTATTGGCCGTATAATGAAACATTTTTGGACGTAAATCGAAAAACTGACATATTAAAAGAACGCTGTTATAGCGAAAGGCCGTTTAAATAGCGGCCGTATAGCCAGGTATAGGTGTATTAGAGATCTTTATTTCACACTTCTGTGCAATATGTCCAATTTTAGGCGAAATCCGGTGCTGACAGTAAAAAGGATGACTGACTGAATAGAGCAGATAACATCATGTCAATTCTTAAGATTAGAAACTCAGCTGCTCCATAACGTTTGATCGGTCAAACCCTGATCTATATCGCCCAGAACACAACATACTTGAAATTTTAAGTACAAAACGGTATAAAATCTATCCCGATCGACCTAGAACTCTGCCAAACATTTTCTTCCGATTTATTCAAGTGAAAAAAAAAACATCAAAAGTGTGAATAACTGTGGCAAATGGTGTTTAGAGCAAGACTTAAGATTGGATTCTGTCTAAAAGTGAAAGCTTAAAATTGTTATTCAAAGAACTAGGAAAGCGGTCATGAACTAATCCCATGCCATTTCAATGATCTATAAATCTTTGCAGATTTTGAAACCAAATTTTATATTTGATCCCGCCCCGGCTGGGACATGTTAGAAATATATTACAAATAACAATCAACTTTGTATTCTCAATGACTTTTGGCCTTAAGCACGTTTCAATTGGCATTCGCAACTTTTGTGCAAATAAGCAAAACTTGTGGCTTTTGCCGTGTAATACATATTGAAAGGATTCGAGTATAGTTTTTTGTTTTGGTTTTATATCTTGAGGACAAGTTTTAATAGAGATTGTCAAGTTACAAGTTAGATAGTTACTCACCAAAGTAGAAAAGGTTAATATGGATGGTTAAGATTTCCAAATGTCAAACTGGAAATTGTACTTTAGGTAAATTACTTAAACATATATTTAACACTATTTTGTGACATTTAAACACTGATTACACTTGATTAGGTTGAGGTTCAAAATCTATTGCGTTTTAAGTAAGCTTTGAAGTTTGCCTAAGTTACTTCTAAGAGAAGGTGGGGGGGTGTGTTTTTATGCTTGAGGTTTGTTTTTTTTCTTTTACGGAATAAACACGCACACTCACACGTACCGGATATATGTGTAGATAGATTTCTATAGCTGATATATAGGAGATGGAGAGTTTTCTATATATTTTTTTTTTTGCACAGTTATTTGATTTGAATCAGAGAATGCACGTTGAATGCAGGTTGACGCTCGTCCAATAACTGAGACAACGTTGCACGACATTTGCATCGAAGCTGCAATGCTTGTCGGCTGGGACACGAGGACTGAGGGCTCGTGCAGAGCCGACAGGATGTTGGTCTAGGCGCGAGTCGTTGATGGAAACGAAGTCTTTTGAATGGTCAAAACGAAGCGCGTGGGTTTGATGTGTGTTTGTTGTTGTTGTTCCCGTTGTCTGTTTGCATTTCACTCAGCCTTCAACAAATTGGTAGAAATAAACCAAATGTTAAGCTAATTGGGTGGGTTTTTGTTGTTGTTTAGTTGTTGTTTTTACCACCCGCCCCTTTCCTGAGATTTGCAACTCCCAAGCCTAGCCAATGGCGGTGCTGTTTTCAAGGTCAACCGTTTGGCGGCCATTTTGAATGCAGTGCAACGTTCAATGGCCGCCCACACACGCACACACACATATCTACAGTTCTGCCCGCTCTGCATTTCCTGCCCAATGAGCTTTTCTCAGGGTTGCCTTGCCAAAGTCCTTTGGTAGGCGTGACCTCGACATTGGCAATGAATTTTTGCTCTTGGGGTTGCAGCAGCAGCTCCCAAGGTCACATCCCCGCCAGCTGTTGAACAGAGTTGCCCCTAACCAGGGCGCTTAGCTTTGCTATCGAATATCGAATATGTTTTTGGCCTTTTTTTTATATTTTGAAATTAAATTGAATTGGCAGTTTGCCGCAAAAACTCATTTCGTTTACTGCCCCATAAATTAATCAGTGAAAACAATAAAGATTTCAATATAATTTTAAAACGACATCCGGTCGAATGCGCCACCAAATTTGGAAACCGAGACGTCGAAGCAGCCACTTACGGGAGGAAAGGCATTTCAAAAGAATATATCTAAAAGTTGAACAAGACAATTAAGAAGAGTTTTAAAAATGTTTAAGCCAACTTCTTAATACTGATGAATCATTTGCTTATAAAGACACACAACAACACACACACACACATATAGAAATTTATAAGCGAAAAAAAACATGAATAAAAATAAATTAAATTTCATTGAACAAACGACCGTTGAGAAATGTATCAAAGTTGATTTTTTGTTTTTCGGCTGAGTTGGCTTTCGGTGTGCATTCAATCCACAATAAATTGTGTGTGCTCGCTCTCTTTTGACGTCACAAGTGTCCTAGATAATCATTGTCTGCGTCGAGGTGAAATGTATAAACATGAACTCGACGCAAATTTAGACGTTTAGGCAATCCAAAACGCACGTGCCAAAAATTGTTTATTTGGAAATTGGCTACACATGACGCTATTAGCTTGACGGATTTGACTAGATCAGTTGTTTAGATATTGATTGGAAATTGTACAAAAAAAAAGAAATAGATGGAGAGTAAAACTAATAGCTAAATAGTCACTTAATAGAGGTACACTCTGTGGAAGCAGATAAAATTAATAGAATTCAAAATGGGAGAAGAATGCATCTCCGACCCTAGAAAGTATATATATTCTTGATTATCATCAACAACCGAGACGATATAGCCATATCCCTATGTCCAACCGTATGAAGCAAAGGTGCCCGCGCCCTTTCCGCAAGCCAAGCACTCGTTGTTGCTTTGCGCAAAGGAATAACTCGCGCGCATACGCTCTACGCGCGCCAAAAGGCTACATAAAGCAACAACAATTTCATATGATTGCTCTCCTCTGTTTTTTTCCGAGCTAAGGTTTTGTTGTTGGCGCGTGCAGACCTGCAACAACATTATAAGTGACTCTTTTCTCTCTCTCCTATGGCTCTGGCAAATTAAAAAGCAAGAACAATGTTGCCTTTGCGTAGTTGGCGCTCGCCCCGCGCGCGTTTGCTTGAGACAGCAACGACGACACACACACAAACAAAAATCCGGTTTCTCTTTATATTTTTGATTGTTGTTATTGCTTGAGATATATTTTGTGCATTTGTATTGGTATTCACGTGCCCGTAAGCTCATTCTGGGTATGAGCTGGTATGAACCACAAGCTAGAAGTACGAAAGTAGATTCCTTATGCTTGCAGGTAGAGCAAGAAAGATCCCTGCCACCCCCACAATTTAGAAAAAAAGTCATATCTATCAGAGTTTTAAAGAGAGTTGTATTTAGAAATCATCAATTACACTAGGCAACAAGGTTTAGTGTATTGAAGGGTTGGTGATGATTCTAGATGATTTTCGTGTGCTAAACACGAATCTGTTTTCAGAACTGAAAAAAGTCTAGTTTTGTTGCCTTGTGTTATTCAACGATCTGCCAAGGGATTGGTTAAGATCCGATGAAGTGTTAGCGCTGCAGCAGTGCTGCTTATAAAACATATAAAATTACGTAGCCGCAATGTGTGCCTTAAAGTTTACCTCAATTGTAGGGAAAATTTAAGCTCATCTTCTCATCCTCTTGCAAATTCCATTTTGTTATATAATAAGTTTTAACTGGAGCGATTAGTTTTCTTAATTACTCATACCCACACTGAGAAAAATATAAATATTTTTATACTCTGTACCAAGATTACACAGAGTATATTCAGTTTGTGCAAAAGTATGTAACAGGGAAAATGAATCATTCCCGATCCTATAAAGTATATATATTCCTGATCAGCATCAACAGTCGAGTCGATATGTCCGTCTGTCCGTCCATATGAACGAAGACATCTCAGAGATGGTAAGAGATAGAGGTTTGACATGTACGGGACATATATTTCTCATACTTGCAGGCAGATCAAATTTATTTTTAATTTTCTCCACGCCCCTCCCGCCCCCGCAATTTGAAAAAAACGTCATATCTCCTATTTTGTAGATAGATGGTTTGTACCTTCTACGCATATTTAGTTATCAGTATTATTTTTGACGATTTGCCGAAATGATAAAGATCGGATGAACGATAGTCGAGTTATAAGGAAAACAAACAATTATGATGGGTAGCACTGGCCGTAACTGCGATGGGCAGCACTTCACACACTTTATGGCTTTTTTGCCACTTTGTGTGGCTTCTAACTTCAATTGATCAGATATATACAAGCTTTGGGGGTACAGAGTATGTTATAGTCGGGCTTGACCGGCGGGCTGTCGACTTCTGAAAGCGAACACTTTCGCCACTGAACAAAACCAGAATCAAAGTCAAAAATAATGGAGCGACGACTGCTGCTGCTGTTCGCTTTTTCTCAATATGTGCTGCTGACTTGCACTGCGGCTTCTGTTTTTCTCAAAAGCAGAAGCAGAAACAAAAGCAGACGAAATGAAACTTATTGCAGTTTTTAAACACTAAAAGGAAGGCAGCAAACCACTTATATTCTGGAGAAGGTTCGATCCAGGGGTTCGAACTAAGGTTGCCGAATATTTGAAAAATATCTATATAGATATTTTCTTCGATATTTAAAAAGTAAAGTTTTTATTTTGATATTTGGTTGCAAAAAAGTGGATATTATCGATATTTTTGAAATATAGATCGATAAATAAGCAGGTCTATTGTGGTGTCTGCCATTTGACTGATTTAAAAACTACATTCTGACTGCGTTCAAAATCTAGAGATCACATCTGCAAAATTCTAAAAAAAAATTTAGATTATACAGCGATTTTATATCTTTTACATAGAACGTTTGGAAATATAGCAGCATTTCATAAATGTATTTTAATAAGTTTAACAAAAGATTTGTATTTTCTTTCATTTATAACAAAAGTTTATGTTGATTATTAAACATAAAGCTCACATTTGAAGTACAATCATATCCAAAAGAGTGCCCTCAAGAGTGCCTGATAAAAATATCACCAAAAAATATTCCAAATCCGATAATGATTGGAATCCAAAAAATTTTTTATAATGGTATATCGAATTTTTTAACAAAAAATATCGACATTTAGATATTTCCGGCATTTCACTTTCAAACCCGTTGAAAAGTCTAAGGTTCTGTTTTCGGACCATTCCCTATATTTATCGAACACATGGTTTTGGTTCGAAGATTAGTTCATGGATACTTCGATAGTTGAGATAATTTTTGATCAAAAACATATATTCACTGAGAAGTTAGCGTCCAATTTACGAAGCTATTAAGAACGTTAATCAATTCCCGAACCTCATTTGTAAGTTCTCTTACCACGGCTTACAAAAGTGCCTGAACATTAATATGAAGAGCTTGTAGGTAAATATACAGATTTGTTTTGCCACTTAGTAACAACTTCACTTAAAAACATATATGCTTTATTTTCTGCTCGAAGTCGTAACAGGCCGAGTTTGAGTATGATTTTGAAAGGATAATTCTCCGATTTAGCACTACTCTCAGAGAAAACTGGAACGAATATATTGAATACTAACGCTCTTGAAAAAAATCGATTAGTACTTGAATTTTCAAAAAATTCGTTGATTACATAGAGCTTAATTCGTTCACAATTTTGATTTTAGTGGCGAGAGGCGTTAGGTTAAGTAAATGAAGTATGGGAGCAAGCACAATTGACGAGTATAGTGTTCAAAACTCAGGAATCAGAATTTATGGGATCAAAAAATCATTCACGAATTAATGAAACCACTCTTGGATCAAGTATTTTCATTCTTACCGTACTTCTGACATCAAACCTGATTGATACAAGTATGAAATTCTCAGTTTTTGGCCTTGAGTATTTTAAAATATTTGTATTGTGATAGTTGCATAAGTTCTAAATCAAAACTGACTAAATTTATTCTTTTTTCAAGCAGAGAGGCCTTCATCAAACTTACATAAACAGATAAGTTAAGAGAATATCTACACAATTACCAAATATACACAGAAAATTTAGAAACCAAATAAATAAAAAAAAAAAAAAAAAAAAAAAAAGGGTCCTTGTAAGGTTCGGGTTCACTTTCGGAAGGTTAACAATTTAGAAGGTTCGGTTCGTGGATCACACATAAAGTAATACAAGTTTAGTTCAAAATGCAATAGTGCAGACACCCCTGACCCTGATACTCTTGGTATAAGTTAGTTACTCGCTGCCGTTCATGCTGAATGGGTAATATGGGAATTTCGGCTCTCTTCCATGCAGTATCCAATTAGACATCAACTAAGTAATCAATTTCCTTAACACCAAGTTAAAAATACATATAGCATTCACCTCTTAGTTGGCACGAATCGTGTGTCCTCAAAATTTTGGGTTCAATAAGAAATATTCTTAATTGAATTAATTTCAAATAGTGATGGTTAAGGCTTAAATGTACTAAAGATTTAGTTGCCTAACCCAATTAACATTTTAAGTTAACATTTTATTTTCCTTTTTGTGCCTAAAGTTTTTTTGGAAACCTGTTCTGAGCCTGATCCTGATCATAAAAGAAAGTAATAATGCAATTTATTTGTAAATTTACTAAGTCAAGCGATTCATTTGTTTAGACGCAAACCACTTTCTAGACGGCTTGTTATTTAAATCAGATATCGGACTTACCTTTGAGCACTAAAAAAATTGTATAAATTTCTATTTTACTTTTATATCTTCTTTTCATTCATTATACTCATTCAGAGGCAAGTACACACCCTCACACACACACACACACACACACACACACAGTCACCGAAATGCCTTGGCATGAGCTTGCTAAGCATTTAAGCTGGCACGCTCAAGTGGCCATGGGAGTCCTTCGCCATTCGTTTCGTTTTTCTCAATGAATAAAATGCCCACCATCCGCCCACACAATACCCGAACACTTACCCACCACAGCCGCAGCGCCAGTTGCCCTAGTTCCACACATTCCCCATTCAGAGCCCTTAGTTTAGTGGATGCCATTTGGACGGTTCGCCTTGTGAATGAAAATCAACGTGGCGCTCTAGCTCTCTCTTTCTCCCTCAGATTAGTGTCGTCATTGAATACGGTTTTTGGTTTGGCTGGGGTTTATCCCCGAGTTTGTCTTCTTTTTCTTTTTTTTTTTTGTTGAGGTCGCAGAAAGGGGGCTAATGGGTGGTGAGCGCCAACTTTTCAGTCTTACCTCTGCGCCTGCCCCAAGGCAATGTTCGCCAAGAAAATCAATGAATGAACATGAAAACACACAGCCAACATTATACGCGCACATACATACATACATACATACATATATTTTAGTCAATGAACGCACAAATACTTGATATAACAGAATCAAGGCGAAAAGAATCCATTTTTAAAAGCAATTTCACATTAAACTCGACACACCTAAAAATACAGGTGCACAATTTATGCTACGTGCCGAAATAAACGTAATTCGATACGAAAATACATTTGATTGCTATATTTATTGCACAATATTATTGCACTTTTAGATAGACACTTTAAAACTTTATGACGATTTAATTGAACAATTTTTTCCATAATATTTACCAAGAGATTACGCAGGGCGTTGCCCAAGGCAGAGAGGTAAATGATGGGTGAAAAGACCTGAAGATACTGTTAATAATTATTATACTCTGTACCGAAGGTACATAGAGTATATTAAGTTTGTGCAAAAGTATGTAACAGGGAGAAGGAATCGTTTCCGACCCTATAAAGTATATATATTCTTGATCAGCATCAACAGCGGAGTCGATATAGCCATGTCCGTCTGTCCGTCCGTCCGTCCGTCCGTCTGTCCGTCCGTATGAACGAAGAGATCTCAGAGATGGTAAGAGATAGAGGTTTGACATGTATGGGACATATATTTCTTATACTTGCAGGCAGATCAAGTTTATTTTCAATTTTTGCCACGCCCCCTCCCGCCCCCGCAATTTGGAAAAAACTTCATATCTCCTACAGTTTTGGAGATAGATCGTTCGTTCCTTCTAGAGATACCTTGTAAACAAAATTATTTATCGATTTGCTGAAGGAATGATAAAGATCGGATGAGCCATACTCAAGTTATGGGCAAAAAACGGCCAGTTAACACCACCCACCCCCCCACCAGCAACCACAGCAACATACCCTAACCGTTCAGCACGAGAGAAAGAGAGAGAGAGAGAGAAACTTAGAGAGCGCACCGCGTTGTGCGCGGGGTGTTAACTGGCCGTTTGACTCCTGAGCAAATGCGAGTGTAAGGGTACAGAGTATGTTATAGTCGGGCTTGACCGACTTTCTTTCTTGTTTTTTTATTTCGAAAGGTGCAACGTAATAAAGTTGATTACTTTTTCGATTATAAAGAACTGAGCTAAGCTTCATAATGCCAAATATTGTAAGTTAGTTTTACGAAAATGCTTCAAACTTGATCGCAGAGATGTGCTGGGGGGCCACCCTGTAATTATTCGAATTATAAAATCTATTAGTACTATATCACTTAGGGCCGATTTCACATCTTCTACATAGAGCTATCTGTCACTTAAACTAACAAAAAGCAAAGCAAATTGCGAGCTTATCTGACACATAGCAGCTATCTGGAAGAAGAGAAATCGGCCCTTAAACTAATAAAGAAGACACAAATTATGATTCTTTTCACCACGAATTATAAAAAAATGTGTGTAAATATATTATTTTGCTGTCATTATGTAGATGATTTCTTATGAGAGCGTTTATAATCAAGTTTGAACTGGCTGAAAATCGCTATTAACATTTGAACCCGGCCACTTCGGATCTTCGGAACTTATATGGCTTTGAACCGCTTTTGAAACGGTTAGAGAAAGGTCTGGAAGCATTAAAATATCTTACTTCAGACTTCCAACCTACACACGAAGTTTCCAGCTTATAGCCTAAATAATTTTAGAGTTATAAGCCCAAGGATACCTTTGGCTTTGATATTTATGACAGAAATCTAAACTTAGGTTCAAAATCGATTTATTTTTTAGTCCTAAAATAGATGAACCCGAACCCGTTCCGAACCTAAGCTTTTGCTTCGGTTAAAAAAAAAAAAGATTATTCACATTAAAATTTATTTGGGTACCCTTTTATGTACGTATGAAGTACATGTATGAAGTTTGCTTCACCGTGTTAATGCGGACTAACAATCTATCTAGGCGTCAAGGCCTATTGTATTGTTATTTTAAAAATATTGGGAAAAACGTGCAACGAACCAAGGTTCAAACCAAAACTAACACCTAAAAACCTCGAACCTCAAATTTCCGAACCTTAATCGTTGGTAAATTTTGGTTGGAACCAGCCAAAATTTTTTGGGTTTGCAGCCCTGGTTTTTGATATTATATAAAATACCACTTTGACAAACTGATTTATTCAGCTGTGACCCTTTGTGACGCAATGTAATCCCAGCATAAGGGCACACGAAACAAATAGAATGTGCCAGAAATATTTTTCTCTAACAAATATATATAGATACATAAGCATAACGACGGGTCAATATTTTTTCGAAAAAAAGCGTCCACCTGAATCGGAATCTACGAATCACATAGGTGTCTAAAATCAATTCCTAGCTCCCGCTAAGAAAATCTTCCGATTTTGACCGAACTCCCCAAAATTGTGTGGAAACTGATAATATTCATAACTGGGAAGTATAAAGACGCTACCATTAAAAACCAAAAAGTTTTTCTCACTAGAGCTACTTTTTCGGCCGTTCATTCCTATGGCAGCTATATGCTATAGTCATCCGATTTTGATCAAACTTGGCAGAATTGTGTGGTATCATATAATATTGACCAGTAACAAGTTTGGGAGCGATAGCATTGAAAACATACTAAGACTTTTTTTTAGACATATCTTTTGTATAGCAGCTATACTATATAGTCCGATTTTCATAAAACTTGGTGGAATTTTGTAAAAGCATAGAAAACTTAGAAATACGATGTTTGGGGACGTTTGCGTTGAAGACAAAAAAGTTTTTTTCACTAAAACTACATTTTCAACCGATGGTTCCTATGACAGCTATATGCTATAGTCATCCGATCCGGCCGGTTCCGACAAATGTGCAGCGTATTTGAACCAAAAGGCTTCCAGCAAAATGTCGTTAAGATAGCTTAAAAACTGACGGAGGAGATAGCATAGAAACAGACGGACAGACCGACATGGCTATATCAACTCAGCTCGTCATGCTGATCAAGAATATATACACTTTGTGTGGTCGGAGATGCTTCCTTCTATGCGTTACAAACATCCGGACAATTTTAATATACCCTCTTCAAGGATATAAAAAGAAAAAGATTATAAACGAGAAAGAGACAACGCAGCTAACTAAAATCTTTACCTTCTTCATCTTTCCTTTTATATGTTCATCAAATAAATAGACGTATATCGAAAATTATACTAGTAGAGGAAAAACCGAAAATTAACACATACATATAATTGTTTCTGATAACCGGTTATGCTAATAAAGCTTATAGGGTTAATGTTATAAGAAAACATTTTTTTTTCGGTTATAAATTTTAATGTGTTTTTAGGGGTTAAAGGTTACAGTTTCGGTTACTGGTTTAGTCTGTGATCCTTAATCATGATTTGCTTATAATATAACATAATTGAAGCTAAACTTTGAATATATTTTTTTAGCGATTATCATCGTCGGTCATGGCGGAATTTTTTATCTTCGTAGCATGTTCCTATTAGACTCCGATCATCTTAACATGTTGACAAAACAAAAGCTTAAAAATGTTGGCTTAGCAAATGGTAATTGCGCATTTACACTTAGATTGTTAAATGTACTCAGTGTGATTAGCCAATAAGGGGTTCTCAATAAGGGAGTATTTCAAGGCTTGATAAGATTTAAGGTCATGATGAAGGGAATTAACGTTCACACCAAGCGTTAAGAGATTTTAGGTAATTTTTCCTTGAAAGCGGTGAAACGGGAGCATCGAATGAGGCACATAGCATAGTTTTTGTCTTATCTATTAATCACGTTTCAATGTTTCAGTTTTAAGTCATTTCAAACTACAAACTTCAAGTACGAATTCAAAAATAAAACAGTTAAATCTTGAGATTATTTTCAATTAACCCAGTTGTGCTTCACTTCAAAGGAAAAAAACACTCAAGCAGAAGAAAAGTAGAAAAACTGTACTTACCACTTAGTTGGAATTAGTTGAGAGATTTATTTATTCAAATCCAAAAGGGCCAAGTGCTGCCGCTGAAATGTCAACCAGCTGTTCAAAAGGGATTTGAATTCTCAGTTAATTGGATGTTTTTACCTAACACGAAAATCTGACTCAAGTGGGACATAAGCGTCCATTAATTGACGCACTTCAACACACATTACCTCGAGGACGGACACGGAGACCAATTCCAAGCAGGCACACTTGAGCTCGTTTAGCGCTGCTCCTCCCGTCCCCCCCCCCACATGTTTCAAGGACTTGTATATATGTAGGAGATTCAAGTGACTGCATTTGCGTCATTCACAAAACGCTCTGCTCGGTATGCTCGCTGGATCATAACTATGCTGTTGCGACACAATTGTCCTTCCACAGAACCCCGGCATGTTGGTTGGTTGCAGGTTGAACGACCGGGCCCCGGCCTGACCCAGTTTTTTATTGCTGCAGCAGCAGCAGCAGCAGTTGCCAGGCTCCTCCATTCATTTGGCCACATCCTTGTGGCGTTCAATGACACAACAGCGGCAGCCGCATCGGCGGACTATGAATGAAAGGAGCGGCACACTCTATTTGTGTGTGTTTGTGTGCGCATGCCAAGTGGGTCAATATCCTTTATGGAGGTTACAACAACGCCCACGTCACAGTGTGACGTCATCAGTGACACAGTTTTTGGTATTTGGATTCAGTTTTGTTTTATTCCATAGGCGTAACAAAAAAGCGCAGGCAAAAATTTGTGTAAAAAGCATTTTACAAATTTGATTTAAAACCATTAACACAATTGTTGAGGCTAAAGGGACACCTTCAATTTGTAGGGAAATTTATTGAAGCAATTTTCCACAACAAAAAAATTGTGACAATAAATGTTGGCGAAAATTAAATGTGTCACTCCAGCCCCAGCGACAACGATGACGATTGACCGGCTGACTGTAAAAAGTAAACCATATATAAAAAAGGACTTGGCTAAAAGAAATACAATCCTCAGCGAGAGCACACCTCCAGCACAGTCTGTTCAGTTCCAAGTAGTAGTTCATAGTTGTGGTTGTTGCTGTTGTTGTTGCTGTTATTGTTCTTGTTGTGGTTTTTGTAATTTATAAAATCTCAAAGAGTTTCTTCAGTTCCACCATCAATGCCCAATCGGCTTTAATCAGATCGTCACGGAAATAGTCCTTACAGGCATCGATACTCTGGCGTGAAATCTGCAATGAAATAACAACACAGAGAATGAGTTATGATGCATATTAAACACACACACAAGCTGTGAGAGGAGCGCGCTCTATACATAAATCATTTTCATTATTCATTTCAATTCAGCTCGAAAAATTTATAATTGGAACGTGCCAATTGTCATAAGGCCCCAAGCAGCAGAGACCTCTCAGGATGCGGTTTGCTCCATCAATCAAACAACGGGGCGGCACGTGTGCAGCGTTTTTCCCTTATATCCCCCCCCCCCCCCACACACACACCCACCGCCACAACATCTGGCGCATAACAATTAAAATCATTTTTAATAATACTTTTTTCTTCCATTTTTTTTTCCAAACTTCTTTTATTGGCTTTATCGAAGCTATTTTTAGTGTCGCCATTTTTTACGGCGTTTTTTTAATGCGTTTTTTAATGTTTCACATTTATGGCGTAGACTTTATGAGAGAATAGTGCTTCTTCTTCAGTCTGATTACAGCGCGCTCGCCCTCGATAAAGACAGCGGCTTTATTTTCACGTTTAATTATTATTTTGGCGAGCTGTCGCATATTAATTAGCCCCCGCCGGATCAGACAAAAGATGCCTTTTGTATGATAACACAGAGGAGAATAAACGCAGCATTTATGGCTCTGCATACTAAAAGTGCTTAAGGCTTTTGTCTGTCTGTCTGAGAGCGGAGAAGGATATCAGATAAAGTCGGAACTAATAATGTATGTTACCCCCGATATCGACTGCGACGGGTAATAAGGGGGGGGAAATTGATTTTTATGGCCCTATGTAAATTGCAAAACTTAAGTAAATTCCTTTGGTTTTAATGCCTTTTGCCATTTTGGGATATTAAAATTCTAGAGGGAGACGAGCAATCAGATCATGTTTCAAGTATAAATTACTTCATGGGAATCAAATAAAAAGGGGTCATAAAAATTGTTATAGCAAAGTTAATGTGTTGATAAATAAAAATTAATAGCATAAAGTAAATGTTAAGAATAAATTTTGGTAAAATGCAAAATAAATGAAATAAAATTTGTAGTTTTATGATTATAAGATTCATCTCAGTTTGTAGAAAAAATTGCCTATCAATTGATGGATATCATAATGGTTAGACCAGAAAACTACTGTGGCAATTCTTTTCAAAAAGAACGATGAAAGTGATTATGGAAATAAAATATTAAAGAAGAGAAGCTAGCTAAGATTTGATCAGTGTTATCTAAACACAGAAAAACACAGGAGGCAGAGGAGGTGAGTGAAGGAAGGTGGCAAAACGTAAGACATGAAAAAAAAAAAAATTAGTTAACTAAGCCGACATCTTAGCGCATACGACTATCCAGCGCTCGCGTCACGGTGCCGCAAATCTCAGTTAAGAACACAGACATCATATTACATATTTTTCATAGATAAATTGAATATATTTCATATTAACCTTTAGATTTCTTCAAATTATGTGATTAAATTTTGATTTAAATATGTTTTCCTTATACTTCAGTGAAATAAGTATATGTGCAAAGATTTTTTTAAGATTATGCTATTATGACGGAATAATTTCTTTTATTTTATTTTATATTACTATTAAATAGAAGACAAAAAAAAGCTCATAACAATTCAATTTGTTTAAGCTTCGAAATTTATTATAAAAGAATTTCATAGGAAATAAGTATATGTGCATTTTCAATTTGGCTGCTTTATTATCCTTATGTGTACCCTTTGTTTATAATTTAGTAGTTAATGTGCTTTCCGTTTGCCATTATAACATTATTAAGGCGATCATGCATAAAATCCACCAATTTTTGCAGAGTTAAGTTGATGATTTGTTCCCACTCTGTAACAAAACTGTGCTTAAGTTGCTCAAACTTTCGTCCATTCCTTAAAATTCTGGCAGGCTGGATTCCCCAGAGGTCTTTAAGGGGTTTTAAGTCCGGGATAATCGCAGGAAAATCCAAAACCGGAACGTTTCTGGATGAAAGAGAAGCCTATGCTGCGAATTGCGGTCTTTTATCCAATTACCCTCCCAAAGGTTATTTCCAAATTCAACAAGCTCACTTTCCAACAACTGAACATTAGATCGGACCTCAAAATGGCAAAAAGTAGGTCTCGGCATTCCCAAGGCTAATATTTGTTGTATAATTAATAATTGTGAAAATCGAAATATTTTTTTTTAATTTTCAATGGGCGCGACAGGGTCTTAAAGTTTTGAAAAAAATTAATCATACGACACGTTCAACAAAAACAAATTTTTACAACGAAGTTATTAGTTCATTATAATTGCTGTCATATTTTGAAATTTAAAAAGGCAACTACATTTGTGGAAATATGACAGAAGAGACTGCTGTTCTTTTGGTCGGCTTATTGAGACCAATTTTTGATAGCACGCGTACCTTGAGGCTCGCCTGTTGATGCTGATCAAGAATAAGAGATTAATAAAGAATTGGCTTGTTGATATCGCATACATAAAAAAAACAAATCCAGTAAACTAACATAGTCGGATGTGTTCCAGAAATCTCTAGAGATTTTCGTTCAAACGATTTGATTTGGAACTAAGCTATGAGAACTTTATATGTGAAATGATAAGAATAAGGTCGGCTACTAGATCATAGGTCGTTAAAACCGTACGGATGAAATGTACTTGGCCTTGAGTAGTCAGTTTCAAATCGCCCAACTTTTGTCATCTAATCTAGTAGCCGGGCATATTTATGACACTTCACATATAAAGGCAAGCAGTTTTAATTCGAAATGCAAGCGTTTATACCAAAATCTCTAGAGATTTCAGGAACACACCCGAGTTCTTTCTTTTTGGTTTTGGAATTCGAAATAATTTTTAATTTAAATCAACTCCGACTATTTATAAATGAAACAATTATGTGATACTAGGCCACACTGCGTATGAGTAATTCACAAAAACTTTAGAGCCTATTCGCGCCCGTTAAAACTCGACCTTTTTTTCCTTTTTTTTTTTGTTTTACATCAAAAAGTATCAGATAGTGGGGTGAGACCATGAGCTTAAAAATTTCATATTCAGGAGGTGCAATCTACTGTACATACATCTCGTCATTAGTTTTAGTTGAAGTAAAACAATTTCGAGACCTTTCAACATTACCAAATGCATACCAAATCTTTAGGGATCCGCCACCGATTCCTGTTAATGCTGGGATTGCTGTGGTTGCCGTAAAGCAGGCATCTGGACCGTCTTCATTGAACTTTTTTTCATCGGAGAAAACCACATTGTGGAACTCAGTGGACCAAAATTAGTATCTTTCAGCAAAAACCACACGAGCCTTTAGGTGAGGTGGAAGTAGTTTTGGTACAGGCACACGGGAAGTATATGAAGGGTAATTGTTTTCAATAAAAACTTGATAAAAAAGTCTTCTAGTTACATTAAGGTCTAAATGATACTTGATCTCGTTACAAGAAATGTCTTTCTGAACGACAAGACAACGAAATTCTCGTTTGCACCGTGCGGACCTAAAAGAACAGATTAAAACTCAGAACCGGAACCTGAACCGGAACCGATATTTTTAATATTTTGTAAACCGGTATCCCAGAACCGATATTCTTGGAACCGAATAGAACCTAATTTTCACAAAACAGTTTAATGGCTTCAGTCGTTCTCCAGAGCTTAAATCGTTTACTAGAATTCGAGTATTGCCGGCTCTAGGTCAAGTTAAACACACAAATATGTATGATGTTTTCCAATATATTTCGGCTGATCCTCGGCAACCATCTTCAGGGACACTACAAAAACAATTTACCAATTACAATCTAACATTGATTCAATCAAAACAAAAAAGAGATTTTTAACATACATTATTTTACACGTCTGCTCTGTTCGGCGTGGAGTTGGATACTGATCTCTTATTTGTCAGTAAGTGTCTGTATAGGTGAGCACAGTTTTCCGTGTCCGTCTTGTAGTTAAGTCTCTTGTCTGTTGGTGTGTCATTTATATGTAGCATCCCTATAGTGAAGCGTTTGCTGAAGTGGTTTTCTTGCTGTAGGATTGTTGTTGCTTCAAAATTCGGCGAGTGTCCACTATCCTTACAGAGTGTCGCGAGCGCCGTTTTTTGTGCGGTTGTTTGATGTCTGAGTTTGTAGACCGATCTATGTTGGAATATCCTTGTTTTTAAATTTGATTTTGTTGTACCAATGTACAATTTGTAGCAACTGTTATCTGCATTTCCATTGCATGGTATTTTGTAGATAACATTACTCCTAGCGGCTATGGCTATTTTGGACTTCATCTTATTGAAAAAGTTGCTCATTGTGCTATTAGGTTTGTGGGCTAGTTAGTTGTATGTCTTGTTTGTTGAAGCAGTCTGAATGGGCGAACCGTTCCGAAAGCTTAGGAACATATGTCAGAGACTTGTAAATTGTAGGTTGTTGTTTCCTTTTGAAAATTGATTGGCCGTTCATTTACAAAATAAAGAAGATGTACATAGTTAAAATGTGGACAGAAAACTATCCAAAGTTTACACAATTGTATATATCCCTTTGAGAAGGGACAGTGTAATGTGCGGTGGACTTATTATGTCTTCGCTAAGATATCGGATGGACGCAAAATCAATAACCGATCTTTTTTTATATTTTATCGGTTCATACCGGTACGTACCGGTATACCGAAATAAAATCCAGGTACCGAATACGGAACCGAATACGGAACCGAATACCGAAATAAGGTTAGAACTAAAACATAACCTTATACCGAAATATAAGTTTCGTTACGTACCAGAAACGGGACCGGAACCGAAATACGATTCGGTTTGATTCCCTGGTTTTAAGTTATAAATGCATCCACCGGGTCAACGGGACGCTCATCGCCAAATTTACATCAAACCTAGCTCGCACACAAACTTATTTTCTAAGAAAATGCGATAACACCACACAAAATTCATGGTAACGTTACTAAGAATGGTGACCAAAGAAGAATTTTCCATAGGCATCTTAAAACAGAATACAAGAACACACTTTTGTATATCACTTTTTCTCACTAGAACTACTTTTCGATCGATCGTTCCGATTTTAATCAAACTTGGCATAATTGTGTGGTAGCATATGATATTGATTAGTAACAAGTTTGGGAATGATAGCATTGAAAACAAAGAAGTTTTTCCTACTAAGACTTATTTTCAGACCCATCTTATGTATGGCAGCTATACTATATAGTTGTCCGATTTTAATAAAACTTGGTGGAATTATGAAAAAGCATAGAAAACTTATAAATATAAGGTTTTTCTCACTAAAACTACTTTTCGACCGATCGTTCATATGGCAGTTATATGCTCCAGCCGGTACCGACAAAATTGCAATGGTCAATCTTCGCTAAAAAAAATCGTTGAATTGTTTTGGGTAGTTTATTCCACTTAGTATCTCCCAACGGAACAATCGGGTAGACCTAACAATTGAAATAAAATAAAAACCCCTTCATTAACAAAGGAACAAATCTTGGGCTTAGTAAAATTTCGTAATAGTTTTGGTTTTTCGTAGACTCCTTGCTTGCCCATTACAGGTTCTAATTAAAATTTAGTCACTTTTGCTGTGTTTATGAGAGTCTATAAAAAGCCATTAAGCCAAGCTAAATACATTTGGTCTTAACTAATTTATGGCTATTTTTAGCTGCAAAAAGGCCTTGCCCAATTTAGATGAACCCGCAAGGCCGTCACCGCCACCACCGCTGCCGCTGCAACTGAACTATAGTCACAAAGCCACGAACTGGGTTGGATTGGGTTGGGTTGACTCCGGCCCGGGTCGAGAAATGCGTCATAGCCGCTGATAAAAAATAAAAAGCTAAAGCCGCAGCTCAATTCGCACAATGCAAAAGCCGAACCCCGTTGCATACGCAACTGGGTCAAGTGAGTACCCGAAAACACAAAGCGGCGGCGGTGGCGGCGACGATGAAAAACTGGGTTACTTGGCAATGATGACGACGACGACAATGATGAAAAGTCAATGAACGCCGCCCGGTGTGGCTGCAAGTGCATTGCCGTGGAAGGTAAAATGTGACGTCAGCGAGTGAGTTGGGGGTTAGTGGTTTTCCTGCCCGCCGTTAGGTTAGGTCAGCCATGACATAATACCCTTTCATGGCTGTTGTCGGCGGCGGCGTCGTCGCCGTCGTAAAAGACATTGGATGCTAAAAATAGCCACGCGTCTGTAAATAGATGTCGATGTCGATGTCGGTTGGCCCCACCAACCTTCATCCTTGATGGCGTTTAATGTTTAAATTTTATTATTCAATTTAAGCGGCCTAAAAATATACATAAATTTATATATATTTTTACACGAAATTAATTGAATCAAACTGGCAGCGATGTCAACTCAATGAGCAATTACCCTCGGCCAGATCTCGTGGATGTTGCTGACGTCACAGCAAAAGCAACAGCAACAACTTAAGTTTATTATCGATTTGATGTGAGCGTTTTAAAGTAATTGTTAATCAAATGATAGAACCGACCCGAACTGAACCACCATCCGCTGACAGGAGCAAGTTGCAAAGACCTTTTAACGCCACTTAAATTTACACACACATACACACACACACAGTAGGAACTTGGCCATGTAATTCGATAAGGCAGCCAAAGTTTAAGTGCTCAAGGTGTTGTCAAGGAGTAAGGTAGGTTAAGGGGTAGGTGTGAAGTGGGCGTGATATTGAACAGGTGCAGGCGTAAAACTATTAGCAATTGACAGCTTTGGCATTTCTCTACTTAGGCTGATGGCTAGCTGGGTCGATTGGTGGGCGGGTGAATTGAGAAGCGACAGACTTAATTATATGAAAAGTACTAAGCAAAAAATATAAGAAAAAACCATCAGCTGAAACAGACAAAAGTACGATATGCCGGCAACGCATTTCGGACCGAGTGCCACTGGAGTGATTGAGCTAAATGACTCGTCCATGTATAAAGGTTACACCAAGCATAGCTCTACGTTTAATTAGGGAGGGATACGATCGTAAACGAAGCGCTTTATAAACCCAAGAACGCTCCTTGCGCTGTTAAAATTGGAAGTAACATGAGAGCCAAATTTAAGTTGATGATCAAGAATTACCCATGGATCATTTACTTCATTGGCAGTATCATTTAAGCACTCTAATGCCACATTATCAAGCACATAAGAGACGAATGGTGGTAAGCTTCTGTAAAATATCATAACCTTACACTTGGAACTGTAAAGATTTAAGAGATTATCTTCACACCAAGACTATAATGCATCCAAGTCAGCTTGCAAAATAGATATTTATTAAACATGGTTTCTAATTATCGGCGTACATAAGCACACGAGAGTAAGTTCATACTGAAGGAAGCATGGGCCCAAGTGACTACCTTAAGGTACTCCAGAGTTAACCCGGATTCGCTTAGAATATGAATTACAAAATATAATTTTTTGTGTTCTAGAAATTAGGTAATCAGAGATCCAACTAAGAAGATTAGTTGGAAAACCGATTAAACTCAGTTTATGAAGCAGCAATGAGTGATTAACAGATTCAAGAGCCTTACTAAAAACAGCATAAAGGACGTCAGTCTGCTTTTTACATAAAAACCCATTGATCACTAATGATGTAAGCTCTAATAGGTTAGTGGTAGTATATCGACGCTTTACAAAACCATATCGGAAGGGTGAAACAATGGAACTACATAAATGTTGCAGTTGAGATGCCATAATTCTCTTAAAAGCTTTAGGAATTGCAGATAACTTGGAAATACCCCTATAATTTTCAACATCAGACTTATTATCTTTTTTATGGAGAGGAAATTTTTCCACATCCAAACAAAGTTTCATAGATTCATTCTTTCAAAACCGTCATAGATTTTACCAAGAAATCTTTTGTAGTTTGTAGCTGAGGCAAATGGACAGGAAATATTTCATACGCTCTTTTCCAAGGGATTAAGTCAGCGTCTACGCAGCCATAGACACACACACACTCAGGAAACGGCAAAGCGGGACATGACTATATAAACTCAGCTCGTCATGGTGATCAAGAATATATATACTTTATGTGGTCGGAAATGCTTCCTTTTATGCGTTACCCTCTGCAAGGGTATACAAGCAACCCTTAGCGCTCTGCGTCTGCGTGTGCGCTTAGCTGGCGCCGATAAGCATGGTCTTTGTTGTTGTAATACACTTTAAAGCGAGGCAATTGCACTTGTTGTGACTTCTGCTGGTGCGTATCGGCGATTCGAAACGACGCAATTTCTTATGTGTTTAGGTGACGCCAGTTGTTGAAATATTCGGTCAATATTAACATCCCCTGCGGTATGGGTAAATTAAAAAAAATCTTAATTTTACGTATTTGTATTAATTGCTGCTTGTGTTGCCTGAAAACTCAAACTTTTTGATCTCGGGCAACTGTTAATTAACTTCCTAAAGCTGCCTTCACACTTTTCATTTATCTCTAAATAGTCGGTTGTCAAAATTCTCTAAAGAGAAACTCTTATCAAATTGAACCTGTCAAATTACATCAAAGAAGCTACATTTTCTAAATATTTAGAGTTATTTGGTTTCCTATTACACTATCGTCAGAGAGTCTCTTTAGAGATATATGATAAGTGTAAAGGCAGCTTAATGAGAGCTTGAGCTAGTGATAGTTTTAGATTTGTTAATGAAAGTATAATAGCAAATGTAGAGCTATTAAATAGACCGCATACTTTCAGTCAAAATTGTCAAACTCGGCTAGGGAAATATAAATATTTAAGCTGGTCAGACTATAAGTTGATAATTTCGATAATATTAGAAGACAACTTTTGGTACTACCAAACTTATATTCATCAATAAATTGCTTTGTCAGCATTATTTATTTATTGCTTTTAGTAAAATTTCCCAAATTATTTAAGCTTTGACTAAATCTACTACTAAATCTCTAGTGATTTACTCTAAAGTTAGTGTTATAGTAAAACAAATATGTCTAAATATTTGAAATAGGACCGGTTCTATGTGATTAAAGTTTCTTTCAAAGGAATTTGGACTTGAGTTATATGACAAGTTTGAAGGGTAGCTGAAAGTCGATATATACAGGGTGGTCCATCTAGTGTTTGGAATTTGAACTATTCATAATTTGACTTTAAAAACGTCAAATGTCATTCGGAAAGCGACTAATATTTAGTAAAAACTTTGACATTTACGAAATAAGTCGCTATTCGCTTGAAGAAAGTTGGGAAATATTAAAAACATATTTCCAAAGTGGTGAGTTTATCGACTCAAACTGTGCTAAATTTGAAAAAAAAACATTTAACAAAAAAATGTCAATTTGTGAATCAATTCGTGAAGCGAATTCGTGAAACTGGAATGTTGATGGATAAACCAACCCGTGTACGTACTCGTCCGGTGCGCTCGACCGAAAACATTGCTGAGGTTGCTGAAAATGTGTGTGAACAACCATCAACGTCAACTCGCCATCGATCTCAACAATTGGAAATTTCGCGCACTTCTTTGATGCGAATTTTGCATAAAGACCTTGCCATGAAGCCATCCAAAGTTTAATTTGTGCAGCAGCTAAAGCCAATTGAGGCGGAAGATCTAAAAATCATCTTTTCGGATGAAGCACATTTCCAACTCGGTGGTTATGTTAATAAACAAAACTGTCGCATCTGGGGCACAGAAAATCCGCATATCGTCGTTGAGAAGCCAATGCACCCACCACGTGTCACTGTTTAGTGGAGATTTTGCTCTCGAGGCATCATTGGTCCATTTTTCTTTGAAAATGAAGAAGGAGCCACCGTGACCGCGCAATGTTAAGTGATTGGTTCTTCGAGGAAATTAAAGCGGAAGCCTTGGACTTTATTTGGTTTCCACACAGCGCACGCCACTATCGATCTTCTGCGCCCTATTTTCGAAAATCAGCAAATATGGAGATGTGAATTGGCCGCCAAGAAGCTGTGATCTGACACCGTTAGACTATTATCTTTGGAGAGCGGTCAAGGACAAATGTTATGCAAACAATCCTGAAACAGTTGATGAGTTGAAGAACGAGATTCGAGTTGCTATTGCTGACATACGTGCCGAAACAATTGAAAATGTTCTCAAAAATTGGTTGGATCGAATGGGCTACTGCCAATGTAAGCCGTGGTGGTCATTTGACCGAAATTGTTTTTCATAAATAAATGACATGAACCAACCTTTGCAATATATGTTCAACCTTTAAAGAATATCGACCCGTTTTTTTTTGTTTGTATAGCAAAATTAAATTCCAAATGGACCACCCTGTAGTAGGGCTATAGTAGGGAAACAAAAAGTACCAAAAATCTGTATCAAACTCAATCACAGATTCTAAAATGCACCACAAAAAATTGATATAATCTAAAAATCCTTTTTAAACTAAAAGACCTAGAAACAATCTTTAGGTGCACACAAACTCGTAAGTTATTATCTTTTTTAAAGCTAGTTCCTTGAAATAGTTTGTAATCACAACCTACTCACTTATGGGCTGATTGTTGACAAGCAAAAGCCGTTGGGTTTTCCCTGAAAAACTTAATTTCCTCAACAATCAACCATTAATTATCTTGGTATAACACACACACACTTAAGTTTAATTCATAAGTAGGTGGTAAAAAATAAACATATATTTTTGTTGCACACTGCTCCACAATGGATTCGTTGAAAGTGTTTTTCATTCGTAACAACTTACCTTGCTGATAAGCATATCATCCGCCTCAAAGTGTCGTCCAAACATTTTTGGTGATTCACCAGGAATTGGTTCGATTTTAATGCAAATCTCTTGACCCTTACGTGCAAATTCAATATTCTTGTGATTTGATTCAATTGAAGTGACAATGCCAATGTCCACAAACTGCAAATAAAAAAATAATGGGGAAAATGTTTTTAGTCTTAAAGTTTGTCAAGGGGCTGATGGGGCGTATGTGTAATATATAGACACTTGGCGGCACATTAGAAAGATCTGAACGGGGGGCGGGAGGAGACTTCCGCATGTCATTGACTGAATCGCTGATTAGTTTCGCCAGCTCATTTGGTATGCTAGGAGCGGGCAAAGCCATAAAATAACTTCACGTTAAGCAGAAAAAAGGTTTGCCAAAAAAAAAAAGGCAGAAGCAGCAGCAGTAGAGTGGACGGAGGGGAACGGGTTAAATGTTAAGCTTATCAGCGCATCTGGCGCAAGTTTCATGAGTATGGCGACCACTTCCTCAATATTGCCGCCAAACTGATAAACAAAGTTGTGGGTGGCGCACCAGTTGGGAGTGTGGGAGGTTAGATAACATTCCCCAGCAATCGAGTGGCTTCTTACACTATGAGAAAATTTTATGAAAATATTTTAGATGCAAGTTTTTTAGTACTGAATCCATTCTCGGATTGGACAAGTTCGAAGTTCAAAGTTTGCAATTCCCAGATGAGATTCCAAGTTCAAGCTGCTGATCTTCACCCCAAAAGTAACTGCATATTTTGTCATAATAATTTCTTCAAGTGCATTTTCTATCTCTATGGCCCGGGCAAAGTCATTGAACCAAATTGTAACATGTTTGTTGTCGTAACCCGTTTGCACTCAGCGACAACAACAACAACAACAACAACAACAACAACAGCACAGGAAACTGTTGCCAACCCAAAGCGTTGACGTCGACTGCTCTCGCTGCCCGCTGCCGCCTCAGCGTTTCCTGTGGGCGACCCAATGGCGGCCACGTCGCCGTCGTCGTTCGTATTTCATTCAAACCAAATAAATTATTGAAATTTTTTCGTCGTTTTTGGCTTGTTGCTATCGGTGCAAATAGCTACAACACATTTACACACTCAAACACACACAGTCACATTTATATAAGGAATAGGGATGGGCTGGGTGTAGTACACTGGGGCGCATTTGTCACCATTTCCTGTCGTTGATTACTCATACGCTCCGTATTTCGATATAGTTTTTTTTTTCTTCTTTTCTTTGGCTCATCGAAATTTTCATTAAATGTGTTAATTTATTTCCATTTCCACACAATTTTTTTTATATTTCAGTTTGTTGCTTTTGGTATGAGCGAGATGGAGAGAGAAAGAAGAGAGGCAATTTTCGTTTTTATGAGGGGGCAACGAAATCATCCCAGCGGGTGTGATGTTTATGAAGAAACAAAATGCTCAGACTAAGCACTTTGGATAAGTAATTAATTTTAGTGCTGGAGAGAATCGAAATGATAAATACAGCATAAAATGGAAATATTGTGAAAAATTGAAGAAGAAACTAACTAACTTAATAAACTTTTTTTTGGCAAATAATTTCATTTATTATTTCTTGCCATGTCCTTCCGATGGTTCAGATTACATTCGATGCATAGATTTCAGTTGATCTTACACTGAGATGTTAGTAAGACTTAAGCAGCCATGCTCACATTTTTACTTTCGCAGCAATTTTGCGATTTTAAACTAGTTTTTGGATCAAAATGAATGAAATGAAAATTTTTGCGAAAATAAAAACCGTAAAACGAGTCTAAAACTAATGAGTCGTGCACTACGCACGTCAAAAGTGAGCGTCCAGGCTAAAAAAAAAAAGTCAAAGTTAATTTTCTTTTCCAAGTAATTTAATATCCGATCGATTTTAACAATCGCCTTAAACTTAGACTGGATGAGTTTCAAAATATTCAAAATATGCTTAAAAATTTGGAGTTCAAATGTACGTTTTTAAGCCATATAGGGGAAGAAAGCATATAAAAATGTTTTCAGATTTAGAAGGACCCACCCCCAAGGTTGGTTAAAGGGGACTTCAGGTATAGTATTATCTGATTTTCGAGTAGACCAGGTAGAAATGGAACATATTTCCGAGCTATAGCATGAGCAGAGTTATTATTTAGTGTTGGGAGAATAGCGCACCGCGACCAATCTTGGTCTATTGTGCCCCCCTACTGGGTTTACAACTCTCCTAGCAGCCCTATTTCCTGTACGAATGTCAGGATTTTCGTGGCTTCTAGGTTACTGATATTGGTTGGGTGTAAAAAGTGTTTCCCAAATCTACTGAGTCTGCGCCGCGCTAGAGCATCGCAGTGTGCTAGTATATGCTCGGAGGACTCCTCCTTCTCTTCGCAATATCTGCATAGTTGGGTATTTGTTATTCCCAACTTGTACAAGTGGCTCCTTAGTCTGCAGTGGCCCGTGTAGAGCCCTGTCAAGATCCTTAGGGCATTCTTTCCTTGTTGGATTAACTTTTTGAACCTTTTGAGATTATGGTTCACTATTAATACTTTAGCTTGTCTCATCCCCCTGGTGTTTACCCAGGAGGCTGTTCTGAGCGTATTCTCTTCCTTTTTAAGGAGACTTTTCATTGTGTGTTGGCCTATGCCGCGCCTATGCCGCGGTGGCTGCACCCTTGCGTGCCAATTCGTCGGCCAATTCGTTTCCGGGGATATTGTTATGTCCCGGTATCCAACGTAGGGTCAGGTTGTTCCTGCTGCCTAGATGGTCCAATTTGTTCTTTGTCTCTAAGACTAGCTTAGAGGTGAACTTGTTGCTGCTAAGCACATTGAGCGCTGCTTGGCTATCAGAAAGGATAGCTATCTCTCTGTTATGATAGTTCTTTCCCATATTGAGGTCTGCGCAACGGGAGATGGCACATACTTCGGCTTGAAATATGCTTGCGAATTCTACTATTGCCTCAGACCTTTTCGTTCCCGGTCCTACTACCCCAAGTCCAGTTCCTTGGGGCGTCAGGGACCCGTCTGTGTACCACTGAATTGTGTGTGGTACATTTGCCTATGTTTTGCACATAGCCGTACTGCGTACTGCAGAAGTTTGCAACGCATAGAAGGAATCATCTCCGACCACATAAAGTATATAAATTCTTGATCAGCATTACGCTTTGTGCGTCAGTCTGTCTGTTTCTACGCGAACTAGTCCCTCACTGTTGAAGCCATCGAGCTGAAATTTTGCAAGGAGTCTTCTTTTGCTGCACGCTGCTAATATGTTGGAACCGCCCGGATCAGATGACTACTTCTTTTAGCTGCCATAGGAACGAAAGGTCGGATAATGGGTTTTAGTGAGAAAAACTTTTTGGTTTTCAATGTGAGCGTTCTCAAAATCACTCATTATTAAAATTATATGTTTTCAAACTGATCTGCGAAGTTGGGTCGAAATCGCTAACCGTTGAAACTTCGGCACAGACGAAGCTAGCTTTCTTTTCTTGTTTCAATTTTCTTTCTAATTTTTTTCATATGTATGTCAGCTCCAACGTAATTTGTCTCTGGCCACCTCTGCTATAAATCAATGAATTATGATGAATAAATGTTAAATATGAATCGTTTATAGAAGTACTTATATTAAAATTAAATCATTTCAACAAATTACAAAACGACCATTTAAGCATTAAATCAAAAATTTTCCTTCGTTAAGGAAAGTCATTCATAGAAATCACGTCAAGAATATGAGTTACATGAAATTGTCTCTATGTATTTGATCTAATCTCGGTATCTGAGGAAGCTAAGTCTTTTTCCAAGAGCCTAACGAGATAGGTAAGAAAAAGATAGAAATTGTACCTAAAGCGGTCTGAAATCAAGTATTTTAGCATTGATTTCGTACTTGAAATGAAAATGTTGTGTTGCCTGTAGAAAAAAGTTGATAAGGATTTTGAACAGATGTCATCACTTATATAATATTAAATCGAATCGGACAATGTTGCAACCAACTTCATTTTTAAGCCTCGTCATTAAGCTTTCTTTTTCAGTATGTGTAGTTTCGATGAAGTGTACACAACATAGTTTTTGTGTGCTGCGAATATGTCAACTTTGGTGTCAACAAAACACAATTTGCGGGAGAGTTTACTTTTCTGCTTTTATTTGAAAAAAAAATGCAGCTGAAGGCCATCGAATGCTGGAAAAACTTACAGGCAACATGCATCCCGAATCGACGACAAAGCTGAATATAAACGGTGGCAAGGTTATACTCTGCATTTGGTGGGACCAATTGGGAGTGAACTGCCATAACCGGGTGAAACCATTACAGTGCTACTCTACCGAACTCAATTACTGCATTTGAGCCGAGCAAGATGGGAAAAAATAGTGGCTAGCGTTTGACAATACTTTCAAAAATTTCAAACTTGAAATAAAGATCCTTTTAAACTTTTCTTTACAGGAAATAAATTTTGTACATTTTTGATATTGTTTTTATCATTGGCGCTATTTATATATAATATAATATTAATCATGTAACACACAGTTAAGTTTCTCTTTATCTTCATAATGGGGCGAATGTGGAGCCGGAGGTCAAAAATGGGGAATTTAGATTGACAGGCTCGTCAATGACAGCAGAAGAGCTTATGCTTGGATGCCGGTAAACAATGAACCACCAAAGAAGAAAGAGCCTACATCGGCCACGGTCCCGTTGAAGGAAAAAGAGTCAGATGACGCTAACCGACACAAGCAGTGCTGTGGGGTGCATGTCATAGTACCCGCCCAATATATCATATATATCAACATATAACTTTAGTGTCAACAAAACACACTTTGCGGGAAAGTTTACTTTTCTGCTTTCATTTGAATAAAAATGCAGCTAAAGTCCTTTAAATGCTGCAAGAAGCTTACGCCAAAGTCGACGCCAAAGCCGAATATTCATAGTGGCAAGGTCATGCACTGTATTTGGTGGGCCAATTGGTGAAACCATCACAGGGCAGCTCTACCGAACCCAATTTATGCATTTGAGCCGAGCATTGACACTCATTTTGCGCAGCCAGTCAAAACATACCTCGAAATGGTAAGTCCTGCTTCTTATAACTACTATTTGTTTTCGACGATGACGCATGCCCTTGAGGATCAGCCCTTCTTCAACTGCGAAAATCCAAAAATTGGATCGATTGCACCAAAAGACGCATCGATTTTTCGGGATGGAGGCCGAAAATTGCCAGAAAGATTGGAAAAAACAGTGGCTAGTGGACTTTGAAAAATAAATTTTGTAAAAAAATTTCACAGTAAAGCGTCAAACTTGAAAAAAAAATCCTTTAAAACTTTTTTATACAGGTAACACCACTTGAATCAAGTATTTTAGTACATGTACTAAAAAGTACGTTCTACTGATTCTATTTGATTTTAATTTCAAAACAAACAGCATGCTTATTTTTGTGATACTTCAAGTCTCTTCGATATTGGGACTTTTTTCAACACAAGGCACACGGCTTTAAACAATCGCTCCACCTTTTTGTAATCCTTGTAATCCTTAACCGTTTCGCTTAATTCTGAATACCAAAACACAACCACAAAAAAAATGTGTTGAAATTTGCTAGGTACGCGCTAGTTGCTGTCATTTCACTTGTTGCTATCTATAGACTTCCCTCATGTATTGATCTTCATCAAAATGCCATGTTTAAAATTTGATTTATTTCTTTTCTGTTGACTTATTTTTTTTTTTCTATATTGGAAAGGCCCTGAAATATTTTTGTTTTTCAAAGTCGAAGCAAATAAATATTTTGTTTTTGCATAGGCAACGACAAAAATTCGATGACGACGAAAAGCCCAACACGTTGACTATGAAAACAAAATTTTTATAAAAGTTTAGGTTGATTTTTTTTTCTACAACTGTTTCAGGCTGGCAGCGCTGCTTTCGGCAGTGTGTGTGTGCGTGTGTGAGTATCAACGTTTATCTAAAAATATGATTTATATATTTCGTGCAGACCGGATGTCGTCTATTTTCATACAACAACAAATAACGCTCGTTGTATGAATGAATGAGGCAACAGAGTAAGAATCAAAAATAATTTTGTGTTTTTTTTTTTGTTGTGTGAAATGTTTGATAGAGAGACAAGAGACAAACAAATAGATTGTCTGATATTTTTTTTTAAGGCAAACATTTTTGTGACACAGTTCTCTGATTTCTCTCTCTCTCTCTCTCTATCTTTCTCTATGTTGAAAGCTTAAACTGCTGTTGTCAGCAGGAAACACTAAATTAGTTGGACAGCACCGAGAATTACGGCATACATATGTATATATATATATATATTTATATGACAAATCAGAGTGCCGAAAAAAAAATACAGAAATTCGCAACATCCGTCGTTCATCTCGCACACAGCTTTGGCAACGTCATCAGAATGAAATAAGCCCGAGACTGCGCAGCTGCAACTTTATTTTGTGGTAAAAGAAAAATAAGAAAAAATACAGTAGCCATTGTCGACTTGCTGCCTCACTTTGTTGTTTACTTCGTACTTCAGCTTCATCTCTATATTTTTCAAATGAATTTGTGGCAAGCACAAACAACAAACAAAATCATAAAAGTTGCCTACGTCATCTGTTTGGAATATGAAAAACTTGTCGCTGATTCGAGTGTTTCGGGGTCCACAATTTGAGCAAGCGCAGTTATATAGCCATCATCATTATCATGATCAGCTCTAAGACGCAAACTAGATAACCCCACTTGGCAGAGACGCACACACAACACACACACACACAAGCGGTTGCCCACAAGACTTGCAGCTTGAGTAGGAGGGCGGGGGGTCCAACAGAGCAAACAGTAGCCAGGGTTGGATACAGGGAGAGATTTTTGAATAAATACAAAAACCATGTACAAAATCCAAAGGAAATTAAAGTCTATTAATTTAGGTTTCCTTTTTGGATTTTACATAGTAAAACTTACAGTTTTTCTGTATTTGAAAAAGGTTGTTACGTTTGGATTCACGAGCTGAGCCAGGTCCCTCTCTTACCTCTTCTGTTTCTACCAATCAAGCTCTGACAGATTTCGTGGGCATTCCAATTTCCTCTTCCGTCTCACAAATATCCTTCTGTATTTGCCTTATTACACTCTGTACCAAAGGTACATAGAGTATATTAAGTTTGTGTGAATGTATATAACAGCTAGAAGGAATCCTTTCCGACCCTATAAAGTATATATATTCTTGATCAGCATCAACAGCCTAGTCGAAATAGCCATGTCCGTCTGTTCGTCCGTAAGAACGAAGAGATCTCAGAGATGGAGACAAAGATGTTTGACATGTATGGGACATATACTTCTTATACTTGCAGGCAGATCAAGTTTATGTTCAATTCTTGCCTTGTCGCCCCTGCAATTTGCTAAAAACGTTATATCTCCCACTTTTTTGTAGTTATATGGTTCATACCTTCTAAAGATATTTAGTAACCAAGAATATTTATCTGCCGAAGGAATGATAAGGATCAGTTAAACTATACTCAAGTTAAGGCCAAAAAAACACTTCAACTAAACTGGCAACTAAAACTAAGTAGTCAAAGTGGTGACCACGACGTGATCGACCACAAGTTACCTGCTACAACTCGAGACCCTCTTTGTTTAGCAATTGATGCCAGCCTGAGTTCACCTACATGTTCACAATCTCTACACAAAGTCCACAACGAGTGGCACACGAATGTCTCAACGCTGGGTACATTACCCAGTACCAATGACTCTGCAACCTTAACACTGCTTGGGCGAACTTGCTTATCGACGCCCACTCGAATCATCGGCCTTAACGCCAGGTTACCATCGACGCAACTACGCAAATCTGCACTCGGTGCACAAACTTAGTACTACGAATTTATCAGTTTCTGCACTCATCGAAAACATTTCGTCGACTCAACTACGACGCAAACATCACAGCGAGAAGTATACGCAAGCTTTTCTCCACATTGGGACTTGTACAAATCCTGCAGATGCTTACCTCGGACATACATCCATTCATCTGTTGTTAAACAATGACCAAAAGAAAGTTTGCGGCCTCACCGCAGCAGCAGCGCTGCTACTGCAGGTACAGAGTATATTATAGTCGGGATTGACCGACTTTCTTACTTGTTTTTTTAATGATTTTCTGATTTTGCAAATCTCCTTTTCCATTTCCCCCAAATATTAATGATTTTCTGATTGAGGTTTTAGTAAGAAACTTGAAAACAATATAGAAAATTCAATGAATGGTAGAAAATTGTAAGTGCTCTTTCTGTTTTCCTGCATCCCTCGCTTTTCAACACTTCTGGCTACTGCCCACCACCACCTCCAACTAAGAAAACACTTCATTTTGAACAACTCACTGTCCAAACTGCAGTTCCAGCTTCAGCTCCAAGCTCATCTTGGGGCTTTCAACAGCAATAACAATGCCAACAACACCTACTAACTGAGCTAACCAGCCATCATCATCATCCGGCCATATGTCTAGTCATGCTCATTAGCATCTGCATCACTGACTGCAGTAACGCCCACAACGCCTACAACAGCAACAACAACAATCCGCTCGTAGGAGTGAAATATACAAAAAAAAAAGTCTTTCACTCACAGGAAGTTAGTGGGCATCAAAAATTGAAGTTACACAAACAAACATTCATGCATACTTAACCCTCAGGTGGGTGTTGTTGCCAGTCTGCTCTCTATATCTCAACTTTTTAATTAGTAGGAGGAAAAAAAACTACAATACATATTCTGCCATTAATCAGTAATCAATAATATTGAATCCAAGTGCAAAACAATCAATTACGAGTGAATGAATGAAACACGCACAGTTAGACGAGACGAGCAAACAACTGGAGCGAGACCGATCGAAGTCATCCATTGATAAGACCCACCAGACCACACAATAACAGCAGCGGTTGGCGGTTGATAATGATAACAGCAGAGCAATTGCAATCGATGGACGGATGGATGGATGGATGGATGGACTCTCAACTCTAGAGGAAGTGAATGTGCACAAATTGCCAAGTTCTTGTTATTATTTGATATCAAGTTCAATGCCTGCCTTGCGGTATTGTTTGCTAAGCCCAAGGTCTTTTTTGTTGGTTAACCTTTGTGAAAGTTGTGTGAAGGTTTCGATTTTGGTTAGTTGTTTATCAGGTACATAAGTGCTGAAGTGAAGTGCATTATGATTGTTTCAAGTTTTATGTGTTTTTTTGGGGAATTTTAGACAAAAAGTGGGAAATTTTTATTTACTTTAACTGTAGATTAGCAGAAGTACTAGAAAAATTATAGCTTTTACCTTTCCGGCCGATGGAGCCTTCTTTAGCTTCTTTGGAGCCAAATCTTTGGTTAAAGTTGTCAACGGTAAATGGAAGATATAGAACTCCTATACGTAAACGTAGATCAGTACTTTTCTACTAATTGAGACACCGAAAATTATGAGAAAATAAATCGAGTTTTTCAAAAGAAGAAGCTTTTTTTCTTAAAAATCATGTAAGAAAGTCGGTCAATCCCGACTGTAATATACTCTGCACCTGGAGTAGCAGCTGAAAGCAGCACTGCTAAGCAAATAGATGGCACCAGGGGGATGAGGGATTTTCAAAACTGACCAATAGATTACGCCACTACTGCCAGGGCGGAGAAAGTAACTTTCTTTTGGTCATAACTTGAGTATATTTCATCCGATCTTTACCATGCAAGTATAAGATATATACGTCCCATACATGTCAAACCTCTATCTCTTAATATCTCTAAGATCTGTGTGTTCATACAGACGGATATGGCTATATCGACTCGGCTGTTGATGATTTTACATACTTTTGGACAAACTTAATATACTCTGTGTACCTTTGGTACAGAGTATAACAAATTTCTATGAAGTTAACAAATTATCTATAAGTCCCATTTCAAGAAAGACTGTAGGGAGTGCTACTTAATACTAGCAAATGGTATACAGGACCTAGTATATAACAAAAATGTGCCCTGCAGCTAACAATTCCTCTACAGAGTACTATTTCAAAAACAATCTAAGAGCTATAAGACGCAACTCTACAGTGCATTCAATTAACAGTCTTCTAAAACTCAGCAAACAGTGGGATTACAGACAAGTTGAAGACAAACAATAGTCGCTTAACTGTCTATCTATGAGATATTGTATGCAGCGATTAAGACCGAAACTACTCTCTAACTCGGTCGATAGCAACACCCAGCGCCACAAAAAAAGCCGCACTTCGAAAATTTATGAATTTTTGCCATCACTATGCGGGGATTTCCCTTAATGCCGTTCTATGTTCATATTTTTTTGGGGGGGGGTTCCCTTAAATATTCTTCACATAGATTCGTCATTTCAAGAGCTCAGTTGTCAAAATAGCTTTTTCTAGAATTTTATTTTTGAAGACACCTTTAAAAGTATGCCTAAGGGAAAGCAGTTCAGTATTCGGGAGAAGGAGAGAATTATTTTATTATCTTAACAGAATGTACCAAATCGACAAATAGCAGCTCAGACAGGTTGTAATGAAAGTTAAGTGCGTCGATTTTTAAAAAAATATCGTGAGACAGGTGAAGTGGAAAGGAAGCAAGGATCGGGAATGAAAAAATGCACCACAGCACGAGAAGATCGTATTATCATGAAAACGAGCCTGCAGGATCGCTTTAAGAATGCAGCTGAGATAGCATCTGAGGTACGGCAACAATTTGCAAAGGATGTTTCGACCCGAACAATTCAAAGTCGTTTAAATGAATAAGTGAATTAAATAACGGCTGGTTCTTGAATTTGGAAAAGTTACGGACAAAGCGATAACCGAATTGACAAAGTACTATGGCCTCGCGATTCGCCGTCATCCGGAGTCAGTTGAAGAGATGAAGAAAGCTGTATGGGCTACTTTTCTTCATAAGAGCACCACCGATGCCAACCCTCAACATCAAAATTGTCCCACCGGTATGTCGAGCTGGTGTGCGTGACAAAAGGCAGTTGCTGAAGAAACTGTAGAGAGTTTTAAGCACACATATGCACCCTTAGACAACAAGGTGCTGGAAGTCATAAAACCAATATACGAAGCGCTGTCATCAGATGATCTGTTGGGTAGATACCTTGGATCGGAAACACAAAATTGCAACGAGCCCTTCATTTGCGACCAAGCTCATTCATTCAGGCGGACATTGCAAATTTGTATTTTTAACGAAGGCTTTCAACCTATTCTAAAAATAATGTCTTTGATGGGCATTTCGATTGGCAACCGAGCGTACAATTACGCATTATAGCGAAACGATAACCGACTAAACCGCTCAGAAACTAGAGCTGCGGCCGCATCTAAAAAAGGCAGAATGGCATGCAGAGCAGAGTCAGCTGCTGCTGAAAACAGTTTTTTTGAAAATGAGGAAGGTCCGCTGTATGCAGCTGGCATCGCCGACTAATATCTGTAATATTTTTGGTTACTTTCAAAACAACTTTTTCGGACTGCCAAGTTACTTTGCTCCAGTTCTACTAAACCGATTTTAATGAAACAAAATGCAATCGACGCAGAATTGGTACCATTATCGAACTGCATTTTTACATTTTTGTTTAATTTTTTTTTTTTGTGCAAAAAAATTACTTTAAGCTTTAAGCGCATTTATATCGAAACCACGTTTTTCGAACTCGATATCTCCGATTTTGATAAAACTACCCTCAATCATAATTTTAAAAAAAATTTACTTTTTTTTACACAAAATCATAAAAAATTTTTTTCGAGGGTCAGACTAGAATGACATCTATACTGATTATAACCCCGTTTTTACTTTTCATTTCAGACAAGCTGGAGACGAGAAATCGTGGGCGCCAGCACTATTCTTTTTTTTTTTTTGGACCCCCCACTTTGACGGCCGAGAACAGGCCTCATATGGGAATTTCCACAGCTACGAACGTGACAATCGTACGATATTTGTTGCCTTTTTTATGAGGAAAAGCAAAGAAAAACGTTACAATAAATTTCCGCATATTGGTTTTTGGATAGCTCTTTAGTAGCACTTTATTTAATGTCAAATCTGAGACTTGTAGACAGTTAGGTCCCAAGATACAGGCAGACAAAGAAGACAGAATACGGAAGTGCGTTTTGTCTGCTTTCACAAAAAAGCAAAAATCTGAGAAATGCGTTCGAGTTTTTTAATGCAACTAACTTTAATATGTTCTGGAATTATGTAACTATATATTTATAGCTGATTCGCTCAAAAATAAATGTTGCTTTTTTTTATATTTCACTCATTGTGATACGCAACTAGACATACGTTACGTGACAAGCCTTTCTCTAACGCCGTTCTTCTGATGCTTTTCAAAAATTTATCTATGTATCCTTTTGCGTAATCATAAAAAACATAAAAATTTTGATTCAGGAACTTATATTTATATACATAAGATAAGTTAGCTGCATAAAATGAATCAATATTTTCGGTTTTTGGTTGACGTTTCTGTGGAAAACCTCATATTGAAGCAGCAAATTTTTTTTGTTTACTTTAATCTGTTTGTAACACAATTAAAAAAACAGAATTGGAAAAACACTTTGCGTTTTCAAATAAGATTTTTTTTAAAAGAGGTCCAAAAATCAGCCTCGACATGGAGAATCCCCCATTAAGGCCAATATAAATGCCTTGACCGAAACCGAAATTCGTGACGGTTTTAATCCCTCATTGTATCCTAATCTATGTTACCACTTCAAGTGGAGTTGAGCATTTTTTTTTTTTTTAATTTAACTAAACACTAAACATTTGCACTTACTCGCAACTGAGAGTGCTCCGCCATGCCTCGTTTGTAACTCTGTGTGTGTTTGTATCTGTATCTGTGACTCGCTTTCGTTTCATTCATAAAAATACTTATTTCCTGTTGTTGTCTAGGCTAGGCGTGCTTCATGTTTCTCGTCGGCTAGTTTGCACAGTCATAAAACTACACACTTACACACACACACACACACACACACACACATATTTACACAGAAAGTCATTCAAGCAAACGATAAGATAATAAAATCCGCTTAGATACGCGCTTTTCGCCTTCCGCCTCTTTTTTCGTCTTGCGCTTGCTCTCTCTTTGTATCCGTACCCGTATCTGTAGCTGTATCTGTGAGTGCTTTATATTTATTTTACTATGAAAATAAACAGCAACAGCAACAACAATAACAATGGCTGCTGCTGCGATTACAAATGGCAATTGCAATAAAAGCAGGCAAAGGCAACAACAAAGCAACCACAAAAGAAATTAGCGTAATTAGCAAATTACTCGCAGTTTCTGCTTTTTGTTTTGTTTTTGTTTTGTGGCTTGGAAATTGACGTCGCGTCGCGCTGGTTCGCCGCTCGGTCAGTTGGTCGCCTTCGTCACATTTCAGTTTTTCTTGGCCGGAAATGCTGAATTTGCACAAAACGACGGAAAAATGGCATAAAAATGTTCAGAGTTCTCTTCTTACTCTTCTTTAGGGTCTTTTTTTTTTTAGTATTTTCCTTTTTGTTTTTATTTTTTTGTTACACGCGCACCCAAAATAAATATACTTAATTGACGTTTGTTTAATCGCAACAGCAAAAGCAGTCAAGGAGGGGGCGGAGTGGGAAGGGAAGGGTGGTGCCTGCCATAAAACTTCTGTGGATTTAGACAGAACCAAAAAAAAAAAGCAACAAAAATTGTAATGTAGAAAAAATAAAAAGAGCAGACGCCGACGACGCCTACGCGAATTTATTTAAGTAGAACAATAAACCAAAAAGGGCTGACAATTTGTCTGCCGTGGCGGCTGTTGGATCGGTTGTGTTGGATTGGGTCGTCGGTGATTCGTTGCCATGTGGCAATTAGTCAGAGTCGGTGGTTGTGTGGACACGTGCTTTTAAACAAGAAGAGGAATACGTTTTCAAATGTGCCTCTTAATAGCTCATGAATATGTATCAAGTGGCAGAATGTAAGTTAAAATCCAATCCAAAACTAGGAAGTGTGGCCCCAAGATACTCCCACAATTTTTTAAGCAGATTGACGAAAGATAGTGGAGTTATTAGCAATCGAATATTCTCTCGACGCTAACACCACAAACATATACGCAAACAGTACAGCAGTGCTGCCCAAATGGAGAGGACAAAAAGTGTTCTTGTATTGGTAAGCAAGAGAGCTCTCTCCAGAATACAGCCGTTTTTCTCACACAATCATGAGTTCGGTTCGCGTTTGCGTAAAAACACGACTGACTTCGGCTCCTGGTAGCTATGGCTGGCCGGCTCTGCACTAGAGTGAGAGAGAGAGAAAGAGAGAGAAATACCGTGACCACTGTAAGCATGCAGTCTTTCTAAACCAGGGTTCCCCAAGAAGAGAGCGCGAAATTGTGACTGTGTCACTTTCTCTAACACACAATGATGCATGACTCGGGCAAGCATTCAGTGTGAATTGGCGAGTATGTTCGGTCCCCAGGGGCAATGGGTGGGGAACTCTGTTGTAAGCCCTTCAGTTAATAAGTTATTGGGATAGATCTTGGCACATGGGTTTCTAGTAATAGATGGGCGCAAGAAACGAAATTCAATCCCGTCTTGATTCCGACAAAATGTTCAATTCAATCCCTCCCAAACACACTTTTTTCGGGTTCCATGTAAAACCCGTCTAGCGCTCATCTCTAGTGTAGTATACTTATGCCAGTGCGGGCTGCATATGCTAACACATCTTTGTACCTTACACAAAATCCACCTGCTTGCTACTCACTTCTACAATTTTAAAGTTTTTCTACACTTCTAACTTAAATGATGACGATGTTAAGTTAATATCGCGGTTCTTTACTGAAAATGTTGGCTTTTTTGCTGTTTGTTAAGCGGTGCCATTTTCACATGCATTTATAAGTGTGCCCATTTTATTTTATTTTAAGTAAGTGTGACCATTCGGTTAGTTGTTTTCATGGCTGTGCTTAAATCTGCTAAGGCCAATAAAAATAAATCGGAAACTGGAAAATTTTCATGATTTTGCACTAATCCCGATCTGTACCGATACCGACCAACGTCTATCCCGTCTCGTCCCGATCCCAACCAACAATTTTCATTTCCATTCCGACCCGATGACGCATTTTCTTTTTAGAGTGAAGCATTTTTAAGGACGGAAGCTCTTTTACGGACGTTTGACTGGGGACAAAAATGATAAAAATGTTGCCTTTGCGACAGATTTCTTTGGCTACGCTTTTGTCTTTGCATACTGTATTTGCAAAGTCAGCCGCTTTTATCATTTGCCGTAGCAGCAGGTGGGTTGTGTTTATGTTTGTGGGAGGATGGGTACAGATGGGGACAGTGTGTTAACATCGGGTTAACAGTGGGCTAACAGTGGGTTAGCAGTGGGTCAAAATTAGGCAAACAGTGGAGAAACAGTGGTACAGAGGAGCGGAACAGGGGAGAAGCGGGAGGTCGGAAAAAGTTAAAAAGCAAATTTAAATTGAATATTAATTGAAGAGTGGCTGCCATGAAAACAACTTGTGATAAATTATAATGTTTAATTCATTTCCATTTTCCGTTCCTGACTTAAATATCGAATCTGCTCGCGTCCCTAATCAAAGAATTAAGCAGCAAAACCGGGATTTCATGCCCTTAGTTGACAAAATCTGAAATTGTCATTTCAGTACCTGAACTTAATTACAATTCTGCTTGAGACCTTAAAAAAAATTCAGTTATAAAATTATCCACAATCCTTCCCAGTCAAAAATTTATTTCTTAGATTTCAAAAATCGTTGTCCAAAATTTAGTCGAGACTAGTTATGTTTTTTGCTATTTTAAGATTGAGTTTATCCAAACGAATCCAACAAAATTTCTTTTCGCCAGTATCCAAAATTGACAATCAGATGTATCATCGTAGCGGGCGTCCTATAACACCCACTATATAACCCGTCCCACGTCCATCTCTATCTAGTACATGTGGCCTGAAAATTCAGAGAACCCTGTTGGAAAGGACGTCATAAGATTGTTCGTCGTAAGAACTTTTTTCCATTTTCAAACTTCGAAATGGCAATATAAGTTGCTTTCCATTTTTAAACCGCCTTTGATTCAGTTTCCGATATCAACACAAAAATTCCTGGGAAATTGCTAATGCTATTTAAAGATTTAGAAAACAAAGTATCTGTATATCCCTCCTAAGCCACCAAGGCTAAAATAGGTACATTCAGCAATACAACTTAATTTCTGATCAATACCAAAGACTCCAGAACAGTGATTGTCATGCTTGGCCCGCAGGGGCCAAACATATTTCACTATTCACACCGACAGGAGCCGAACGCATACCGAGGCCTGTGCCAAGCGAGCAAACAGCTATTCAGTTATGAATGCCAGGGAATATGCGACTTACGTATGTTTGTAAAGCAGGGACAGCCAGCCCATTGGCCTCGTGCTTTTCAGTTATTCAGTTATGAATGCCAGGGAAATATGCGACTTACGTATGGGACGGCCAGCCCATTGCCTCGTGCTTTTCACACAGACGCGAACCGAACTTATGATCACAGAAAATCAAGTAAATCGGCTGACGACTGACACAAACACATTTTGCTGTTTTCTCTATTTTAGCGGCCCTGCAGAGCCCTGGTGTAAAGCTGGTTCGACACACTTCTCACAAACATGTAAAATCGAAGGTCCACTTTGAAATTTCACTTTGCAATTGACTTGTATGGCCGTTACTCATCTTTCTGAGTTCTAGAGTCTTTGTCAATACTATATTTTTTTTAGGTCAGATCAAGCTTAATTCAAATGTAAATGGTGATCAAGAGTCTCAGGTGAATGCGCCCATTTAATATAAATTGAACAATTTGCTTAATTGTGGCAGTTTAATACTTCTTCAATCTTAGTGTTTTGTTGCTGCTTTTCACTCAATCATTTTCTCACTCTATCTTTCATTTCGAAAAAGAGACTAGTTTTATTAGCGTATATTTCATTCAAGACTTTCCTCATTTATGATAATTTGTTCTGGTCTGTTTGCTCTGTGGTAAATTAGAAAACTTGTATTTTGTCTGTAGCAAAGTGTACACCCACACCATGTAATCCTCACACCGTGTAAAACAATGAATGAAAGAAATTTATAAAATTCATTCATAAAATTTACACACACACACACGCACACCTGCCTTTTGCTGAATTAGGGGTTGCTCCAAAGCACTTCCTCTTTAGACTTCCTTTACTTCCGATACAACAACAACAACAACAACGTCAGCACACTTTTCAAGTACTTCTCTCTGCCCTTTGAATTTCATTCATACATACTTTGTATGCTACGTGCGGAAGTATTCACTTCCGTTCTGGTGCAGTCGACGTCACTCACTGCTGCCAGATGCGGGACTGCAGCTGGGCAATCCGCTTCTCTCTCTGTCTTTGTTACAGCTGCAACCTTCTTTTGTATTTAATTACTTGTTCCGGTTCTTAACGCCGCGCCGTTTCTATCGCTTCATCGTTGTTGTTGTTGTTGCTGTTGTTGTTGCTGATGGCATTGTTTAAAGTACCCTTTTGTCACTACACGTAGCTGTAGCTGCCTCTACCCAATTTGGATTCTTAACAAACCCATAAGAAAATGTGACGCCGTTTTGCTCATTCATAAAAGTAATAAAATAAATGAAGGGGGAAGGAAGTAAGTGCATGAATAGGCGTGAAGTAGACTAGGGAAGTACCCTAAAAAGAGTTTATTACAAGGTTGGGAAAGGATCATTTGAATAACTTGTGTGTGCAGATGTGTCTATGTGTTTTAGCGTTAAGGTATTTTAAGACAGAGACGATGGTCACAGTGTATATACATTCATAGAACGATCGAGAAGATTAGTGACAGCCAAACTAGAGAGAGGAGAACGAAGAGACGCTGTATATAAATGGACAGAAAACCCGTATCGACATTGTAAATAGGAATCTAAAAAAATAGGAGAAAGCTAACTTCGGCTAGACCGAAGTTTTTATACTCTTGTAGCTTGTATAATTTATATAAATTAAGGATTGAAATGATTTTCGTCGAACATTCTTAGCTGAGATTTTTCCCAAACTCATCTTTGACCATTTGCTTGCAAGTTTTCTATATGGCAGCTATACGATATATTCATCAGATTTTGACCAAATTCCCAAAAATTGTGTGAACACCGATAATATTTATAAAAGGAAAGTATAAAGACCCCACCATTGAAAACAAAAAAGTTTTTATCACTAGAACTACTTTTTCGACCGATCGTTTCTAGGGCAGCTATATGCTATAGTAATCCGATTTGGATCAAACTTGGAAGAATTGTGTGGTAGCTTATAATATTTATCTGTAACAAGTTTGGGACCGATAGCATTGAAAACAAAAAAGTTTTTCCTACGAAGACTTTTTTCAGAACTATCTTTTATATGGCAGCTATACTTTAAAGTTGACCGATTTTCATCAATCTTAATGGAACTATGTGAAAGCATAGAAAACTTATAAATACGAGGTTTGGGGACGTTCGCGTTAAAGACATAAAAGTTTTTCGTACTGAAACTACTTTTTCGACCGATATTTCCTATGGCAGCTATATGCTATAGTCATCTGATCCGGCCGGTTCCGATAAATGTGCAGCGTCTTTGTACCAAAGGAGTTTGTGCAAAGTTTGGTTATGATAGCTTTTAAACTGACGGAGGAGATCGCATAGAAACATACGTACATGGCTGTATAAACTCAGCTCGTCATGCTGATCAAGAATATTTATACTTTATAAGGTCGGAGATGCTTCCTTCTATGCGTTACAAACATCATACCCTCAACAATGATATAAAAAAGTGGGAAAACTTGTCCGTGTCTTTTTGAAAGGACACTAGTTCGCTTAACCTAGCTATACTTATATTACAAGGTAATTTGACCAACGTAAATCTTTGAACAAACTTGGCATTATCCAATTCAGTGAAATGATTTGGTAACTCCTTGTGCTATCTCTCTCATCTCTTAAAATTTCAATTTCGTGGATAAATCAGCTGTTTAACTTGTAAACAAATTAATGTAATGAACTGGCTTTGGAGCTCTGGATGAACTAGTCTGAAGCACTCTAATAACAATACCGAACTAGTGCTAATGGTTGAGAGGATGGTCACACTGGATGGATGAAGCGAGCATAGAAGAAGGCGTTAGTGGATTGCGGAGTATTAGGAGATGGACGCTGACCGAGACGGACGTGTGTATATAAATGGACAGAGACCGTATTGATAATGTTAATAGTAATTGTATAAATAATGACCGGAAAACCCCGAAGAGTCGGTGGTTTACAAACTATCAATGATTTGATCGATAATTCAATCGGTACTAAGTTGGAGCTTACATTTTAAACTGAGTACGAGTCTCCGGTTAAGTTTTTTGCTCGTTTAATAGCAAATTGCAGTATGAGAAACTCAAATTTGGAAAACCTCAGTTTAGTTTGACTTAAACGTTGAGAGACCGGGCCCTAAAAAAGCTTATTCAATTTTAAACTTAGGTCCGATTTCTCATCTTTAACATCGGGGGTGCCCAAGCCCATTGCGCACGCAGTGTATTCGTTGTTGTTACGCAAAGGGAGACCAGCGCGTATATGCCTCACGCATAGCTTATGGTTATACGTAGAGCAGAAACAATTTTATATGTGTTCTCTTTACTCTTTCTCTCCGAGCGAAGGTTTTGCAGTTCGCTCCGAATAGCCAGCGCGTATTGCCGTCACGAAAAGCATCTGTCTAAGCGTAGAGCTTAGTAAATAGTAGCATAGTAAAAAGTGTACAAACTTTCGATTTTTTTTCGTGATTTCCGCTGCAAAAGAACTCAATACCTCTCGTCTGAATTAAAGCTGAATTGAGTACACTTTGCCGAAAATAGCAAAAAGACCTTAGAATGGAACCCAATGAAAACTTAGACGGTATTTACACGATGAAGCAAACTTAATGAAGTTTTCTTATTAGGCCTGAAACTTAAGAGTGATTCTATACATTTTGTTCAACAAATCTAGTAGAATTCCCTGAATTGTGAAGCCTACTATGAAAACTTAATGAAGTTCCCGACTGAGAGACATACACGGTCGATAGAGAAGTTCAAAGTATAGGCAAAACTTGGGGTAAACTCAAAGTAGAAGTTGTTGATGCCCTACTTCCCTCTAGGCAATAAGAATCTAGAGAAAAAGAAGGCACTAATTTTGCTGTCTCTCAAAATAATACGAGTTAAGCTGCTTAAGTTCACTTCAGCATCAAAAAGATGTCCAATTTCAATTAGCATAAGATAACTTTTATCTTTTTAAATCAATTTCTTTGATCATTTCTCAAATGTATATAGAATCAACTGATCATGTCAACTAAATCACACCCAAATGCAAATGCCATTCGTGTTCATTCAGGCGACAACGGAAGTCATAAGCCCCTAAAGCTTAACAATTGAGACAACTAAGTAACTGAAATCTTTTGCTGAAATGCCTGGGCACAGACACAAAACGACCAGAAAGGGAGGCGAGAGACTCACAAAAGACTTCTTTTCCCTACTTAAACTTAACTCACAGTCCATAAATTAGGCAAGATCAACACGATGTCAGGGGAGAGGCTCACAAGGCAAACTGGCTATGCGGTGCACCTAAATATAAATCGAAAACTGCAAAAGACCCCCAGAGGCATTTAATTAACAAAAACCAGCAGCACGTTGAATGAGCTTTCATTTCCGCTACAGCAAGACACTTGCCCCATCAGTAACAACAACAACAACAACAACGGCCACTGGGAGGCATGAATGAAAATATTAAAAGATATCGATCGCCTGTTCGATCTCACTCGACTGTTGCAACCGAAAACTTTTGCCAACAGATTTCTGGTTTTCATTACTTTGCTTCACTTTTGCGGTTTGGCAAAAGGAAGGAACCCGCTCGACGAGCAACAAAAAACAAAATGCAAAATTGTCTTTCGCCTTAAAGACGGTCTTTAAGCGGCAACAGAAACCATTTAGCTATATAGCTAGAGAGATATATGTGTGTGGATATAAAATTGCTCGTAGACACATATACACATCGTCGACTGACGGATTTGGCGCTGAGTAACGCCTCCAACTTCCGTTTGCTGTTTTGGTTTTGGATTTTTAAGTGCAGGCAGAAAAGATAAAAACATATTCCTTGGGTGATGGTGATGTCAGTGGAAGATTTGAATGAGGAGGATGTAGCTGTATGTGTGTGTGTGTGTGTGTGTTTGTGTGAGTGAGTGAGATTGTGATTCGATAAAGTGAAACTGTTTGATGTATAGGGGGGCTTGATCAAGATCAAGGCGGATCTGCTGAAACGTTGTTGAGGATAAACAACAACAACAATCCGGAAAGAGGCCACTTAATTAGCTAAAAGTAACCTAAAGGCAGGGGAAGTGCTGATCGTGCAAATGAAATGATAATCAAAATAGACCAGCAATTAATTAAATTAATGATCAAGTGTGGAGATCAGGGGTTGCCAATGGGAGCAGAGACACAGAATCAGTAGAGAAAAGTTGTCCATGGGTTGAGATAATTTAAACAACGAGCTTTAAAGTTGTATATTCTCTGCTTCTGCTTCTTTGCTAAGCAATCAAGCGTTGATTGCACTCCCTGGTGCTTCAGGAACTGATCTTAATAGGCTTCCCAGTCGATTTAGTTGGATTTCTAAGTACTTTAGTGATAGAATAAAAATAGTTATTTTGGGGAAAACATATTCAGATTTAACTCGTGCTATGGAACAGTACACGCCAAAAAAGTGACGCGTTTTCGAAAAATTGTTCAGTGACATACCTCTTTTTTTGCCCTTTAAGCCAGAAATATATTTTTTTAATTTTCATGATAAATTACACAGGTTTACAAAAAAAGGCCAAACAGAGAAGATAGCAAACTTTCCATCAGAGATCTGCACGAGTGCAGAGTGTCTCGAACCACTGCAAAAAATGTATGCAGAGTTTACAATACTCATGACATATTTGTGTTTCGGATATGAGTGCTAATAATACCCGCTGTTACACGTGCGGCTCAATTTTTATACATGTATAAGCAGAGAGCGGTTGTTGATGGAATCACCGCTAAAATTTTTAGCAACGCACTTTGTATTTGTCTCTCCCTCATTTGTCTCTCTCTTGAGATAACAACAACAACTGAACAGCGTTTACAGTTCCTTTTTTGAAGAAGGGTGAAGTGAGCGAGAGCAATAAAAGCTATGCATAACCATGTTTTACTTGTGTGTGTGCAACTGGCAATCGCAGACGAAATCAACATGCGGTGGCCGCTCAAAGCAGAAACAACCACTTTGACAGACGATCAACCAAGCCACTCAGTCGCAAAAATACCCATAACAGAACAGTGTATTTGGATGGACTGCAAAATTTCGAGTGTCAGTCGCACCGCATACGCTTTAAAAGCGAGTATTGATGCAGTCAGGAAAACAGGCATTCTTGCAGATCTCTGCTTTTCATATGTATTTTTGGTCGCTGAATTCAAATCAATTGTCCGATTTTCTTCTTTTTATTCGGTCACACAAAGGCTACAAATCGTAGAACAACTTATTCGAAAAGGCCGCCTTGTGCCTTCCAGTAACGCCAAAGTCTCTCTGGCCACTCATCGATCGCAGTGCGCACCTCATGCACTGAGAAATTCTCCACTGCTCGGATAAGGGCGCGCTTTAAAGACTCAGTATTTGGGTGTCGAGTAGAGCAAGCCATAGCCTCGAGAACGAACCACAGTTTGTAGTCCATTGGATTCAGGTCTGGGCTACCAGCAGGCCAATCATGAGAAATGAAGTTCGGTACTTACGGGGAATGCACAAACACATATACAAAGCTTCTGTGACTTGGCGTTTGCTACTGTTTGTCAAAATTTTTGCTACCAGTCTGACTTGGGATTCCCAAGCGGTCTTAGTAGTTCTGACATGAGGTAGCGTCTGCCGACTGATTGAAGTTGGGCAAAAGATCGCTGATGATTGAACTGTTGAAAGTTTACGGTACGATACACAAAAGTTTCGGGTGATTTCCAGTGGGCGCAACATCCGAAAGATTTCCAGAGCCCCATTCTATGATCAACCAGTCTCCTTTGTGGTGCTGTGCGTTTCTTGTTTTAGAAACGTTATGATGAAAATCATAACTTATTGACCTAGAGCCAGCCTGCTAAAAAGTTCGAAGGTTCGGTACATATGTTTTTTTGTCCATGTTTGAGTCTTTTTTGCCTTGTGAGCTGGGGCGGAGTCTTGTTGAAAGGGCTTGTTTGCAAATAATGTCGTGTTGAGAGGCTTTACAATCTTTTCCAAAACGTCGGATTGATACACTTTCGCCGAAGTTTTGACTCCTTTATCACAAAAATGGAGTTTGGTGACCCCATCATATGCGACTCCCCAGTAAACCATCACATAAGCCGGATGGTTTTGAGCGATTCCTCTACGGTGGAAATTTTCTCGTAAGTAAACAGAACTCGTCTGTGGGCAGCTCTCTAAGCTTGCGGAATGAGTTCGGACGCTTGTTTTGAGGACACAGCATCTATCGTTCTGTTTGTTGAGCGATTTCGCTATGGTGGAAATTTTCTCGTCAGTAAACGGAATTCGTCTGTGGGCATTGTTAGCGCAGTGGCGATGTAATGCTTTCTATTTTGTCTTTCGTTTTTATTTCAATGCTGCTGTGAGCAAGTGACCGGTGTGTCTCTTGTGTGCACTGAGTCCCAAGTCATGTTTTATGATGCGCGACATGCTGTCCTTGATGATATTCATCTCACGAGACATGATTTTCTGCTTACGCAGTGGATTTCGACGAATTCGATCTTTCACGGATTTGATGGCTTGTGGCGTTCGCACAGTGCGCGGACGGTCGGATTTCGAGCGGTCTTTTATTCCATAGCATTCTCAAATAACTTCACGGTACGATACACAAAGTTTCGGGTGATTTCCAGTGGGCGCAATATCCGAAAGATTTCACCTTATTCGTAGCCGCATTTAGGCAGGCCAATTACGACAATCCGATTTTCGATCGAGCCCCATTTTATGATTGCAAACAACTGACGCCAAAAACTTTTGATGCAGTAATAAAGCATAAATATCACTTGTCAAAAAGCCGTCAAGTTGGAGTGGTTGCGTTCAAAGGTTCTCGAGAACGAGTGTGTTACAATATACTAAAAGAGAGGCCCAGTGTCCCACTGTGCAGTTGCATCAAAAGTTCTAAACCCGCCATTAATCCCAAAAAAAGACATGTGATTCCTTAGGAAACCCTTACGGGGCACCACGACTTCTGTAGAAGTTGTAGCTGTGAGGGACCGTAGAAGACGCTACTTTAACTTTTTTGCCATTATCCCACTATTAGACAAAGAGTTAATACACTTGGTCAACCCTTTCTATTCATTCTCCTAAATAAATCCAAGATAGAGCATGTAAGGCCTAGCTGAGCAATCGACTTGTTGCTTTCAACCTTACCTAAACTAGATCAAGATAAGGTTTTAAAAGTAATCAAAGATCATGCATTTATGTATTTACTGATCCCAGTCCCATCAAGTACTTAACCCTAGCTATTGGGGTCCCTGCATTTAACCCCACGAACTTTTGTTCATTTGGAACATATTGTGTTACACACTCCTGACACTTGACTTAAGGGTTGAAATAAGCATGCGATCGTTCCGACACTTTCACCTGTTGTTACCCCCAATGCAACGGGAAGTGGAAGTGGTTTTCTGTTTTTGGTCAAAATGCCACTGTGAGAACGGAAGTTTTGGGCCACAAAACAATTACGCGTAAGACAAAAAAAAAAAGAAACCAAAGTGCTTAAGGGGGGCTCAACTAAACAACTCTCCTCTTCTGCTATTACAGATTTAATTATATAATTAATAAATGTAATCAACGGCAGGCAAGGAAGGGACCATCTGGTAGGCTGGCTGGCACGCATGCCCATCCAACGACGATACGCGAAAGGAAGTTGTCGCTGAAAGACAAAGAAGTCAACGGAAATCGCAAGGCAAAAACAAGAGAGAGAAAAAAGCAGCAACTGGCAAACAGGCGGCATTCTTCGTCAGAAATAACGTGCCCAGATCTAAAGTAGAGTTGGATGTGAGGGGACATACACACACATGTGTGTTCTTGTGTGAATTTGATTGGAACAATCATGGTGACTTGTTGATTGAGCTACAACAAGCAGAAAGTTCGAAAAGAGAATGAACAGAAAAGAACACCCAAATGTAGGCATGATACCCGTTTTACCCTTTTTGACTGCGTACAGGGTATTAAAAGTGCAGAATTTTCTTTGATATCAGTCGTATGCTGTCACAGCATGCGTAGGGTATAAAGCTTCAATGGACAGTGCAAAAAAATCTGTATTAAAACTCTTTAAAAAAGAACTGCAAAAAAAAATAAGGAGGAAAACGTTAAAAAGAATGACGATGAATGACGGGAAGCGCACAGCTTAGCTGCGCTCTGCTGGATAATTGAGGAAGTTATAATTGCCAATGAATGCCTGCCAGCCAGCCGGCCAACCAAGCGACCAAACCGATCGTCCACCACAGCTGGCAAAAGTCAAGAAGAGGCGAACCAAAGGCAAACCCTTTGCCAAGATCGAAGCCAACCAGCAGCAGCGGCAGTAGCCATCGATGTTTGTCGTTGTCTCTTGTTGTTTTGCCAAGAGGAAACAGTTGTGGTTGTTGTTGTCTTTGGCAAACGGGAAACAGGACATGTCAGCGCATAAATTGAAATGAGTGTCTCCGTCTCCAACTCCATCTCCGTTGACAACGGAAGGACAACCATAATTGAGCTACAGTCGCTTATTATAAAAGAATTCTTGCGTCGCAATTCCAGGCGATGAGCTAATAATTATTTGTTAAGTTCTTCAACTCAATTGCATCACGCATACAAATACAAAATAAGACAACCACGCACCTGTGTCAACAATGTAAGCTACCCCAAGGAAGCAGATAGGTTAGATAGGAAGGTACAAACAAGCGCTGCTCTTTGCTTTTGTATCTAGATACTTGACACGATTACCAGAGACCCAGACAAGGATTTTCATTGTGTTTTAAAATGCACAACAACCAAGTCGCAATAGAACCAAATACAAATTCATCATCTCACAATGCGTAGCCATTCAACTTACCTCCTTGCTGGGCACACAAATTGGTGTACCCACTTTGACAATGCCATTCTCCACCATTACGCCCATGACGATGGGATCACGACTGTTGAATACGAATTGTGGTAGTATCTAGTGGAGACAGAGAGAGAAAAGAGAAGGAAAAATTAGTTCAACTCTAACTAATAAGCGGCTCAATCTGAAATGATCGATAACGATAGAGATCTTAACTGCATTTTAAATAATGTTGTATAATTATGGTAGCTAAGGCGATGCTAACAACAGTTTGGGTATCTAGAGTATACAAAAAGAGTTTCCAAGTTGTACCCTACAGTGCGAAGAGAAAGTAGATCAGTTGGTTGATTGATCGATATAAGTGATTGGATGAATGATTGATTAAACTCGAACTATTAAAGAGAAGTATGCCCGTATGAGGACGTATCGAAACTTATATTACGGTAAAAAATGGGTTAATTTAAGTTCTAATATGGCTTGTTTTGTTTGCTCTTGAAAAGTGACTTCTGTTCAGTGACACTTTTTCACTGACTGCTGTTTAGTGACTTTTGTTTAGTAACTCTAGTTCAATATCCGTAGATCAGCGACTCTTCTTTAGAGACTCTTGTTCAGTGACTTCTGTTCAGTGATTCTTGTTCAGTGACTCTTGTTTAGTGACCTTTTTCAGGGACTGTTAATCAGTGACTCTTTTTTAGTAGCTCGTTTTCAGGCACTTATTTTCAGTGACTCTTATCTTGCGACTATTTTTCAGTGACTCTTTTAAAGTGACTAGTTCAGTGACTGTTTTTCGGTGACTCTTGGTTAGTGACTCGTCTTTAGAGATCTATTTTAGTGACTCTTGATTAGTGACCTTGTCCAGGGACTGTTAGTCCCTGACTATTACTCAGTGACTCTTTTTCAGTGACTCCTGTTAAGTGATTATTTTCAGCGACTATTATCAGACTCTGGTTCAGTCACTGTTTTCTAGTGACTCTAGTTCATTGACTCTTGTCCAGTGATTCTTGTTCAGTAGCTCTTGTTCAGGGACTTATTTTCTTCGACTCTTGTCTAGCGACTATTTTCCAGTGACTCTTTTTTATTGACCATTTCAGTGACTGTTTTCGGTGACTCTTGCTCAGTGACTCTTGATTAGTGAGTCTTGTTAAGAGATCTTGTTCCGTGACTCTTTTCAGTCACTTTATTCCAGTGACTTTTGTTTATTGACTCTACACCGAAAAAACGGTCTCTTATATGAGACCGATCCTTAATAATACCCACTTTTCCATTTCAAAGGGATACTATTTCCACCTAAATATATGGAATCGATCATATCATCTTGATATTTTTTCAGATGAAGGCCATTTTGATAAACAAAATACCCGTATGATACTAAATATCGTGATTTCTTTTCTGTAGTTGAGTGACTTCTTCGGTGACTCTTGTTTAGTGACTATTCTCCACTGACTTTTGTTCAGCGACTATTGTTCAGCGACTGTTATTTAGTGACTATTGTTCAGTAACTCCTAATCATTGACTCTTTTTCAGTCACTACTTTGTTCAGTGAATCTTGTTCAGTGACTCTTGTTCAGTAGCTCTTGTTCAGTGACTTATTTTCAGTGAGTCTTGTCCCGAGACTGTTTTTAACTCTTGTTTAGTGACTATTTTCCAGTGACATTTGTTTAGCGACTATAGAACAGCGACTGTTATTCAGTGACTCATAATCATTGACTCTTTTTCAGTCACTTTTTTGTGCAGTGAATATTGTTCAGTTCTCTAGTTTAGTGACTATTCTCTAGCGACTTTTGTTCAGCGACTGTTATTGACGCTTTTTCAGTCACTATTTTGTTTAGTGAATCTTGTTCAGTGACTCTTGGTTCAGTAGCTCTTGATCAGTAACTCATTTTCAATGACTCTTGTCCAGAGACTGTTTTCAGTGACTCTTGTTTAATGACTTTCGTTTAGTGGCTCCACTTCAGTGACTGTTGTTCGGTGACTCTTGTCTATCGACTATTTTCCAATGCCTCTTGTTTAGTGACTCTAGTTCAGTGACTGTTGTTCGGTAACTCCTGTTCATTGGTTCCCGTTCATAGACTTTTTTTCTACTAACTCTTAAAATTCTCATGATCGCATCGTATGAAACAAATCAGTTAACTACTCCCCTAGCGCATTTCCACTTCGCTTTTATCTAACCAAAAACGCAAACGACTTTGACTCCACAAGAACAACTTAATATCCGTTGCGTCAACTGGCTGAAAAGAAGGCCCGCAAATGGTTTCCCGCCTGCAGCAGCCGCATCAGCAGCATAGAAAACGATCGCACGTAGCAAGAAAAAGTAGCCCAAAGAACCCGTCTCTCTACATATTCCTCCTCCTCCTCCTCCTCATTCTTCTTAAGTTAAAGCAAAGGCGAGTTAATAACTCAAACTAAACAACGTCATTGTTATTACAAGAAGTTGGTCTTGGAGAGCAGCCACTGGGAGAAGCAATCGAGCGAACCCAAATGCTACTACTAACAGCTGTGTACGCTGTGTGTCCAATTACCAGCACAGTGGGAGCCCCGCTGGCTGGCTAGAAGAGCTCTCGAGTCGCAACATTGCATACGACCATAATCTAATGATTGCCTATAAATCAAATACGCTGTTTAAACATTATTTGAGCAGGAAGTGTGGACGTGCTGCAGGTTGTGCGGGGGGATTCAAAGCTTTAATCGCTTGCTGAGTGCCTGGCTTTGGTAACAGCACCACCATCATTAGGCCCAGACCAGACGCAGCTGGAATCGGGACTGGATTGCATTTTACACCTGTAGCTTTTGGTGGTAATTGCAGGCAGGAGGCGCATTAAAATAATGCCCATAATGACACTGAATCTAGCTTACCTTTAGCTTGCATGGGAAGACGGCTATGGAACGGAACTCTTCGCGCTTCTTTTGTTTCAGCTCCTCACGATATGCGGTGAACTTGTCGAACAGATGATAGATAATGTCCGCTTGGAATATTTTAACGCCCAACGATTCGGCCATTTCCTGAGCCTCGCGTTCCACCTTCACATCGAAGGCCAGAATTGTTGCATATCTAGAAGGGCGAAAGAAAGAGATCCACCGAGGTAATTTAATACAATTAAAAGTATAATAATAATCATAATAATAGTACTAAGACGAAGAGGAAGAATGATGGGGTAATGGGGCAATGCAGCGTATTTGGTTTTCCTGTCCGTTCAAGCTGGGGCCTAATGATCTTGCCAGATGCCGTTCCAACCAGCACCAGGAAGCGTTAATAATTGAAATCACAACAACAACATCAAACGTTGGTCAGTCCCCAAGTCCGCTGTTTGTTGTTGATTTAGTTTGGTCAACTTGCGCTCTGCGCTTTCAATGACAGGAAACGGTTGGCATTTCAAGACATTTGAGAGCCACTCTTGACTCATGCGGCGGCATTTGGTGGTGGTGGTGGCGCCGAACAGGAAAGGTCTACAAATTATATGCGGCTTTTGACTTAATGAGCGGCACTTTCCTCCAGAAAAGGCCAAATGCTGAAGCGAAATATTAAAACCAGAAATGGTTTAGAATAGTCTTAAGACTAATAAACTGTGATTTTCAAGCAACTCTTATGATGAGCTGATGCTCTGTCATATGTGATTCGGATTTATCTATAAATGAATCAGCCATTAATTTTCGTATATGCTAACAGAAAAAGAGGTGACGAAATTAAAGTAAAAAGGGGTTTCTTAAGTTGAAACGTGGACGTACAACTGTCTAGTCAGGACAAAAAAGATCCAGCTTGAAAAAATGTCACTAAGGAAAAAATTCGGCTTAAAGCATGAGGTTATGTCCAAGCCCTCAAACCGGTCCAGAACCAAACACCACAGATATGGTTATGTGGGAGCTTTTTTGGTCCCTCGAACCGGATCTTCGGTTCCTTTAAAAGAAAACTGATTTCAGTCACTTTTAAATATCTTATATCATTTTCAGAATATTTGGGGTGGAAAATCAGTTTTTTGAGTGCTGGATCGGTCGAATCCGAATTCGGGAAATTCGGGAAAATGGTTATGCCAGTTTTGAACTAAAGGCTTAGGTTCGATAAGTTAAGAAACCGTCCCACGAACCAAACCGTAGACCCTTATTATCGGACCTTCTGCAAAATTTAAAAAATTGGATTGCTTATAACCGACACAGAAGCCTGTTTTTTTTAAAGATTATTAGGAGCGAGTGACTCGTTGCTAAAACCACACTCTTTCTAACATACTAAACGCACTTTCTGGAATTGTAAGCTCTTCCAAACACTTACAAATTACAATGACAAGCTAGAATACTGAACATCACGTCCAAATGATAAACTTTGAGAAGCTTGTGACGCCCTTTGAATGGTAATGTACTATAGCCTGATTCCACTGACACATATATGTACATACGGCCAAATGTATATATGGTTGACATATTGGCGCTCCTAGATACCGTTTTGCCACAAGTGTGCATACATTTTGAACACTGAACGATACCAGCGTAAACGTCATGTTACATGATTGACCATGTAGCTTTCGAAGTGCATAGTCACCAGAATTGCAAAATGTACTTTCTTACTTGATTGGCTCAGTAGCACAAGAATTCTTAGATCACATTTAGATCAATCAACAAAACTCAGTAGCTCGAATACATTTTCGAAGGCTGCCCAACGCAATCGCATCAGAGCGGCGTGAGCTAGAGTTATGTGAGCCAACGTGTATGATCAGACTGATTCATCGAACACAAACTCAAGTCATATGATATATGGATATCTAGATGCAGTACCGGCCAACGCATTGTGTGTTCGATCGAACAAAACTCAGAATGCCTGACTGCGCCAAAGCGCATCGTGAGCAACTGCCAGAGCATTGCTTTGCTCTCCCTCTCTTTCAGCATATCGGCCAGCATTTGAGCTCGATGCCTCTGTGCAATTCACACGAGGTGATTTTCGCTCACTCGGAAACAATCTTCGTTGAGCCAAACGAACCGATCTAGACCGAACTGATTGGAATGAAGTCGAACTATGATTCTAATCAGCAAGTAGCCAACAATTGGCTCTCGACTAAAACTCTGCTGCGATACATGTTGAGTATGCAAGTTTGATGACTGGAGCGCGAAGCACTGTGATTATCCTACGGGTGTTGTAATAATGTCGTGACGCCGTTTTGCATATCGAACGAAGCCGCTATCCCTGGTGACATCAGACTAGACTGAACGATTGCACAGTCGCACAATGCTATCTGTCAGCAATTCGTCAGCATGTGCGCTCGCAAGCCACTTTGATTTGTACTTAGCGTCTGTAAATATGAAGCAGTCGTGCCCCCATCTTGTTTTTGTGTATCGCGTATAGACAATCCTCCTCAGTGTTGTAATACTCCACAGAGCAATCGTGCATCCATCTTGTTCTGTGTATCTTGGAAAGCCAATCCTCCCCAGAGTTGTAATACTCTACGGCAGGGGTGCCCAAGCCTATTCCGCAAGCCACGCATTTGTTTTTGCTTTACTTAAAGGAATAGCCCGCGCGCATGCCATTTACGCGACCATATGCGTGCTCTCCTCTCTTTCTTTCCGAACAAAGGTTTTGTTGTTGGCGCGTGCAGATCTGCAACAACTACATTACATGTGACTCTCTTCTCTCTCTCCCATGTCTCTTGCAAATAAGAAAGCAACAACAATGTTGCCTTTGCGTAGTCAGCGCTCGCAGGCGTGTGCTTGAGACAGCAATGACCACACACCCAAACAAAAATCGGTTATCTCTTTCTATTTCTTATCGTCGTTCTTGCTTGAGATGTATTTTGTGCATTTGTATTGGTTTTCACGCGCTCGTAAACTCATTCTGGGAACCCCTGCTCTACGGAGCAGAGCGTTCACCTTATTCTTGTTTCTCTTGAGTGTTTCGGAGGGTTAATCATATCCAGAACTAGAATTCACGGCAGGTATCTGACAACCAACCTGTTTTTCCAGCGAGACAAACTAGGCTAGACAAACCAGGTACCGACACCTACGAAATAAGCCCGACAATCGAAGCCAATCCCAGAAACCCACAACAGATCTCGTAGCCCAGCACACTTAGCATCAACCCTAGAACCCATTAGCGAGCATATTGAAATCTTCGGCCGTTGTTTAGGGAATTTACTCGGCGAGCACTCCCCAGGCCAGAGTTCGTTAGGGGCTTTAGATAGGCTTTCTGGGATGAATGGCAAACAAAATTGCCATATATTCTTGATCAGCATCACCAGCCGAGTCGATATAGCTATGTCCGTCTGTCAGTATGAACGTGTCGATCTTAAAGACTCCGTAAAATTAAGATCGAGAGCTAAAGAATGCTGTGTCAAGACTGTGAGACAATAAACTAATGACGGTTTTTAGGATGGCTATTGATATAGAAAAAATATTAACAGTTTGGTTCATTGTTAATGAAGCTTCAAAATTGTTATCTCCTCAAGCATTCAAATTGGACTCATCACAAAACTTTATGAGACATCAATCTCAAGCCAAAGTCCAAAAACAAATAAATAGCTTCTCATTGATAGTGCGCCCTGAAGCACAAATTCTGATTTGGAAATACAAAAATTTATGCATAAAAAAGTTCACATAAAAACAGTTAAAACATTTTATGATGGCATACGGAGCGAGATAAATGCGACAAGGCCGGGCAAGGAGCACTCAGACAATTTTTTATGATTGCCGCCAGCAGCGTAAAATGCAAAATTTTATGGTAACAAAAAAAATTCCACACGCGTAAAAATCATAAATAAATGATGAGCAACACATAGTAAATTTCTGTCTTTAAGTGCAATATCTTTTAGCACACTTTGGGTCTTTATTTTAAGAGCACGCATTATTCAAATGAATGCGCATGTGCAGCCGGCTAAGGTAACCGCCGGAAACGTATGCAAAAACGAGCGGAAATGCTGCGTCTATCACTTGGGCGTACATTTTAAAAGTAATCCGAGTGGGTAGGACGGCTTTTTTTGTTGTTGCCAAGCAGAGCACGAAAATGCAAGCATTTGTTGCAGTTGCAATTGGAAACTTGTCATAGAGAGTGGGGCACCACTTAACGTCCAGCCAGAGACGCTAATGAGACAAAGCTGCCGGCGAATATTTAAAGGTTTGCTCTTATAATAAATCATGAGGATCGCTTTTCCCCCCTTGCTGTAAAGTGCATTTCGTGATTGCCGCTAAATGAATCACTTAACCCAACCACAAAGCTACTCCTTAACTCTTGTTTTGTCGGCTATATCATACAAATCTTCAAAGATCCATTTGCTTATGCGCGCCTTTGTTCTGGTGGGTAGCTAGGGAGGCGGCGCGCGGGTGGCGAACGCTCAAAAAAAAAAAAAAAAAAAATAAAGGTGGTGGGGGGAATTGTGTTAATGAAGTTAAGAGGCAATAAAATTGCATTGTTCGCTGTCATATATCAAAAAGTCGTTTAGTCTCACTGGACGTCTTGCTGTGTTTTTTAAGTGTTCCAATATATAGCGAACGGCCTACAATGTAGTCACGGGGTGGAGAAGATGATATGATGATGAAATGTTTGCTGGCAATAAATAAGATCGAGGTGGGGTGAAGAGGGAAGGAGAGTGCTGTCATTTATATTTATTACCAAACATTAATGAATGAAACAATGTTCGATTTTCAAGAGAAATCCATGCCAAATTCAGACTCAAATCGAAGAAATGTTTGCGGTTCGGAAAGTCAAGCGACTTCTCTTAGGCAAGTTGGATGGTAGAAGGGCATCGGTCGATTCTGACTTATAGGCATAGACTTGGGATTTCAGAAAACATACACACTTACAGACACACACACACAGCCTTGTTGTGGAACGTCATGTATGACGCAATACTGCGGCTCACAACACCTCCAGAGACCACTATCATTGGCTTCGCAGATGACATTGTGACAGTCTCTGTCGCTAAAGAACTCATGGATGCAGAGCAAAAAGCAAACACAACAATTGGCCACGGCAACACAGCAGGGGACTAATAGTTAGCGTAGTGAGGTCCATCGTCCAATACGCGGCTGCGATATGGGCACCAGCAATGGCGTGTGAGTCCTACAGTAGAGGATGTAGATCGGCATACCGCAGAGGTGCACTGCTGGTCCTTTGCGCCTTCCGGATTGTATCCGAAAACGCTACCCTTGTTCTGGCTGGGATGGTCCCACTTGACCTGCTAGCTGAACGCAGAGCTGCGTCGTTGGCCAAATGGCAGGACAGATGGTGGACTGCCCCCAACTTCAGATGGACAAGACGACTGATCCCGGACATAAGGCGGTGGGTGAGCAGGACGCACGGTCAAACCGACTTCTACTTGATGCAACTACTGACAGGACACGGATGCTTTAAGTCATATTTATATGATTTTAAGCGTGAGACTGATCCGTTTTGCACGCACTGTGCGCCGACAATAGAAGACGCAGAACACGTGTTTTTTGTCTGTCCTAGATTCTCTGCTGATCGGAAAGAGCTAAGCCTAGACATTGGGTGGCCATTCACAGTCACTGACTTGATGGATATCCAAAAACAATTGGGATGCAATAAGCAACATGGCTGCAGAGGTCATCCAATCCTTGTGTCGCGCTGAAAGATTGCGCAATCTGAATTCAATCACTAGATGAGATTCTAGTCGAGGCTTTCATGGCATCCCCCCCCTCGCGAAGTAATACCTAACGGTGGTCCCGCGACTAGCTGCCTGCAGTAGGCACAGTGAGGCAGCGCTGTTGACAATGATGTACACCCATCCATGATTTCTTTTTAAATGAATTTTGAAATTAGAAGTTTTTGTACCAAAAAAAAAATGGATATTCTTTTCGTCAAACGTCAAATAAATAATAAAAAATTTAAATTTTTAAGCGACTTTCCTTATTTTCGAGCGGTTTGCATCCCTGAAATAAAATACTTAAGCGATTTTAACATTTATTTGCCAAGAGAGCGAGAGAGAGTGGGAGAGTGATTACAAAATCTATAGTTGTAGCATGCCTGCTCTCGGTCGTAGTCAACCTTTAAAGAACGATTGCATTGCCAGGCAAAATGTAAACGACATGCGCAAATTGCTTACAATAGCAAATACTTTGTAAATGTCGGAGAAGGCTGCCATACTACAATGCTTGTCAAAGCCTTATTCAAGCAATCTTAACTTAAGCTTGTTTTGCAAACCTTTTGCTGATTTGCTTGCTGGTTACCGGTAGCATATGTGTATGTATGCAACAAATTTGACCAGACTCTCTCCGCTCTCTCTACACAAAACAACAAAAACGAGAGCGTAAGTTAAAGTCGGCTCTAACCGACTTCGATGTACCCGTTACTCATGGAAACAAATGTTTAATAGCCTTCCTGTATGCCTGAGGTGGGTCCGCCGAAAAGTATGCAACATTTTTTAACTCGGCTATTTATTATCCGCCAGATATTAATAGACATTTGTCAATTACTAAATCCAACATAAATGACTCCAAATTTATCCCGATAAACAGATCAGACAACAAAACTTTTGAAAACGTATCACCTTTCCTAATAAAAACAAGAAAGAAAGTCGGTCAAGCCCGACTATTACATACTCTGCACCCTTAATGTCGCAGCTCGAATTTGGTCACGAGTCAAACGGCCAGTTAACACACAACGCACAACGCAGTGCGCTCTCTAAGTCTCTCTCTCTCTCTCTCTCTCTCTCACTAAGATTGCTGCTGAACGCAATGCTTAGGTTATGGGTGGGGTGGGTGGTGGGTGTTAACTGACCGTTTTTTGCTCATAACTTGAGTATCGTTCATCCGATCTTTATCATTCCTTCAGCAAATCGATAAATAATTTTGAGTACTAGATATCTCTAGAAAGTACGAACCATCTATCATCAAAACTGTAGGAGATATGACGTTTTTTCCAAATTGCGGGGGCGGGAGGGGGCGTGGCAAAAATTGAAAATAAACTTGATCTGCGTGCAGACAATAGGAGTCTACATTTCAAAATTGGTTGCTCTAGCTCTTCTAGTCTCTGAGATCTAGGTGTTCATACAGACAGACGGACAGACGGACAGACGGAATTGGCTATATCGACTCGGCTGTTGATGCTGATCAAGAATATATATACTTTATATGGTCGGAAATGATTCCTTCTGCCTGTTACATACATTTGCACGACTTTAGTAATACCATTATACTCTACGAGTAACGGGTATAAAAACACATAGGCGAGCAGAAACACATTTTAACAGCACTCGACTAACAGTGTTCCGTTAATCCGACACATTCAGATAGATTAGTAATGTTTGCTCAACAGTGAGCTTAATGATAGCGAATAATTCTGTTGTGCCTAGACAACCACAGATTCTGCTTTAATTTGTTCAGTCTTTGATGTGTGTAGAGCTGAGTGAAAATATGTATAAATGTCTATTTAGAAACTCTGGTTAAAGTAGAAGAGAGACATATTATTGATTGAAAAGATGTTTCGTCAATTGTCAGCAATAGCAAAACTGGCAACAAAATTGGCTACACGGCGCGTGTAGAAACGTGAATCCTACACGAAAAGTATTTCGCCATGCTGAATTGCACACGCTAAATGTAGAATGCAGAAAGCTACACGTGGCGTGCAGAATAACTGCATGTAACATGTAGAAATAAAACAAGTATACGCCGCATGTAGAGAAGTTAAATGCAGCGTGGGCAAAAGCAAAGTCTACACCATGAACTTTTACATTTTTCATGCAGCAATCTGAATACCACACGAACGCCTTAGGTTTTCTACATTATTGTGGAAATTCTAATCGGAAAATGTTGCTCAAAGAGATCAAAGTACTGAATTTGTACATTTTTCTTTTAGAAAACTGCTTGTCACACGTGGCATATAGGTTTTCTAAATTAAAGTTAAGATTTACAAATGTTGAATGCCGCCTTACACAATCCAATCGTGTTTCAGTCCAAGGGCCCGAGTTCAAATCCCCCCAAATTAAGAAAAAAAATATAAAAAATTGTTTAATGTGTTGTTTTTCAGAAGCGAAATTGGTGGGTGGGAACTTTCCTCTTCTGCTCTGAAATCATGCACACACAGAGAGAAAAAAATATGCAAAATCTACAAGAAAATGTAGAACAATGTGTACACGTTTTGACAGTGCTTTTTTCAAACCATTACTCTTGAGTAGCTTTCTACATGCCGCGTTTACTTTACTTTACTGCGGCTTTTTATTACATTCTGAGCCTATCTCACGCAACTAAGTAACGTCGATCGTCCATTTCATGAATTTTGTCAACCATTTCCGTTTTTTCATGCCACCGGTGGTTCTTAATCCAAAATGCTCATGCGTTCGCACTTAAACTTAACTCTCTAGTACTTTATGACTTTAATCGACTATGCAAATTCCCCACTAAAGTCGTTCGATTCCACTTTGATCTCATCGTTTATTTTCTTTTCAAAGTGCAGATACTTAATTACCTCACAATACTCAATTTTATGCATTTTTGCAAAGTTGTGTTTTGCTTTTCTGGTGAATGTTAATCCGGCAGCAGTCTGGCAATAGAAAATGCTTAAAGAATGATAGAAAAACAGGAAGTAAGTCGCTCAACACAGACTGTAATATATACACTGTCCCTTATTTTGAAAATTGTTGGTAGGGATCGGGACGGGAATGAATTTTCCTTCCTGCGCCCATCTGTTGTTCCTATTATATACTACAAGTGATGCCACGAAACACAAAAAATGTTTCTTGTCACGTCTGCTTTTTTGAATGAACATTTCTCACGCTCTATCACCGAGGACCGCAGTTACTCGGCAATACACACCGAAGGCTTGCCGAAGTCAGACATCACTGAGTGTCAGAGAGAGACAGTAACATCTTTCTGTTCTCTCCATTTGGTCGGCCCTGGACGAGGTATGTTCTAATCTATCTCCCTTTCTCTCTCTGTGGCACCGAATTTTGTTAGGGTTATAACTTAACTATGGTTCATCTTATTATAAGCAACTTTGTGAATCGAAAAATAAGATTTCGATTTCTTTGACAAATCTTCTTTTAAATTTTTAACGTAATCAAATGCAATCTGAGTTCAATAACCATTTTATAGACCATTTGGTTACAAGAAAGTTGAGGTATTATTTACGTTTGCCAATTCTCATTCACAGAAATTGTTTTGATATTTATGCAATAGATCAAGTCAATGCTTTTTCCTGGCATACAATTTCAAAGAAGTCAACAGAATTTCAATTTCCAAACACTGAATGAAAGTTCAATAAACCAACATGAATTTGATAGGGTTCCCATTCAGCAAATTCCGCACTTGAACTCGTATTTGTACTTACTGTGCCTCATGCTCCAGCATGGTGGAAGCCTTCATTACATCACGTTTGACCACAGGACCAATGCGTATGGCGGAATACTGCAAAGATAATAATAAAGTAAAAGAGCGGTTACTATAATGTTACACAATTTGTCAACCATATGGCCGCACACTGTTTTTTTTTTATATATATATATCTTTCGATTTTTTTATTTTGCTTCTGACCCAAAGAGACGTTTAGGATATTTTTAGGAGCATGGCCATAAAAAAAAAAAAACAAAATCTAAACTAAACTAAACAACCATCTCGAAAACGGCCCACAAAGTGAGACAAGTGAGGAGGAGACCTCCACCAGGCCGACACGAGTTCATTCACATCGAAGATGTTCAATTTCTTTTTTGTTGTTTTTGTACATCGCCGACAACGAACGACGGCGGACCAGATGATTACAAATGATCATTGATAAAAATAACAGCAGAGAGAGAGAGAGAGAGAGAGAGAGTTTGTGTGTGTTGGCATAAATGAATGGGTGAATGGGTATGGATGGCCGCCTGAATGAGTGGGGCAAATGGAATTTGCTTTCGATAGCGGCTTAATTGCGCCACCGGATATGCAAGAGCTGTGTACAAATACTGATAACCAAATGAAGCACTGACCAATCCACAATTTTACTCATTAATTTGCGATGGTTTTCAACCACAGCTGAATTTTGCTATTCACAATATTTACATATTCTACACTCTTACCCTTACAAAGCAGGCAATACCTTTGTAAACGTTATTGTTAACTAAAGATTCATCTTGTTGCAAATTTCCAAAAAGGGAAACATGCGCAAATGTCACCACTGGCGGGGGATTTGTGTACTGCCCACTATTTGAAAGCTCAGATCAAAAATTGAATTGTGAGAGACACCATAGGCGAAGAGCATAATCACGGACCATATATATAGTACTCTGTGCATCGAGGCATTCAGATCATGCCATTACATGGCTTTTGTAGACTTATCTAAAGCCTTCAAAAGCGTAAGCAGAGGTTGTCTAGGAGAGGGATACCTTATCACAGCGTCATACGACACCGCTCATGGACCCAAAAAACCCGAGCCGCACCGGTTCTTAGGGTTCCTGGGCCTGGGTTTCAACTTCTATAGGGTCGAACATTCAGAAAATTTATAACCCGTGTTAATTAGTTTTGTATCTCCATTTAGTGGTGCGGAAATATGTATTAGGAAATATGTATCCGAACGACATCAACGGAAGCGCTAAATACTCTTCTTCACTTTCTACCACTAGACCTTGTTGCAACGCAATTGGCTATCACAACAGCCCTAAGACTACGAGAATCCGATGCCTGGAACAGGGGTAATTCGGGACACTCTACCATACTCGAAGAACATTAACTACAGACTGTATACCACAAACAACGTTCGACAAATTATACGACGTCCATTATCCCAAGCCGACACGATTGAGACAACCTTCCCCATAGCAGAGCTAACGCCATTAACATCTACACTGATGGTTCTAAGCTCGACTAAAAAAGTAGGAGGGGGCGTTTTTTCTCCCAACCTAGACTTGAACTTATCGTGCCGTCTTCCTGATCACTGTAGTGTGTACCAAGCAGAGGTGGTAGCCATCCAGGAAGCTGCCACCTGCCTTAGCACACTCACGGTCAAAGAAGGAAACGTATTTATATATAGATATCAGATAGTCAAGCCGCCCTTAAAGCACTTGACTCACATACCAACAATGCTAAAACACTTACGGAATGTCGCTTATCTCTGAATGAGATCGCACGACATTTCAGTATACACCTTATATGGTTGCCTGGACATCGCAACATAGAAGGAAATGAGTCTGCGGACAAACTGGCCAGAATAGGTATCACCATCGAGCTCCTTTCAGAGAAGAACACGATTGGGATGCCTATGGCGATATATAAGCTTCACACAAAAGCTGAAACACTTCGTCGCGCTACGAATCGGTGGAATAACCTTTCCTCCTGTGCAGTAGCGAGGCTTACGTGGCCAACATTCGACCGAAAACGTACAAACACACTTTTACGTCACAGAAGAGACCACATATCACTTCTGATGGGGACCCTTACGGGTCACTGTCTTATTGGCAGACACGCAGCACGCCTAGGCGTTACTCACTATGACTTCTGCAGAAGTTGCGGATACGAAGAAGAGGAGGAATCGGTACAACAGCTTCTCTGCCATTGCCCCGCCTTGGGTAGAAGGAGACTCAGGACACTTGGTCAACCTCTGCTACTCAACCTTTCGGAGACATCCGGGCTAGAGATCCCAGCTCTACTCAAATTCATTCTGTCCACACAATGGTTCAGTTTTAAAAGGGGTAATAGGAAATAGATATGGCATCGCAATGGGCCCAACGTAGCCTAAGTGGGAGAGCGACCTGTCGCTCTCAGCCATCGCAACCTAACCTAATCTAGTGGTGCGTGATGGTTGGGAAAAGATTTGGAAAACAAATGCAATCGCAAGTCATGTAATGATATTGGAAGCTTATGCCAGACTTATGTACTACATACATCTATAACAGGTGTTTACTCTTGAAAACTGGTGAATTGTTTTCCTGTATAGCTAATAAAGAGTTAAGACGTTGATTTAGAGCAGCGATTGTAACGTCTGGCCCGCAGGGGCCGAACACATTTCGCCATTCACACCGACACGAGCCGAACGCATGCCGAGGCTTGTGCCAAGAAAACAAAACAGCTTTTCAGTCGCTGGCCAGCGGTGGATGAAGTTAGTCAGAGCTGGTTTGTGTCGCTGCATCCTCTTTCTTGTGGTTGTTGTGATTTGACAAAAGATATAGCAAGGCCACTTCCTGCATGAAAATACTTGGACACTCACTTGTTAGGGTTTTCGAAATGGGATATTTAACCACAACGGTCAGATTCGCCATTAATTACTTCTTCAGATTATCCCTTATGCCGATCGATGAATCAAGGCTTGGTTTATCAACACTTTTCTACAAAAACGACAACAGTAAAATTTAGCATTTCACTTTAAAACACACTTACCAGTAAAGCACAAGCCATAAAAATATCTAAAAAGCATGAGACGCGGCTATGGCATAGTGTAGCCTAACTGAAACCATTATTTACACTTCTCCATTCATTTCCATTCGAACTGATACCAAGAAAAAAAGGTCTATTTATGTTTAGAGAGTCGTCGGCTTCAATTGTGAATTGAATTCAATTACAGTTTTTAACTCATTCATGAAAATTTCATTCATTTATTGAAAGCCGCCGCTGCACGTCACGCGGGTATGTGTGTGTGTGTGTGTGTGCTTTGCGTGTAACTAACGGAAAAGTAGAGTTTTGCAATCGACAAAACAATGAATGAAATCGGAAGTTTATTGTTGTATGCAATTGTACCACACAAAAGAGAGAAAGAAAATACGGGGCAAGCAGAGCTCTCCAACGATTGCATGTAAAAATGGCAAACGGAAGTGATAGCGAAAAATGATGCTTGTTTGGCGGAGGAAGGGTGTAGAAATAAGGGCCTTGCACGTGGCCACCACCCTTTCCCTTTTCCTATCCCCCGTGTCTGAATATCATTGGCACAAACAATCAAAGTGCGCTCGTGAAATGTAATCGAATTTCAAATGGCTGACGCAGCAGCATCAGCACAAATCGAGAAGCCCTTCAATAGCCGTGGGCGGAAATGCGTAAGAAGCGAACGAGGAAAGCTAATTAGTAAAAGCGACAAAACGCAAAAAGGTAAAAGGTTACTTGCCTGGCAGGCAGATTGCTGCTGACGTCAAGCCGTTGCCAACTAAAAATTAATAGCAATCAGTCAGTCAGTCAGTCAGTCAGAGTTGATACAAACTGACAGCCAAAACAGCTGATTAATGTCAATTTTTTCAGAAATTAGAAAATTACGCTTATTTTCTTAATGTTCTGTACGAGAACTTCCGTTTTGCGATTTTGAGATTATTCTTATATGTACACGAGGGCTGTAGTTTGAGTTTCGGTGTGATTAGGTGCATTGGTTGGTGAGTTGAAAAGTTTATCTAGCCCAGGGGTGTCCATCGCCTATGCGCACGCCCCGCTCCCACTTTTTACGCATAGCGATAGCACAAACCAAACTATATTTTCTCTCTTTTCTCTTTCTCCTATGCATCTGGCAAAATCTAACGCAACAACAATGTTTGCGTACTCCTTAGCGTAGATTTTGTAGTTGGAAACGAATAATTTTGTGTGCATCAGACATCCACGGGCACACACCCACAAAATTCGGCTTTCTCTTTCTGTTTCTTGTGCTTGTTGTATCAGAAATATTTTCTATTTGTATAGGTGACTACGCCGCCGTAAGCAGACTCTGAAAACCTCTGATCTAGTCCAGTTATCAATAACACCACACTTAATCACTGTGAATTGTTCCTAAAACGAGCGGAATCGCGAAATTTGCTCAAGGACTATTTTCAAGAAGGCCCTCGATATTTTTTCGTACAACGTTCTTATATTCGTTGAGGGCTGCAAACCGATTCGTAACCGAGCCCCTGAAATCCGGTTCAGTTTTTGATAGAGCCTTTTAAATTAGAGATCTCTCAAGCCTAAGTCGAAACATCACTTTTCGAAAAAGATTTGATTCAAAAAATGGTTTGAAATCATTTAAAGGAACTCAAATTCTCGCCGTCAAAAAACTACGCAAACGGTTGAAAATACGCACAGTCATTTAGAAATGAAACATTCTACTTAAGTACAGTCGGAAACTAGTTTGAATACAACGCATATATGGTGCGAGTGATTAGCTCCTCTTCCAGAAGCTCTCTTTTCATAAATTATTTGATTAGACCCATGCTTAGTATCACACGATTTTACTTTGCCTGGGTCGAGTTAAATGCTTACAAATGTGATCCTCCCATTTGAGGGTGGGTTATGTTAATCTATTTTTGGGTGCAAACGCAAGCAAATAATTGCACCATTTTTATGTACCCTCTGCACTTGTGCTCAAACGCAAGCAGATTGTTGCACTGTTCAAATTTTTTTGAACAAGTTAATGGTTTTCAGATAGGGCGATGCAGTACTTGCAGAATACTCCATCAAAAAGACCACAAAATTGGCTTTTAAAGAAATTTTGAACCATTTGAAACAAAAAGTTGTTTTTATCGATTTTTTTAAATTCACAGAAAAACGACAACAGAAATGCATCGATATTATGCGTAGATTTTTTGAGATTCGATGGCATATTCTGATGATTCAACAGAAATGCATCGATACGATACGTCAATTTTTGGAGTTTCGCTGCCATATTCTCATTTATTAAGAGTTTCTTAAGACTGGGACGCAAAACGATTCAAATGTTTTCTGACGGTTACGAGCCTCAGGACCGAAACATTTGCAGAGTTTCAAAGGTTTGCAGCGTTGCTTTCGATTTTTGTGATTTTGAAACAAGGCTAGAGTAAATTGTTGCTAGGAAATTATAAAGAAGGTCAGTCAATTTTGCTAGCCAGAAGTTTTCGGAAAAACGGGGAAGAACAGTCGCAAAAGAAAAAGCATTGTGATAATGTTAGTACTCAGCAGTCGGCTTACCCTTAAGAGTTATTTTCAGGGATGCAAACCGCTTTTATTGTTAGCATGAACCATTAGATCAGTTCGGTAGTGTTGGGTATAGGTGGTTCATTTCACTGAACATGTTCACTTGTTCTTTTTTTCTAAGTGAGTCAACTTATTCCAATTGCTCACTTGTTCAGTTGATCACTTGTTGAGTTATTCTTGTTCAATTGTTCACTTGTTCAGTTGTAATTGTTCAGTTGTTCTTGTTCACTTGTTTTAGGTCTTTGGCGGAAGGTTGTGAGAGTGCACGAATTTTTTGCTTTGCAAAGGGGTGGGTTTCTGTAGTACTGATCGCTTTATTCTTTTTGTTGTTTCTGCATGTTTTTTTTTGTTCTACACCAGCGGTAGGCAAACCCTTGCTCCCATTACTCCGAGATTTTTTTTCGGTAATTGTTGCCAGTCAGTCTCATAATAAACTGCGACGTAATTAACTCGCAGCAAATTGACAACAACAACAAAGTCAATGCGAATCGGAGAACGCGCCTTCAAGACGCGCACACAGACGGCGCAGCAGCTGCATTTTGGGCGATCAAGACTCGCTGATAGCGGTTGTTTTTTCTGTTGTTGTTGTAGGGCTGCTCCCATACTCAAATTTTATGCCCACCGCTGTTCTACACACATATGTACCTAGTTTGTGTGAATTTGCGTCGTTTGCTCTCGCGCTCACTCCCCCGCGCTCTCTCTCTCGCTCTTAGCAAAAGCGATTCAATTCAAAATTTGGCTGAGCGCCATACCTGTTAGAGTTGTATCATGGTACAGCCCACCAAACAACACACAGTCAGACGGAACAGCTCACAAACCAAGGCAGACAGCACAATTCACAGAGCAAGGCAGACAGAAGAACCCACAGAGCAAGAGATACAGAACAGCTCACAGAGCAAGGCAGACAGAACATTTCACAGCGCAATAGATACAGAACAACGCTCCGAGCAAAATAGACTAAACAGCTCTTAGAACAGCTCAGAGCAAGACAGACTAAACAAAATAGACTAAACAAGATAGACTGAACAAGATTCGCTGAACAATTTAAACAATTTGAAGAAGAACATGTTTAATTGTTGAGTTTAAAGAACAACTCAATTTTTGTAACTCACTCATGATCAACGGAACTCTACAGTGGTTCATAATATAGTATTGTACGTGTTCCAATGTATTGAGAATTTTGTATCTTTATGTGATGAACCTATTGACAAACTTCTTCAAAACTTTAAATATCTTCGTCTTAACCACATCTGATTTGTAGGATGTGCGAAAACCCACAAATGGTCATTCGAGCCGGATATATTGAAGACCATATTTTGTGAGGGGGAAAAGAAAAAATGTCTGCTTTAAGTTATTTACACTTGTTGGAGGGCCAAGCCCTAGCACAGGTCAAAAGCGAACACTTTGGTTCACTTTGACATGTTTATCAAATTTAATACAAAAGTGTGCTGAAAAGCTCTGCCTGCGGTATTACACCTAAACTGACTTATGATTACCCTTTACCACTTAAATATTCAGCCTCAACATCAACAAATGTCGTCGATGAAATGAGCCGAACCGTTTTCGTTTGCGATATTTGATTCGGTTCAGCGTTTTCATAAGAGCAATGGTAAACGGTTCGGAACAAATCCGGTTAGCCACCGTTTTTTTTTAAATTCAGAAATTGGGACAGCCTAGATCAGAGTTCCCCAGCGATAGGGGCACGAAGATACTCGCTAATTCACACCGTATGCTTGCCGAAGTCATGCATCACTGTGTGTTAGAGAGAGACACAGTCAAATTTTCGCGCTGGCCTAGATTTAGGACTCTTTTAGTTCAATTGCTGCACTTTAACACTAGAATGGCGAGCTTTTAAAATTCGAAAAATTAGGAAAAGTTGTTGAAACTCAAAAGGCAACCCACGTATGCAAAGTTAGGTACTTCCTTCTATTTGATTTCATTGAAAATGCGGCCGCAACGTGTTTTATGAATGAAAATTAAGCAATAAGCTCTTGTGTTTGTGTGTGTGTGTGTGTTCGTTTGTGCGTGTGAGGCAGGAAGAATTGCTTCCGTTGTTGTTTTCGTCTTTCATTTATACATTCATTCATTTACTCATTCATTCATTTGTTTTTTGTTTTCGTTCTTTCTTTTTGTGTGTTCTTGGCAACTACGTCGTCGCATTAATGAAAATGTTGGCATTGTCTGCCGTGCTGCTTCTTCTACCCTCACTTCCTTCCTTTCTAGTACTACGTCGGACTGACTACACGAGAACGACAAGAGAAAAAAAAAAATAGAAGGCGCACAAAATTAAATTCATTCATGAAATTCACAGTCCATGGAGTGCCACCAACCACCACCACCACAATGGACTCTCATGAATGAAACGAGGCGTCACGCTACGCGACGCAAATCTAATAATTCCTCAAAGATATATAACCCCATCCCCCTCCCAAGGCCCACCCGGCCCAGCTCATCCATTAGTTGTTTACGCTTTTAGAAAGGTTGTTGTTGTTGTTGTTGTCTTGAACCAATTGCGTAGTATTTCGGCTGACCAAACTGGGCAATTATTGTTATTTTAGCTACTGCCGCTTCTCTTGAATAGTGTGGGTGGCACATTTTTTTTTTTTTTTGTGTGTTATTTTTTGCATGCAACTACGTCTCGATTACAACGGCCTGAGCATGGCTGAGAGTGCTTGCGAAACGCTCTGTTGTTTACTTTTAATTAAAATGCATGTGGGAATCAAATTACGTACCTACCTAACCACCTACCCACCCAATCTACGTACGTTTGTGTAAGAGTGTAAGTATGTAAGTCTGAAGTGGCACACACAATTATGGCGAAAAGTAACCGCAGCAGGTAACCACCCAAGCAACAGCAACAATGCATAGAAATAGTTGATGGCCACATAATTACATTTTAGCCCAAAAAGCAACAGCCAGCTGCTGGAACTGGAAAACAACTGACAGTTGGAGGAGGGGTCTCTACACTCTTTTTTTTTTTGTTGTTTTGTTTAGCCAGAAGAAGCACCCAGCTCTAGACCTGCGGTCTAACCCATTGTGTGTGTGTGTGCAATTTTTCATTCAAAAAGAGTTGCGGGAAAAATTGTTGTGCAAAACGAAGTGCATACATAAGTACAAAAAAACAAAACCAAACTGAGGGTACAGGAGCGTAGACAGGAATTGTAGAATGGGTTTTTAGATTTTTCACCAGAGCTCAGCACTCTGTTCTGTTCTTAATTAAGAAATCGCTTCTGCACCAAGAAAGGCCACTATTTAAACCGAAGAGAGTTCCTCCCGACTGAACCATTGGGAAAACAGTATAAGCTTCAGTATAGACGAGACCTCTATTACGAATGCTTTCGAGACGTTAAGCAGAAAGAGATAACTAAATATCATTCTGACTCTAACCGAAATGTTTTTTCATTGTTCCGTAGCTAGGCGCCAGATTCTAAGAGGCCAAAGGCATCGTCGTCTTCTACGAGACGAGCTGTAAGGCAGAGACTTTTTTGGTTGCTGCCCGTTTTGTAGCATTTTCCAAGGTTTCGGCCAACATTTCGACCGTATGTAAAACTTTGATTTCAAAAAGCCCCACAAAAAGAAGTTTGGAGGAGTCAAATTTAGTGACCAGGGAACCATGGCCTCAAAAACTCGATTGTAGCACGGCTTTTGAGCGTTGGAGCGCCATCTTGTTGAAACCAGTAGTGCACCATACGCTTTCGACGAACAGTTGGCACAAAACAGTGACTAACTTTTTCATCGTGAGTATTTTTAGTGGCAAAAATACAGCAATTTTGTTTGTTTACCGTTCCGTTCAACGTCAAATGAGCTTCATCGGTTATGACGATTTTGTTTTTGGAGTATTCACAATTGACTTGGTTTGTGGAATGTAAATTTCAACAATCTGCGGGCGTTCGCGTGGCATATTCTGTTCCATGGTCTACTTGGGCTGACGCTTCAAACGCGCTATGTAATTAGTCGATCTGGCATCGCTGTCAAAAGTTATAGTGTTGCCAGATGGGTCCGCCGAATATGGCCAACCCCGTATATGTTCCCTTCTTTGATCCTGGTGCCAACAGGTCCAGAACCGAACACCGGTTCTGTTCGGGTTTTTTGAGTCCTTCGAACCCGACCAAAAATTGAACCTTAAAAAACTTAATACCTCCAGAAAATGACTTTTGTCATATTTATAAAAACTTATACAGTTTTCGGTGCATTTTTTAGAGAAGATGCGTTTTTATACCCTTGTAGAGGGATATATTAAAATTGTCCGGATGTTTGTAACGCATAGAAGGAAACATCTCCGACCACATCTATATTTATATATCTGTAGGCGCGACTGGCTGACAGATTATCAACCCACAGCCAATACCGCTTTCTCTAGAGATTTATGATTTGGCATAGACATTCGTTTAGTTATGCAGGCGCGCACTATCAAAGAAAATTTGGAAAATTTGACCGCGAAGTGGTTAAAAATGCCAAAAAAAAAAAGTTTATATGGGATATAACTCTCTAGTTTCTCAGTAACTGTTGCCTATTGTCTTCATACAAAAATTAAACCCACAACTGGATTGCAATTATGGATTACTCCTACGTTACTTTGCCATCAGTATGAAGGAAATAATCCCATACAATCTGCTTTACTTTGCCGCATGCACGGCCGATTTGTAAACGGGGTGCTCACAGCCTGCATTACTGGTAAAGTATATACATTCAAGATCAGCTATGCTAGCTATCTGAGTTGATATAGCTATGTCCGTCAGTCCGTTTGCTTCTATGATATCTCCTCCGTCAGTTTTAATGCTAGCTTAGCCAAACTTTCAAATACGCTACACATTTGTCGGAACCGGCCGGATCGTAGACTGTAGCATATAGCTGCTATAGAAACGATCGGTCGAAAAAGTAGTTTTAGTAGGAAAAACTTTTTTGTCTTCAGCGCAAATGTCCCCAAACCGTATCGTATTTATAAGTTTTCTATGCTTTCACATAGTTCCACCAAGTTTTATGAAAATCGGCCAGCTACATAGTATAGCTGCCATAGGAAAAACTTTATTGTTTTCAATGGTATCGCTCCCAAATTTGATACTATTGCTATTACTGCAAGAAGGGTATATAAACTTCAGTCGAGCCAAAGTTAGCTTTCCTCTATTTTTATACTTCAATTTAGCTCGGTATTTTTACTTCTGTGTAGTCTGTAAGTCGCTACAGAGCTGAACCTAAAAGAACTTATTGAATGTTCCGCAAGTGTGCTCCGGAAACTCTTCCTAGAGGGCACAGAATGGGTGTCTTCTTTGAAGCGCTAGCGACAAAGAATTCAATGCGTCTAACGAACTGGTTTATCGTTCTTCAGGCTGAGATTCGGAAAGCGGAGAAACTTAGAAGTTAAACCTCAAAGAAACATATCAATGCTGGTGCTCCTAAACCAAATTGAACAGCACTCTTGCTACCCATCACTCTTGTTATGGCCATTCCGGCAGCGCTGCCAGCGACACATGCGATACCTGCTAAACATTCTGACAGAAGTAACACAGAAATACAGAACTAGGGACATGGCATCTTCCCATCTCTATGGCCAAATGCATGCCCAAACAATCATTACAACTCCCATAATTCAGCAAGAAGAGAACTAGGATTATGACTAGGAGTCTTAACGAGGCACACTGCACAATACATAGGTCCTATGGTCCTAGGCATGCATGTACCCCATCACGAAATCTGCAGTAGCTTTTGTAAAAAGCAAAAATGTAGAACGCATCTGCTCTGCCCTTTTGAAAAAATGCTTTGAATTTGTGGATATTCTGGCAAATCTGTCCCTGAAGTAAAATTGTGCCCTTAAAACTATAAATTGGGTTAACCCCTTGCAGAACACACGCCACTGTCTAGCCGAACATTGCCAAATTGTATGAATGAACCAACAACAACGTTGCGGGTGTACGTACCCACCAAAACTGCAGTAACAACAACTAAGCTCTTGTTGTATAAGCAAACACAAGCAAAAGAGCCAAGGAAACGGAGGAGTTAGAGGAGAGTGCACACAAGTTTTTTTTATGAATGGCAGACACAACCGCTATATTTGGTCGTTGACGGGGCTACGAGGTGCAAATGTTAATGAAGTCAACGCTGCAGCGAAAGAAATTGCAGGCCAAATGCATAACGGTGTTTGCAATACTGCGAAAAGAGAGATGGAGAGGCGAGAGATACCCGTCTAAATGTCCGATCGTCCCACCGTTGCTTCGTTCATTCATGTTGTCTTTTCAGTTTTTTGGTTTTCCGGCAGGCCAATCATAAAAATGTGCAACCAACGGACCATAAATCTGGCCAAAACACATGACGTAACGAAACGGTAGAAAACTAATGGAAGGGGTGGTGGTGGTGGTGGTGGTGGTGGTGTTACCCCACCTCTCCCTTCCAAAACATGCTTAATCTTAATTGTGACGCACAAAACAACATTGGCCACATGGCCCTCAACAAGTGCAATCAATTTTTATGAATGAATGGAAAATACCGACTCGATCGGCTGCTGCTGCTGCCGCTGTTACGCCCTGCCGCGCTTTGTGTTTAATTTATCGAAATGTGTAGCAAAATGTTTATTTGATCAATGAAATGAATTATTGTACGAGCATGTTGTGTGTCTGTCTGGGAGAAAAAAAGAGTGAGAGAGAGCTGTGACAACAACAACAGCAGCAACAACAACATATTTGTAATTGATTTGTTTTCCATACAATTTATTGTCTGCTGGCCTTTTTTTTTTTTTTTGGTGTCTGGAGGAGGAAGGGGGGCGGCGGCACTTGTTGTTAGTGCTCTGGTATTGTCAATTAATTAAACGCGAAGCGAGCCCAATGAAATGATGTATGGGGGACGTTTGACTGACTGATGATTCAACTTGGCTCATCACGTTGGAGACATTTGGCAGCGATCAGGCCACAAGAAGATTCTTTAAGAGTTGAGTCTTAGGCAACAATTTATACACAGACAAGAAAAAGGCGAGCCAAAATCGCAAAATCTCAACAAAATTATTTTTATCTTTGGATTGAAATTTCAAGTACGAAAGGATTGGAACAATCCTTGAATTCTTGTATCAATTGGAAAAAGCTCATTTCAAGTGCGGAGCAGTACTTGGAAATCAAATGCTGTTTCGACTGAGCAACAGCTAACATCTAACGTCTTCAAGCAAAATGTTTCTATGCCACACGTCGTTAAGTAATGGCAGAGAAACTTGTCATGCATTATTATATATTTTTATTGTATTAAGTCGGCAAGAAAAATACTGGAATACGCCTTGCAAGGAAGCTGGTATGAGGACCATATTGTTGACAAAACCATGATAGATGATTAAAGATGTGCTGGACCTATTTCGGACATGATGCAGATCTTTCCACCTTCTAAGCAGAGGATCCAATTGACATTAATATAGAAATTTCGAGCAGCAAGTGCATCTCGCAAGTGCAAAACGCATAAGATCTGATGCTGAAAAGATTTAGCATTAAAATTCGCAAAATATGTCCCAAAACACCAAAAGAGTCTTTCTTCGGGAAAAGGACCAAGCAAGACTGCCTTTCAATCACCAATCACCACCAAAAGAATTTTTAATCTGATATGCTTGAGCAAATGTTTAAGAAATTTCATGCTAATTTATATTTTCTCAATATACTTTTGTATAATTTTTGATACAACACATTTTTGAGAACATTGACTGAAAGATGTAAGATGTTAGATGTGGCCATTTAACATCATCGTTCCTATAAAATGTGCTCAGTGTGCAGAGTCTATAAGTTCGAAACTGAGAGAGAAAATCTCTCACTAATACAGTCAGGCTATATGGTACACACATACACAAATTTGTCTGACAATCTAAGGATTTTTTGCACTAATGTTGCCTTGGGATTCCCTACCAGTTATATCACTTCCTACATTAGAAGGTAGCTGCTGAATTGCAGTCAATGGCCCAAGACTATTGAAAAGACTTTAATAGTAACTAGCCTCCATTGTGGAGTTGTTTGTTTACTTTGACCATTTACTTGCCAGCTTGTTATATGGCAGCTATATGATATATTCATCAGATTTGGACCAAATTCCCAAAAACTGTGTGGAAACTGATAATATTCATAACTGGAAAGTATAAAGACGCTACCATTGAAAACAAAAAAGTTTTTCTCACTAGAACTACTTTTTCGACCTATCGTTACTATGGCAGCTATATGCTATAGTCATCCGATATGGATCAAACTTGTCAGAATTATGTGGAAGCATATAACATTAATCAGTGACAAGTTTGAGAGCGATAGCATTGAAAACAAAAAAGTTTTTCCTACTAAGACTTTTTTCAGACCTAACTTTTACTTACCTAACTATACTATATAGTTGTCCGATATTCATCAAACTTAGTGGAATTATGTGAAAGCTTAGCCAACTTCAAAATACAAGCTTTAAGGACGTTTGCATTGAAGACAAAAAAGTTTTTCTACCAAAAACTACTTTTTCGACCGATAGTTCCTATGGCAGCTATATGATATAGTCATCCGATCTGGCCGATTTCGACAAATGTGCAGCGTATTTGTACCAAAAGACTTCGTGCAAAGTTTGGCTAAGATAACTTTAAAACTGACGGAGGATATAGCATAGAAACAGTCGGACAGACGGACGGACAAACGAACATGGTTATATCAACTCAGCTCGTCATGCTGATCAACAATATATATACTTTATATATATACTTCTTTGCGTTACAAACATCTGGACTATTTTAATATACCCTCTACAAGGGTATAAAAAGGTTATTCAAAAAGTATCATGGAGTTCTTGTCGGATGCTTATTCTTAAATATCCAGCTCAAGTCAATCTCGGGCATTTTTGAAGCAATCCTTTTTCGAATTGAATACAGTTGAATTTCGAGCTCAATTTAATGTTGTGTATTCGTGCACCAAGCCGATTTCGAGATCAAATTAAGTACGCCTATCGAGCTTAAATCAAAGTCGAACCTTCTTGATTCAATCCCGTGTGTTGTTGAAATAAGCCTATATCGAGCTAAAGTAAAGATCTCCTGAGCTAAAGTCGGGATCAAGACAAGAATTCGGGGATTGAAAAATTAATACTCAAGTCAATGGCCGTGTTCACCAGCTCAAATCGATTACAAAAAATAGATGGTGAACGAATGTGATGTCATCCTAATTGGGATCGCCAGTTTTGGTGATTGTAATGGATAAAAAAAACAGATAAATTCAATCTGTCATTTAAAATTAAAAAGATAACTTTCGCGTAGACTATTTTTTCATAAAAACTCAATCAAAGCCGTTAAGCAGAAGCCAATCAACTTTTTTGATGGATGATGTTTGATGTACGATTTTGGATGCCAATCCTTTCCTACCGGGATTGACCGACTTCTGACATCGTTTGGGATTGATTTTAGCTCAGATATTACGGATTTTTTTCCGGGACCGCCAACAATGGCCAGCTTCCTGGACACTGATGCGAAACATGCAAAACAATGTGTCGCCTTGGCTAACATTTTTGCAATCCTAGCTTTAATCGAACCAAACCACCTGTTCAAAAACTTCTACTTCCAAATTCCTTCAAAAATTCTGAACCCAATTCACAAAACACCTTTAAAAATAAGATTGCGGCTCATTTTATCAACATATTTTCAATTAAAATACACAATTGATCATCTCTGGACATTGCAATTTCAATAAGGTAACCAAATCAATCGCAACCTGCGACGTGTCAGAAATTAATGGGCTACAAAATCTGTTTGTGTCTGCCAAAGCGGGCAACTCTCACACAAACAGAAAACAACTCAAATGACAATTTCCGGCCGTCAGTTTGGCAGTGCCAATAAATTGGCAACCCTGCTCGTATTTCAACGGCCACGCAGAGACAACAACAACAACAACAAAAATTAAAAGCAGAGTACGACTGCCATGTGGGTGCCTAGAAAAATGACTCTAGCGGCGATAACTATAAAATTTTATGGCATTTTACATAGCATTAGCCGGTCCAAAAAAAAAGTGTGTGTGTGTGTGTGTGTGAGTGTGTGTTGTTAGCCAGTTACTAAATTTGGCTTAAACGAAGGCGAAACTTGTTACGTAGCCGGCCGGTGGCTGCCCACATGGTCGGGCGGCCATCAGCTCAAATCATGAATGAATAGCCAGCAGCAGTCACTCAGTCAGTCACTCAGTCAGTCACTCAGCTGGCCATAATTGATTTTCAAAAATGAGCGCAGCAAACATGACGGCGACAAATTTTTTGTCTCACCAAAAAAAGAAAAAACTAAAACAAAAACAAAATGTGGACAACATATGCAGGCGCTTGCAGAAAAAAACTGTTAATTCATTCATTAAAAACGAAACCAAATCTAATGGGGCAACTCTGAGAAAACGACTTAAAAAACTAAAATTATTTCAGTGGGACGAAAGACAAAGGGAAGCTCAGTTGGGCACCTGATCGGGAGCGTATTAGACTGGGAAAGGGTCACTAGGGCTACATTAAGAGAATCTTCAAAATGTTATTCTTTAAGAAACCAAAAAAAAAAGCAATCATCAAAATTTCACTATTTAGTCATCAATTTGAAACTATTGAGTATCAAAATCTCTTTAATACTCCAAGTATCATGTTGATATTTTCAAAAGTATCATAATGATATTTCGAGGACATCAAATTGATACTAACTTGTATCAGCTTGAAACTTTTTTGAATTAATTTATTAGTATCAATTTGATATTCGGTGTTATCAATTTGCTATTTCAATCGTCAAACTCTTAGTATCATTTTGATACTAGCTTTTTATCAAGTTTGTAGTATCAATTCAGTTATCTACAAACTGCCATTAAATTATCTTCAAAACGTTGTCTGGGAAAAGACAACGTCCCATTATTTATTCCCCACCTAACATTTGAAAGATCATTTTAACAAGAATCACCTGGATGAGCCCTTTTGATATTAAAACAAAGATTTATTTTAAGTGCGATTTAAGCAGACTCGAAAATGACTTATGCTTCTGCTCAAAATGTGATTCATTAAAAAAGAATCGAAAAAAAATTGCAAAATGATTCGAAAATGAGTCGAAACTGATCAAAACATCGGTGTATAAACGACTCCTCGTAAAGAGTCGCGGCTAAGGTACCATACCTAGCATTTGGAGGATCATTTTAACAATTTTCATCTTGATGAGTCTTTTTAGAGCCCCATTGATGATTAAAAGGAGATTAATTTCATGTGCGATTTAAGGAAGACTCATGCCTTTGCTCATAATGTGATTCATTAAAAAAGACTGGAAAAAGACTCGAAAATGAGTCGAAACTGATCAGAATAATGGTGTATAAACGACTCTTCAAGAAGAGTCACGTCTAGAGTACCATTTTCTCCCGACAAAAGTATAATTATACCCGTTACTCGTAGAGTAAAAGGGTATACTAAAGTCGTGCAAATGTATGTAACAGCCAGAAGGAATCATTTCCGACCATATAAAGTATATATATTCTTGATCAGCATCAACAGCCGATTCGATATAGCCATGTCCGTCTGTCCGTCCGTCCGTCTGTCTGTATGAACACCTAGATCTCAGAGACTAGAAGAGCTAGAGCAACCAAATTTGAAATGTAGACTCCTATTGTCTGCACGCAGATCAAGTTTATTTCCAATTTTTGCCACGCCCCCTCACGCCCCCGCAATTTGGAAAAAACGTCATATCTCCTACAGTTTTGATGATAGATGGTTTGTACTTTCTAGAGATATCTAGTACTCAAAATTATTTATCGATTTGCTGAAGGAATGATAAAGATCGGATGAACGATACTCAAGTTATGAGCAAAAAACGGTCAGTTAACACCCACCACCCACCCCACCCATAACCTAAGCATTGCGTTCAGCAGCAATCTTAGTGAGAGAGAGAGAGAGAGAGAGAGAGAGAGAGAGAGAGAGGGAGACTTAGAGAGCGCACTGCGTTGTGCGTTGTGTGTTAACTGGCCGTTTGACTCGTGACCAAATTCGAGCTGCGACATTAAGGGTGCAGAGTATGTAATAGTCGGGCTTGACCGACTTTCTTTCTTGTTTTTATTAGGAAAGGTGATACGTTTTCAAAAGTTTTGTTGTCTGATCTGTTTATCGTGATGAATTTGGAGTCATTTATGTTGGATTTAGTAATTGACAAATGTCTTTTAATATCTGGCGGATAATAAATAGCCGAGTTAAAAAATGTTGCATACTTTTCGGCTGACCCACCTCAGGCACACAGGAAGGCTATTAAACATTTGTTTCCATGAGTAACGGGTATATCGAAGTCGGTTAGAGCCGACTTTAACTTACGCTCTCGTTATTGATCAGAAAACGAGTGCATTAATGACTATTTTAATCAGACTGAGGACTCGAAAAAGACTCGAATGTGATTAGAAAATTCATAAAATGCTGTTTGGGTCACGGCTGTTGTGTGTGTGTTTTATAAACCCACCTAGCATTTGGAAGATCATTAGGTGATTCCTCACCTTGGTGAGTCTTTTTCGAGCCCATTTAATGATTAAAAGGAGATTAGTTTCATGTGCGATTTAAGGAAGACTCGAAAATTACTCATCCGTTTACTCAAAATGTGATTCATTTAAAAACGACTCGAAATAAACTCGCAAATGCCTCGAAAATGAGTCGCAACTGATCAGAAAAACGGGTTAAAAACGACCCTTTATTAAGAGTCGCGGCTAGGGTACCATTTTCTCCCGGCAAAAGTATCATTTATGATTGGAAAACGAGCGGATTTATGACTATTTTAATCAGACTGAGGACTCGAAAAAGACTCGAGTATGATCAGAAATTTCATAAAATGCTTGCTGGGTATATGTTTATTCCTGAATAGCGTTAAAAGCAGAGTCCATATTGTCAAGTCCGTCCATTTTTTCGTCTAAAGGTACACGCATTCGGTTCGCGGTTCCGTGTATGAGCGCCAAGAAGTGGCTAAATTCGTTTTGTTTCAGAACTGGTTTGCATCTCTGACAAATACAAAATTTTAAAATCCTACGAATGTTGGAAGATTCCAACATTTTAGACTGTGTAATCAGGATGGTCATAAATAAGAATTCTTTGGAAAATTGAAATATGGACCTATGAAACTCGATAGGATTTACATTTTATTTAATATAACTTCAATTAGTCAAAAGAGTTTAAATATCATATATTTAGAGGTAGTAAAGATCTCTCAACACTTTGAGGTGTCTGCAGAAAAATCATGTTTTAGACGACCCAAAGATTTAAGGGAGACAAAAACACTTCCAGTTCTGTTTTCGATTCTTTTGTCCTGAAAGTAGCCAAAATGATTTTTATTTCTCTTTTTTGTATGTATGCGTCTGTGTGTGCGACTCTGTCTACTGATAGCATCGCATGTTTGCATGAATGTAGTAAATTGATTGCGTCTTCTTCTTCTTTCTCGTACTGACTGCCTTCGCTCACGCTACACCATTACAATTAAAAGTACACATGCACCTTTCCGTTCATGTCTTTTGCTCTTTGAAAAGCACACATGTTCTAGCGCTCGACTAACACTGTCCTCTGAATCGATTACTGCTTTTCCTCTGTATACTCTATACCAAAATTTGGAGCGTCGCTATCATACAAAAGTGCTTAGCGGCAGCGGCGACACACCGACAGTATCAACTAGCGCTGGGCACGACCTTGCTCCCATTGATTTGAGATTTATTTTTCGGCGATTGGCTTCAGCCAGTCGGATAATGAATTGGAGCACGAAGCCGGCAAGACGCACACACAAAGGGCGCAACAGGCGTTCGAGACAAGTTTGTTGTTGTTGGACTGGTCCCAAACTCAAATTTCGTACCCACCGCTGGTATAAGCTTGTCGCTGCGCTGCTTCGCAAACAATGCTGCCGAGCAAAATGAACTTCGTGTCAGTGGCTTCAAACACATACGCAATGTCAAAATGTAATTGTGTTTTTTGCCGACCCCAGCTCTATATCCAGTGTTCTTTTTTATTCAGTTACTCATTGCACAAAGATTTTTGTGAAGTAAACAATTGCGCAAGTTAGCAACTAAGCCATTTGAGTGATCTAAACAAGTGCTATCAATTTTTGATGTAAATGATATCAGCCAAGAATGCCCCTTTGAATCCGTCCCTGTTTTAAGCTCATCATTTGTTTACCCATACCCTTAGGCAGTCACTCACTCACCCATTCCGTTCGTTCATTCATTCTGTGTGACAACCACGCGCCTGTGACTGCATTTGGTAGCTAATTTGCATAGTTTTTCTGTTGTCTTGCGTTGGCGTTTGTCGATTTGGAACCTTAGGCTTGGGAAAGTGTTGTGGCTTGATGATAATGATGACAATGATGACACTGTGGGAAACCTTAGCAAATGTGGGCTGCTACTAATGAGCTTGTAGTGTCAGCAGAAAAAACATACAGATCGTATACATATATATAATTAATACCAAACTGACGACCCTCAAAGCAAACAGAGAGAATTGCTGCCAATGCAAAATCGTATCAAAATCCAATTTATATTTAAGTTAGCATCAAATTTCAGTAGAAATTGATTTTCAAAAAAAAAAAACTACAAAAATATTTGCCAAATTGGAATGTGAGTGTGTGCCATATCCGTTCAGGTTGGCCACATACTATATATATATGTATGTATATATGCTATATAGAGCGCTTAGTATTTTTAGTTGGGTGTTCAATCTTCTCGAGACTGGGGGGCAGACAGCAAATGGTATGAGAAAGTGCGTGATTTTGTTGCCTTTTTTTGTTGGCTACGCGCCCGCCTCTTGGCTGCCTCTGGCATGAATCACCAAACCAAAACATCAGCATCGCACCCGACTTGGCCGGGTTTGCAACTATTTGCCTTGCATTTGACAAAAATACGCATTTTATGTTTACGCCATCGCCATCGTCTGCGTCTGCCTAGCTGGCTACCAGGAGACAGCTCCTCACGCACTCATAATTTCTTTACAAAAATAGTTTGCGGTTCGTTTTTGTTTTTGTGGCCAGCACAAATTTACAACTTTGTCGCGTAACAAATTCAATTTGCAAAGAAATCGAAAGAGTAAAACCGAACTGCGTATTTTTTGTTTTTTGTTTTTTTGGTTTGTTTATCCCTCCCCCCGCTCAACGAGCTGCTAGAAATATGCCTGGCGAGCAGAAATAAATAATATGTACATAAATTGCCAAAGTCTTTACCATTAAAAGGTAATCTCTAGCCGAATAGATCCTACTATGTGGCTAGTCGAAAATATTTGGCTAATTGTCTAAACAAAAGAGTGCAAAAAAAGAAATAAAAATAAAATGTGCGAAATGAATTGCAAGAGATTTCTCCTTGAACGGGGATTTTTGTTTTGAGGTGGTGTTTTGTTTGTTTTATATACAAACATACGTAGGTGCCTATGTGGTAGTACTTGTTGCATGCAGCACGTGCGAATGAGAAACGATTCCAATTGAAATTTAACTTGCAGATGTGATACATTATTTGCTGTGAAGCAAAATACTCTTTTTGAATATTTAGAATTTTAAACGTGATACAAATATAAAGATTACATACTTTACAGTCTTTGGGGCGCGCGCATACATGCGACTGAAAGATGAACTGACGGCAGAGCTTACGCTCCGTGCATGCAAGTGTGAAAAACAAGCACTGGTTTGATCTCCAGAGTTCAGCTTTGCGGAATCCATCAAGCATATTTGCTTATTTCGTCTTGCTGACGTACTAAACTATCCTGGTCAACCGTCAGTTCATCTTTCAGCCGCATGTGTGCGTGCACCCTTACTGATTTTTAGATAAAGAATGCGTGAGGAAAGTGATCAAATGTTTTTAAGTATTTTCCGACGTCCATTTGAGTTCCCTGTAGAGATATGAACCTCCCAGTCCCATTACCAGTAGCCATTTTCCAGTCTACTCTTTTTGCAATCAACACTATAAGCAGTTGGGAATTGCAAAGTAATAAAAGCAGCAAAGACAAGCAAAATCTGCCATCATGCTTAAACTTTAAAGGAAGTTTGCTGCTATATTTAAAAGTAAAAATAAATTAATAAAATTGTCCAGATGTTTGTAACGCATAGAGAACGCATCTCCGACCACATAAAGTATATATATTCTTGATCAGCAGGACGAGAAGAGTTGATAAAGCCTATACGTCTTTCCTGTTTCTATGCTATTTCCTCCCTCAGTCTTAAAGTAATCGTAACCAAACTTTGCACGAAGTCTTTAGGTACAAATACGCTGCACATTTATCGAAACCGGCCGGATCGGATGACTATAGCATATAGCTGTTTACTACTACTAGTTTTAGTGAGGAAACCTTTTTTGTTTTCAATGCAAACGTCTCCAAACCTCTTATTTATAAGTTTTCTATGCTTTTGCATTATTCCAGCAAGTTTGATGAAAATCGAACAACTATATAGTATAGCTGCCATACAAAAGGAAGGTCTAAAAAAAAGTCTTGGTGAGAAAAGCTTGTTTGCTTTTAATAGTATCGCTCCCAAACCTGTTACTGATTAATATTAAATGCAGCCCTGGTCACACTATTTATCGTGATAACGCATGATCAGCAGCACGACAACCCGTGCACCATCCCTAACGCGCGGTCTGTGTCTGGCTGGTATGGCTTCCGCGCGGCTGGCGCCCGCATCGCGCTTTACAATCATACAGTAATTGTTAGCAGTTAAGTTATATTCAATAAAGTTAGTTACACAATAAATTAGTTCAATAAAGTTAGTTACACATATTAAACAAATATTAAAAGGCGTACGAATATAGCGTTCACGACTGTGGAAATGCCCATATACAAGTATTATAATAGGCTTATTTGAAAAACTGGGTATGAGGTGATGCCCACAGAGTTCCTTTTTATCATAATTTAAGGGTTTCATGCCGGGTTTTTAAAAAAAGTTGGATTTTTTCGAACTGTGTTATGAGACTAATCAAATGGAAATGTCTTCATGAAATGACACAGTCTTAAAGATCTCGTTATGTTATCAAAACAAATTTTTCTTATTATTTATGCAATTATATATTTAATATATCATCACAGTGATGAAGTTTCTTGTCTTAGTCCTTGTCGTAGGCCTCAGTTGTGCCTATTAGCTTAAGGTAACTACAAGTTACTAGTTACTAACTAGGAAAGACTTTATAATCGACGCAGCACTTCGCATGTCGACGTAACCCGTATCTACCTATATACATAGAACAACATCTAAATCGCAAACGAGTCTAACTCAAAAAGCCTTTGATTACCTCCAGAGTCCTTGGAAGCAATTACTTTACTTCAAAACTTTAGTTTCATCGTAATTTTCCAATATCTTCTACGAAAAATACTTCCAAAAAAAACTTTTGGCATTTTTGTCAAACGATCTATAAACATGGCTAGCACTTTGAGATGACTATTTCCTGAAAGTTAGAGGTGGCAATTAGGGTTGATAATTAACTGACAGAGGTGACAAACTATCGATTTGCTTATATTTGCAAAAAACTCAAAAATAAAAATAAAGCTTAAAAAAGCCGAACTCATTTTTAAAAAATCCAGAATTCCTGCTTTCCGCTGTTTCTAAATTTTTCCCACAATACGGTTTTAAAACAAGAAAGAAAGTCTAATAGAATTTACTAAAGTGGACTATAACATACTCTGTATCTTGCCCTCACATTTGCTCACGAGTCAAGAGAGGCAACCTTAGAAAGAGAGAGAGAGAGAAACTTAGAGAGCGCACCGCGTTGTGCCTACTAAGATTGCCTCTCTTGAACGGAATGTTGTGGTTATGGGTGGGAGGTGTTAACTGGCCGCTTTTTGCTCACAACTTGAGTATCGTTCATCCGATCTTTATCATTCCTTCAGCAAATCGATAAAAAATTTTTACTATATATCTCTAGAAGGTACGAACAATCTATCATTAAAACTGTGAGAGATATGACGTTTTTTACAAATTCCGGGGGCGGCCGTGGCAAAAATAAAAAAGAAACTTGATCTGCCTGCAAGTATAAGAAATATATATCCCATACATGTCAAACCTCTATCTCTTACCATCTCTGAGATCTCTTCGTTCATACAGACGGACAGACGGACATGGCTATATCGACTCGGCTGTTGATGCTGATCAAGAATATATATACTTTATAGGGTCGGAGATGATTCCTTCTGGCTGTTACATACTTTTATAATCTGTGTACCTTTGGTACAGAGTATAAAAAGCTAGAAACTTGTGTGAACCAATCCTTACTTTCGAGCGGTTTGCATTCCTGCTTTTTACTCTACGAGTAACGGGTATAAAAAGTTATAAAAGAGAATGGATCTCAGTAGAAGAAACATATAAGATGCAATCACACACAATTCAAAGACGGGTCTCTGACACCCCAAGGAGCTGGATTTGGGGTAGCGAAAAGGTCTGAGGCAATGGGAAGAATTTACAAGCATATTTCAAGCCGAAGAAAGTGCCATATCCCGTTGTGCAGACCTTAATATGACAAAAAAAACTTATCAGACCCAGAATCCTACTGCGCCATAGCTGGTAAAACAACAGAAAGATGAAACAAACAAAGGCATTTGTAGTGAATCACAAGCTTAAAGGGTTACAAAAGTTTATCCAACAAGAAAAGAATGCCCTCAGGATTCTGACAAGGCTCAACACGGTCCACTGCAGACAGCGAAGTCACTTGTACAAGTTGGGAATAATATACACCCAACTTTTCAGATACTGTGAAGAGAAGGAGGAGGTCCTCTGAACATATATTAGCACACTGCGAGGCGCAGACTCAACAGATTTGAGAAACACGTCTTATATTCCAACAAGATTGGGATATTAACATTGACCGTGTTCAGCAGAACAACTTGCTCCCTGATCAAGTATAAATTTGCAATTTGCAGTATTTTGCAATTTGCAAAACTTAATACTGAACTCGAGAGATGCGGCATCTTAATAGCCAATTTGAGGTATCATGAAACAGGAGCATGTATCTAAGAAATAGTACGCTACTTTAAAGTGATACTGCTCCCTCCAACAGCAGAAACTATTCAATACAACATTTTTTTCTGCTACCTGCTCAGGGATCAATTATTCTGCTGAACACGCCCATTCTTAAAGGAGTTGTAAATTCAGTATGGGAGGCACAATAAACCAGAATTGGTAGCGCTGCGTTATTTTCCCCCAACAACAGTGGAATGAGATTATAAAAGTGCATTGGGGCACCCAGAATTTTCAGCTTAGTTTTAGCCCTTCACCTTTTAGAATAAACTAGATTTTTAATCTAGGTTCTAAAAAATATAGTTATTCGGATGTGTTCCTGAAATCTCTAGAGATTTTGGTATAAACGCTCGCATTTCGAATTAAAACTGCTTGCCTTTATATGTGAAGTGCCACAAATATGCCCGGCTACTAGATTAAATGACACAAGTTGGGCGATTTGAAACCGACTGCTCAAGGCCAAGTACATTTAATGCGTACGGTTTTACCGACCTATGATCTAGTAGCCAACCTTATTCTTATCATGTCACATTTAAAGTTCTCCAAGCTTAGTTTCAAAACAAATCGTTTGTACGAAAATCTCTAGAGATTTCTGGAACACATCCAGTTTCCAGAACAGTTTCAAAGCCAACTAATCGATCTTTTAATCCTGAGGAGAATTTTGCATTATTAAGTTTTTATATTACTCTCGATCAGTGAATAATCTTTCTCAATTTTGAAAAATGTTGTAACAAATCAAAAATGCTCACGATTTTTCACTGCCCGCCTCAAAGTAGGCAACATTTTTTGCAGCATTTAAGTAAAGCAAACTTTTGGTTGTTTTTGTAAACTAGAAACTTACCGGAATCTTAGAGGTTTTCAAAAACTCCAACAGAGCCTCCAGTGAACCCAAAGTGGATGCCTGCACATAGACACCAGACGGTGCCAATTTAATATGACTCAAGGCGCTCTTCAGTTCGCGTGCCACTTCATCCCTTTGAAAAAAATAAAGAATTAAAATTTGAAACAAAATAAAACACACACAATCCTAAATCAAACTCACTTGCATATTTCCACTTCATCCGGTTTATGGGCTATCAGCAGATTGATGCCAGCAATGGCCTTTTCCAAATCTTTTGCTGCAATTTTCACGCCCTGTGCCGCCTTCACCTCCTTGTATTCCACATAGGCATTCTTCACGCGTAACTCACGCATGGGTTGAGGCATCAAAAGTGAACGAATCTGTGTGGTAATGGGTCCATCGGTACCAGCCAGAACCATAGTTTGTCCCTCTCGCAATTTGCCATTGATTAGAATGGCATCAATGGTGGTTCCCAGACCGGGTAGAGCTTTCACCTCGAGCACGGTGGCCTGCAGCTCTTCGGAATACATCAAACGTTTGGTCAACATATTCTGGCAGAAGTCGGCAATCATAAAGAGCAAATTGCCCATACCCTCGCCCGTAATGGCGCTGGTGGGAACCAAGGAGATGTAGGTTTTTGGATCGGTATTCTCATAGTAGAGCGCTGCATTCAGACCTTGCTCAGCAAATTGCAGGATAACATCTTTAGTGCGCTGCTGGAACTCCAGTTGAGTATTACTCTGTTGCTCCTTGATTACATCCCGTACATCGCGGCGGGTGAGGACTTGCCAATCGTACAGACGATCAATCTTATTCAGAGCCACAATGAAGGGACATTTCTTCTTCTTCAGGAGCATAATGGACTCGAGGGTTTGGGGCTCAAGACCATGCATAATGTCTACCACCAGAATGGCTATATCACACAGAGAGGAACCACGATTACGTAGATTACTAAAGGACTCGTGTCCAGGTGTATCAATGATGAGCAAACCAGGCAAACGATGCTCAAAACCGGCGGCAGATTTTACATATTTGGTTTGCTCCTTAATGGCATCAATGGGCACATTGGTGGCACCAATCTGTTGGGTAATGCCACCGGCTTCCGAATCCTGCACATTGGTACGTCGCAGCTTGTCCAAAATTTTGGTTTTACCCGTATCTACATGACCCAGGACACAGACGACGCCGGCACGCAGCTCATCTGTGGTGCGTTTCTTTTCCGCATCGGCCTGGCGCTTGATAATGCGTGCCTCGGCACGCAAACGTCGAGATTCAGGATCATTGGCCAAATTGGCATCTTCTTTCTCCTCCTCCTCCTCGGTGGAGGAATCACTATCCTCATCACTGTCATCATCATCTTCGTCCTCGTCGCTGTCATCATCTTCGGTGTCACCTTCAGCTGCTTTGCCATTGTTTGTGGTGGTGGCTTGAGAGGATTCATCATCGGGTTCGGGTTCTGCCTCACTGTCGGTGGCATCCCAACTCTCCTTGACCTCTTCCTTCTGGTCTGTAGACTCTGAAGTGGCGGCAGCAGCCGCTTTGGCTGCCTCCTCGGCAGCTGTTTTGGCTTCCTCCTGTTCGGCTGCCTCATCCTTGGGTCCTTTCTTCTTATTGGGACGTATGCGGGTGCCTGGAAAATAATTGAAATTAGTAACAAACCCCAAACGGTGGAAATTCAGTGACCCATCACCTGGTCTGGGCGCTTTTCTATCGTTGGGATCGGGTATTTCCAGACCCTGTGCCTTCAGTGAATCCAACAGTGCCTGAGCACGTGCCCGATCTTCCTTTTGCTTTTTGGTCAACAGTTTACCCTCGGCCTTAAGGCGTGCCTTGCGATCTGCCTCACGTTGCTTTTTCTTCTCCTTTCGCTCTGCCTCCAAACGTACCGCTTCCAGTCTTGCCTCTTCACGTTCATCCTCCAGTCGCATGCGTTCCTCCTCCAGCTTTTGTAAGCGTTCCTCCTCCTCCTTACGCTTCTTCAGCTGCTCTTGCATGGCCGCCACCATGGCCGCCGACACGCCACCCTTTTTCTTGTTGTCCTTTTTCTCTTCCTCGGCTTCAAGTTTCTTATCCTTTTTGCCCTTTTTCTTGTTTTTGCCCAATTTGCCGGCATCCTCGGCGGCGGTTTCTTCAGTCTCTGTCACCTCGGGTTGAGTTTCAGCCTCAGGTTCTGCTTCAACAGCTGGAGGAGTCTTCTCTGCTGCCTTCTGTTTGGGTTCCTGTGTGGTCTTTTGCTTGGCCAAGGCGGCCTCACGTTTCTGTCGTTCCTTTTTCTCTTTTTTCTTCTGGGCGGCCGATTTCATTGAACTGCCACCTTCCTCGGCCTCATCCTCTGCCTCCGCCTGGTCTTCTTCTTGCACAGTTTTCTTGTTTTTCTTCTTTTTGGCAAACTCCTCGTCAGCCAAATCTTCTGGGGAGACCACAGTGGGGCCGGCTGGTGCCTCACCTGCATATTCAGCCTGCAGTTCAGCCAAAACCTTATCCAAATCTTCTTCGTCATCTTTGCCTTTGCGTTTCGATTTCTTGCCCTTTTTCTCTTGCTTTTTCTGTGGTTTGGCTACTTCCTCCTCCTCCTCCTGATCATCGCTTTGATTTGCTGCCGGCGGCGGCTCATCATCATCGTCATCCATTAATAATTCAAAAGCGGATTTTTTGGAGGGCTTTCCCTTAGCCTTGGCAGACTCCTCCTCTTCAGAATCCTCATGCTTTTTGCCTGCTTTAGCCCCCTTGACATTCAGTTTTTTGACCGCCTTCGTCAGCTGCTCGGCTGGACTATCCTCCTCGTCGGAGGCGGCTTTCTTGTTCTTCTTCTTGCCCTTCGTCTGCTGATTCTTCTTGTTGTTGACGCTCACCTGGTCACTGTCCACATCGGAGTCCACGCTATATGGTTAAAGACAATTAGAAAGTTGCCAACAGGGCAAAAACCATCTACTCACATCTCATCCGCCGAGGAACCGCCTTCGGCTGTGGCCAATATCTCTTTCTTGCCCTTTTTAGCTTTAACCATCTTTCCTGGCGTAGTCTCAACACGCTCCTCCGCTGAACACCCACAAAATACCGAATGAAATTCACTGCTAAAAGTTCCGCACACGCGACCAGACCCAAAACCGGAATCAGACGACGACGCTTTTCCTGTTGCTCCTGCTGTTGATCTACTGCGTGACTTTCACTGGTGACGGCCTGGACACTTGGCTGTCTCTTAAAGATTTTCAGTCGGAAGAAATTGACAAATTGAATAATTGAATTTCGTTTGCTAATTTTTCGCAAAAAGTTAAGTTTCAGACAAAATACAATAAAAATTTTGTTGTTGTTGCTGCTGCTGCTGCTGCACAGCTGTGGTTGAGGTTATGTATGCATTAGATATGGACCTTTTTTGGGGAGTCACGGTGACGGCTTCGCTGCGACTATCGAATAAAATATTTTTCGCATTGAATGATTTATTCATAAAAAAAATGGCAAAACAAAGCCAAATGTAGTTAAGAATAATATTAAACCTATGCTTAATTTTTCAATAATATTAGTAAAACCGATTTTGATTACATATATCATTTAAAATGGTCGATTCAGTTACCACTTGTTTGTTCATATGTCAAATTATTACCATTACAATATTTTTTCAGACCCAAATTAGTTATTTATTTTATAAAAATTGTTAGTTTTTATATCTTAATTCTAAATATTGCACAAACTCACAATTTTATCCACTCCGATCGCTGTTTATATAAAGTAGCAGTCATCGGGTTGTTGCAAATTGCTCAGCACTAAATGCTATGTGATTCTGATTAGAGGTGAACCCAAGATGTGAATTTGAACGTGTCACGGTGTGCCACGACGAGTTACAGCGTTATCGTGAGCAATCACTGAGTTTCAAAACCCATTTTTCCTGTAGAAAATGAATCTGAATTGAGGCAAACACGGACACTTGGACATACTTTTTATAAGCTTACATTTTAATTAAATGTGGAACTATGACCGAAAATGCGTGATGGCGATTTTTCAACTTGATTTATTTAATACCCGCAATGCATAAACTCCTTCACAGGTTAAATAAATCAATAGTGTATGCAATTCTTATCAATATTGCACTTACAGATTCTTAATTAGTTTGAAAGATACGGTATAAATCAGAAAACAAAATATGCTCTAGTGTTCCATATTCCATCATTCGAGTTCGACGCTATCTCACCGCTGCTATTTTGACGGACATGGCATTTTAAACTTATCAGCGGACGGTCACACTGGTCTAGTCGCTGGACGTGATGGCAAACGTAAAGAACGAGAACGTTGCAAGTTCGTGTAAATGAAAATAAATTAAATAATCATTTATCTGCGTGTGTGTCTCTGTGCGTATACGTGTGCGTGTTTTTAATAAAATTCAATAAATAATGAAGCATACGCTTTAAAATTACCACGAAAGTTTCAAGTGCAGTTCTTTTGTTACGTTGCTTTGTTGTTGTTTTCGATCATATAAATAACTGTTAAAGCAAAATCTTAACTATTACAAAAACAAGTCGCCAAATTACTAAATAATAAGCAAAATTGTGGTAATTGGCTGTTAAATAAGCGTGGCCATTGCGTTAAATTGGTGCCAAAGTAACAACAACAGCAAAACAAGTTTCTGTTTTGAGTGCGAAAGTTGAAGAAGGAGAAATAAAATAAGTGAAATTCAACAGATTTGCTGTGTTCACATCATCAATCTCATAGATACATACATATATATATGGGTATTTGCTTGAGATTTAAGTGAACAAATTGAGTGCATTCCTCTTCCTCGCAGCTGTTTTGAGTGAAACCACAAGGTACATATTACAAATTGAACTCTTAACCAAAAATAACAAACGCGTAAAAATATGTCATTTAATTTTTATTATTTTTGCACTTGTTTGGTTTGTTTTACGAAAGTTCCAGTTAGCTTTGATTGTTGTTGTTGCTGTTTTTTATATCTGTGTGTGAGTTTGTTTACGTATCGTCTCTGTGTGTGTGTGTGCGTATTAATTAGCGTGGCCAAGAACAACAGTTAAACCTGTTTTTATCTCTCTCCATCTCTTTCTTAACGTCTTTGCAGTAGAAAGTCATATAAAACCAAAAGGGAAGAATTCCAAATTGGCAAAAAATATGCAAAATAATGGCTTCGCCCTGTCTTTTCCATTTCGGTTGATAACCCGCATCATCAGCGGAAGCTGTCCAACTGTGCTACTCCAGCATATATATATGCATACATATGTATGAAACTAACTCACAGCTGTATGCCGGCTGCCCGTCTGTATTTGTATGTTCAATTTTGAGGAATTACTGCAAGCAAACACTACTAACTGCAGGGGAGATGGCGGGGGTGGGTAGTTTTAGTCTGAGTTTTATTAACAGCTGCCTTTGTTGAGATTATACGCCACATCGACATATTTACAGACACACACATATGTACATATGTGCAATGTACATACATGTGAAATTATTGTCGCTTAAAGTTTAATCAAACGAACGAATATGAATGTCTGTTTGTGCGAGTACTTTGTACTTTTATTAAGAGGTATCAACATTGCCCGATAGTTTTCTTATCGTGGATTTTCTTTGTTCGCGAAATAAAATCTTGGTAATTCCCCCCCATTAAAATGTTTTATTCAATTATTTTTATTAAAACAAATAAAAGCAATTGTATCAGGCTACACAAGTGATGCACACTAATCACCATTTGAAGTTTACATTTCCTTTGTAAGTATACTTGACTTGAAATATCTCCATTTTTCGATGCTGAATCGTATTTTTCAAGGATTTTAAACCTCTGATATTGGTCATATTCGACGGACCCATATTTTTTTTTTAAATATCAAAGAAAAACAATTTTTTTTCGTAATAAAAATCATTTAATTGGGTTCAAGTAGATTTGTTAACATCACTTTTTGAATATTATATCTTGTAAATGGTCGCGTTGAGCGGCTATGGTGTATTGAGCCCGTTTTGCAGCATTTTCCATGGTTTGGGCCAACATTTCGGGCGGCTTTGGTTTTTCAGGTCTTCCAAGGTTCTTGGCTTGTTGATGTAAACCTTTGATTTCAAAAAGAAGTCTGGAGGCGTCAAAACTGGTGAATCTGGCCAGTCAAAACCACATTTTTTTGACATCAAACGACCAGGGAACAATGACCTCAAAATTCGATTGTAATGCGGCTTGTGTGTGGTGAAGGGTCATCTTGTTGAAACCAGTAGTGCACCATACGCTTTCGACGCACAAGTGTCGTCCAAAAATTGGTTATCATGTCGCGATAACGCTCCTGATTGACGGTAACCGGCGGTGTAACGGCGTAATAACCATTTTAGCACAAGCGCCGCACCAAATAGTGACTTTTTCATCGTGAATATGTACCTCTTGAATCTCTTGAGGATTTTCAGTGGCATAAATACGGCAATTTTGATTGTTTACCGTTTCGTTGAACGTGACATGAGCATCATTGGTCTACTGATGAGTTTTCACAATTGACTCGTTTTGTTGAATGTAAATTTCAACAATCTGAGAGCGTTCGCGTGGCGTGTACTGTTCCATGGTAAAAATCTACTTAGACTGACGCTTCAAACGCGCTATGTAATTAGTCGATCTGGCATAGCTGTCAAAAGTTATAGTGTTGGCCAACCCGAAGTGATATAATGGATTACTCCTACGTTACTTTACCATCAGTTTGAAGGAAATAATCCCATACAATCTGCCTTACTTTGCCATACGCATGGCCGCTTTGTAAACGGGGGTGCCCACAGCCTACATTACTAGACCGACATTTTTCTCATTTGGATACGTTTTGTTGTCATAAAAATGCCTTTAGATTGCATTGATTTTTGGTCTCTAAACTATTTCTAAGGGTACAAAGAGTCAAATAATAATGAAGAAGACACCATAATAAACTATATGATTGCAATGAAATGTAAGTTTCTGCTTTATATTATAACAAAAACAACATAAATATAATGGGGAAATTGAGGTAACGTAACGTCAGGTGACGTCACGTCAGATACTTATGCAAATAAAACAAAATGGGGCAAACATTTTCGAATAAGATAACCTGAAAAATAAGCTTGTATTATTTCAAATCATACGAAAAAATTTTGTATACAAAAAGCTTTGCCCAATTCACAGAGTTTTGCATTTTTCTAAAACAAGTCAAAACCCACTTCCGTTTTATGTAACGTCACACTAGCATATATGTTTGCTTATATCTTTACCTCCTTATGATCGATTGATGTCATTGTTTTTGCTAATTATAGTGCTACTTAAGTACTACCCAAATATAGAACAATCTTTTTAAAAATCGAAGATTTTCATATTTTTTGAAAACATCTTTTTGTACGAACGTCAGTTTGGAAATGCCCATATATTTTTTTAAATTGTAATGCAGAATGTTCACATTCTGTTTGATTTCGATTACTATCTCTCTCACGAAAAGCAGCGATTGTAGTGCATTACTTTTACATCAGGCATAATGCATACTTTCGACAGAACACGTTAACGCTCTGCGACACTGGGAACAAGCACAATTTTCTGTTCCCTCCATTTGGCTGGCCCTGCTTAAAACGCCGGAGCAACAAGCTCTCTTTCTCACTCTGTTGTTGTTGATGTAACGGCTGGGAGGTTTTGTATGTGTGTGAAGAGAGAAAAGAAAAAGGGAAAGAAGATGGTAAAGAATTAGTTAGACGTGAAGAACTATTCCCCAGCCAGATCGAGGAATGAAGCTACCTCCTAACATCGAACAACGAGTCGAAGGAGACAGCTAGTACTTTAATATGGTTGACGAATATATGATTATAATTAAAGCGCCAACAAGGTTTAATTCAGGGCTTAATCCCGAAACGAATTTCGGTTCCGGTAAAATTAATCAATTAATTTCGGTTTCGATACGGTACCCAGATTTTTATATCGGTATACCGGTACGTACCGGTACGTCCATCTTATGTAACTAATATAGCATTCTTGTGATTTGCTCGCGGTAACATAACTGTATTCAATGAGGTTGAGCCCATACAACTTCTTAGCGGATTCATTATAAATTAATCGCCATAGAACCTGCGTAGCTGGAACAGAAAGCACGACTTTGGATATCTCATACAATTCTGGGAACTTTGTGGAGGATTCTGACCACCAGTTAAGAATGTTTTATGGTTTCAAACACTTTAAAGTGCAAGAAAAGTCTTAATGGAATCCAGTAACTGTTTTGCTAGAGATCCAGTGTATCCAAATGGAATAAAAATCACCCAAAACAAGATTTTCAGTTGAAGTTTAGTTGTGGCCACCTCCGCTGGTTCTAATATGCGTACAATTTCGCGAACTGAGTCCCACACTTTCAGGTGCAGAAGAAAGTCATTATCTGCAGCCGCAAAACTGGAGGAAATATTGAAGATGTCTTCCGCCAGCAAATATTTTGGCATCCCGACCAAAACTACGATGCGCTCTGCAAAGGTAAATAAAACCGAAACTGTACCGGTACCAACGTGTGGGTTTCGTTCCGGTGCTATCGGTTCCATTAATAAGGGTAAACGGTTTTCGGTTCTCAAGAAAAAATTTGTATCGGTTCCGGTTCCGGTACTTCATTTGGATCGGTTTATTTCGGTTAGCGGTTCCGGTATAAAGCCCTGGTTTGATTGAATAAAAATCAGCAGCGAGAATGTGTGTGTAAGTGCAAGTTTAAGGGTTGAGTGCAAAGCAAATTTATTTGGGTGTTTTTGCAATAACACAAAGCCATTCTCTGAAAAGCACCTACCTCAAATAATGATAGGATTATTCTGTCACCAGTTTCCACTGCTTCTTGAAAAGTCTTAGGTGTAATTAAGTTCGTTTTCTATGGCGTTTTCGGCACATTATTCTGTATATTTTCTATAAATTAATTTAACATTAACAAACATATGTAAGCATTCGCTATAAAATATGTAGACTTAACAGTTCTATAAATTAACATTTTTAAGAGATTACATATTAGGAAACACATGAAAATTTCTTTGAATTGAATTTAAAACTTAGTTCATGATCGGAGCGGGAAACAAAAATATATTTTTGAGCCTTTTTCAATGTTTTGTACTTTGTAGATCTGTTTCAGGCAGTTAAAACAAAATAGTTGAGGTTCAGTTTTTGATAATAGACCAGTTTGCAGATTTGTTAGAAACTCAATGAGCTGACTTAAACAAAGCTTAGTCACATGAAATAAGAAATACCACAGATAACCCAAATTGTTATAAATATTTCTAGCGAATTAAGTTGCTGTGATGCAGTTAAGCAGTTAAAGCAGATAAAATGTATATATATATTTTGATTAAGCAAATCTTCCAGACGTTGTATCATTTAATGTAAATATATATAAATATTCTATGTGTGGGCGCTCATTGCTTGTACATTAAGTTGATATCCAACTTCATAAAATGGCGCAGCAGTTGATTAAACGCAAACAAAGAGCCAACAATCATTTATATATACATACATGCTTGTAAAGTTACTTACAAAAATGCCTTTTGTTTTGCTACTTTAATTTGCACTTTGGTTGATGGCATTAAAGTCTACTTTTGTTTGTCATAATTCATCTCAAGTGCTGGCAAAGCAAATGTTTCGTATCCAGTTGGAAATTTAACGCTGAAAATGGCTAATAAAAAAAACAACAAAAAATATAAACGTATATTCAAATAAACAACAATTGTAATAATAATAAACCATTTGTATGAAAACAAATGTGTCGAACGAGAGAACGTGAGCGAGGGCCAGCAAATTGGAAATATTTGTTATTTTTGTTTTGCTTTGTCAGCCAAAAAGGAATTTCAGCGAAGCCAGCTGTTTTTGTACAGAATATATTTTTCGAAAATGAATAATAAGACACCTCTCCCCTCTAATTAGCCAACCAATTAGCACAACAAAAAATCTCAAAACTCATTGTGTGAAAATTCTAGTTTTTCCATACATTTTCCTTGGAATGCAATCGCTTTTCGTAGTACAGCAAAATCCAAAGCACGAAACAAGAATAATAAGTCTTTGCATAATCATTGCACTTTGCCACACTTTGAACAATGTTGCACAATAGTTAGAAAATGGAAACAGAAAAATGCTGCTTGTCAGGTTCCCGGCTTTTTCTTCCCCTTCTGGCCATTGACTTATTTGGTAAGCAGCATCACGTAATGGAAATCTTGTCTAGAAGGCTTTTTGTTGTCATTGTATGTAAACACTGTTGTCATCATCCACATACAAAACTGAGTAATTATGACAAGGCAACAAGGTACGAGTATCTCCTCTTTATATGTAGGTGGGGCGCTATTGGATGAAGCATTCTTCACCCAAACTGCTGTATGTGCACTTTTTGCAGGCGCGCGTGCAGTTTGCATGTGCCGTGGCAATGCACTTTGTAGCTCAAGTCCCTTAATGTACGTCATTATCATCAGACTCATTGTCAATGTCAGAATTATCAAGCAAACTTTGCTAAATCCAAAATGATTAAAATAATGACAAACTCAGACAGTTTTCTCACTTGGAATTTTATTTTACTGGCAATTTATGATGAACAATCAAAGTTAATGGATTTTACAAACATTTGACTTGAGTAAGGTAAAATTGGAAAAGTAATTATATTAACTCAGTTGGTAGAAAAGACATGCGATTTTATGGTATTGCGAAAGCAAGCTTTACTTTCTAGTGCTTGATCTTTTTGAATGTAGATTAATTCTTTTTGCGCTTCGTGGCACCATCAGGCAGTCGAAGCATCATGGTCAACGTAGTGCGAACATCATCCAACAGCATGCAGTTAAAGAACAGACGCTAGCGATCTGGAGGAATATCTTCTTTGTCCAGAATCTTGGCTATGACATATACGATATGAGGGTATATATGAGGGTTCGACCTCAAGAGTGAGGATCTTGCCCGTTAACGTATTGACGAAGATCTGCATTGTGCACTCTCTACGTTACAAAGTAACATTATGAAGGGAAATGATTATTTGAGACTTGTACACAAACTTGTCTAAACAAACCTTTGATAAAAGCCAAAAATTGATAAAAATTTGATTTGGTTGTGCTCTAGGCGCTTCAACCATAATTCCAAAACTAAAGCTAAGGTCCCACAAGCAAATAATTAGCTCAAAATTTTGATAAAAATGCGGCTTAATGGGCGAAATTATAATACTTTTCGGCTGTATTTGATCAATTTACACAGTGTTACAGCCAAAATATACTTTCGAAATGAGGTCGATTATAGCATTTCCTTATACTTGGTTTTTTTTTCTAACACCCCCAAAATCTGAAGTTATGGGTCAAAAATGCTTTTTGCTTTTTTACCTCAATTAAATTGATATAACTCGCGCATGGGACCGTCTGATTGTTTATAACCTTGTCAATTCAGATAGCGACAAGAGCAATCTAATATATTTTAATCAATGGTTTGACTGATTTAACGCGATGGCTGAGAAAGCAATTTTGGCATTTTCAACTTTTTTTTTCGAAATTTATACTTTGGCCACCAATGGTTTAAGTATTCTATTCTTTGCGATTTTGCCTTAAAGTTTATTATGAAAGCCCATTTAATTTTACATTGAACAAATGTTGTCCCAATTAATTTTGGATACCGTTTGACAAAGCTATTCGTATATTTCTGAGTACACCTCGGCGATCTAGTTTTATTTTTTAGTGTGTTTACATATTAGTGTCAGCCTTAACATAAGTGCCCCTTTAAGTATGCTCTGTTTTGTTTGGCGCCAGATTCAAATAATCTTTTTTAAATACATAAAATACAAATATATATAAACTTTCATGTTTCACGATATCTGGGCCAAGATAAACGTTCCCCAAATACAGTTACACATAAAGCTATAGTACGAAATTTGAGCTTGAGAGCAGTCCAACAGAAAAATCCACACTTATCAGCGAGTTTCGGTCGCCCACACTGCACTTGTACGGGCTGACGCTGACTCGCATGTACTTAGTGGTTTTAACTCACTTCGAAGCGAGCCAATTGCACTTGTTGCGACGTCAGCTTGTGCGTGTCCGCGCCTCGAAGCGTAGCCACCGATATAACGGGTCGGGTTCAGTGATGCCATTTAAGCTATTTGTTGCTAGATCTTGCAATTTTGAAAGTGGAATTGCTATTATTTTTTTGAAAATGCTATTAGCTACAAATCTGGCAATTTTTAAATTATGTTTAGCTATTTTGAGCTATTTTGTTACTTTTGAGTGCTATATAACTTCTGTGCTATGGAACTTCCCCTCAGTACAACAGAAGTAAACAGTAATGAATTTTAACATAATCATTAGAAATAGTTCTAAAACAGGCTAATAACACTATAAACGTTTCTGTCACTACCGTAGTCGAATTAATACATTTTCTCAATTGCTCAACAAATTTCAGCTGAAGACGTTAAATGGTATTTAAAACAGGGCTGCAAGCCCAATTATTGTTTTTAACTCCGATTTGCGGGTTCGAACCGACATTGGCCAATGGTTAATGTTCGGAAATTTTAGGGAGAGGTTTTAGTTCGATCTCTCGTTCGGTTTAAGTTTTACCCAAATAATATAGTATTTTTTTTTTTTATTATGTATTTATTTTCAAATTTTCTGTCACCTTCTGTAAATTTGGCAACTTAATTTAGATTGTGTAGATATCCCCATAACATTTTTGTGTAAGTTTGATTTCAGGTGTAATGTGTCTGGTTATGGGTGAGTTGTTATGTGTTGATATAAAATATGTTCAGTGTATTGATGGTGTCAAGTTTATTGAATAGTTTAAAATAATATAGAAGACTGATAAGACAGTTATCGCAATAGCTTTAAATTGCTTGATGTTTGATTTAGTTGGTTCTCTTTTATTATTTGAAACACTTTGGTTATGGTCAAAGTCGCAGAGATAACTTTCGATCTTAAAAACAAAGCTTATTCTATATTTTAAATGTCTTTTTAGAATTTTTAATAAAAATCAATTATACATTTCGTAACGCACAATACTCGAACATATAACAAAAATTTTTCAAGATGTCTTTAAGTTTGTTTTACCGAACCGAAAAATTAGATTCGTAACAGGGTTTAGCTTCAGCATTTTTCTCTACTTTGCTTTCGTTTAAGGTTCGATTAGCAGTTAAAAAAGTAGAAATTCCGGGTTCAAACCGGTTCGGTTCATAGCCAGTGTTTTTAAGCATAAGAATGATTTTAAGAATTTTCAAATTTTTTTTATTCTTTAATATTATTTAGAAAGCATGGACTACACAGATATAGCAAACCCCGACTTCGACTTGTAAGCAAAATTGTTCAGTTAAATTTTAACCAAAAAAAGCCAAAAATTCACAGAAGATGCTTTTGTTGATTAAGACGAAATCACAACCAGCTCAAATCAGATCAGCTCAAGAACTGAGGCTTCCCAATTTTTGTTAAGAACTATACCAAACATCAGTTTCGGCTCGGACTTCCAAATAACATGGAGATTCTGACTCCAGAGCTGTTTGCAGACCTCAATTTAATAATTTTTGTAGTTTTAACTCCTAGAAAAGTACTTTTTTAAAAGTTTTCTTTTTATTTTAGTTATTTTAGCAACCTTTTTTAGGCACTTTTTTTTATTTTTAGCTATTTCTAGCAACTATTTTTTGCAAATTTAGCAACTTTCGCACTTCATATTCTGGCAGCTTTGGTCGGGTGTCGAGGCCTAAGCGGGCTTTGCATTGCCCATCGCTGTTTCTTTTCCCCTTTCGTTATAGAGGTTTCTCTATTCTTTATCATTGGTCATCCATTGTATTTTATGGCGGTACACTATTACTACAATCATGGTTATGCAGTCATCATTGGGTCTTATTTGTGGAATTGAAAAGCAATTTCTTTAGTATTAAACTTCGTGTCAGTGGCTAAACTCACACACGAAACGCCAAAATGAGCATGTGATTCACACCGACAAGAGCCGAACGCTTTCCAAGGCTTGCGCCAAGAGAGCAATCAACTTTTCACAAAACCTTAACCGTGCCTGACTGAGTACGGTTCTTGCTGTGCACGGCTCTTTTGTTTTATATGCGAATTTCAACTCATTAACCAATAATAATAGACACTTACTGCCCACAGCTACTCACTATAGCTTAGTTTATCTTTATACTAGGTAACAGTTAGTACTCATGTACGCAGATGACTTAAAGATGACAGACCATAACTCGTAAATTTCTTACTTTCCGACCGATCGTCATCCGATTTCAATCTAATTTTGCGAATCTGTTTGAAAGCATATAAAATTAACAATCACCGAGTTTAAGAACGATCAAATTGAAAACAGACAAGTTTGTCTCACTAAGACTCATTTTCTGACCAATCGGTCGGTCTTATGGCAGCCATAAGATATAGAAATCATATTTTGACTCAATTTTGAAGATCTGTTTGAATGCATATAATATATGGCCGAGTTTATGAACACTGACATTGGAAACAAAAAAGTTTTTGCCACTAAGAACCATTTTTCTACCTATGTCAGACATAAGATATTCATTCCTGTTCTCAATTCCACTTCGGTTTCGTGTAATAGTTTGTATGTTGAACTCTATGTTAATAAGGTTATATGGAAGCTGACACTTACATCTACGTTTACTAGATCCGGTTTAAGTAAAAGGAATTGATTAAGCAGTTGAAACCGAAAGCTCAATGCCAAGTAGATTCAATTCGTAGAAAAATGACGCCTTGATCTAGTAACCACAGATTTCCTTGCCTCCTTCTATAAGTTCCAAACGTTTATACGAAAACCGTAGTGGAATTGAGAACAGACCTGATAGTCATCCAATTCGGGCAGATCAGACGTATTAGCAGGGTGCAGTAAAAGGAATACTCCGTGCTTTAGAACTGATAGTCTTCTTTGAGTAGAAAAGCTCGTCGTCCTGATCAAGGATAACTATATATATTTTATGGGGTCTGAAATAAAATCTTCAATGCGTTGCAAACTTCTAGCCAAATTATTATACCCTTTGTATGGGTGTAAGAAGCACTCAAATAGCTTATCCCATGTCCAAATGTTTTATTGCTTTCTTAATATTCTCTGAAAAAACAAACAAACAGAAAATGTAGACAAGTTGTCAACAATCTGCTGCAACAACTGCTAAAAAGTATATCGGTTTACCCATTAATTGGCAGTGTAGATTACTGTTTACCTCACCCAAAACAAAAACAAAACTTTTTAAAGTTCAATTCCCATTTGTTTAGCCGCAAATTGCTTTGCTGTACACATTTCAGTTGGAAAATGTTTTTTTGATTAGAAATTCTTTCATTTTGCTATTGGATTTTTTTATGTAAGCAGAGATTAGTCATGTTTACGATCATTATCTATCCCCCCTTGATTAGACTGATTAGACAAACTGTCTATATTATTTACCATGGAAGTGTATTTCCAACTTCGACTTCTACACTTAAACATGGCAAATTGCTCATAATAATCACAGAGTTCATTTAAGGCATGAAATTGTGCTGATTAATTTGTTTATTATTTATGTTTGTACATCAAACTGATAAGAGGAGGAGTGCAAACACACAGAGGCAATTCCGCAATCAAGCTTGTGTTGAGACAGGGCGGGGACCCCTTTAACTGTACACGAGGAAGTTTAAGCTTATCAACTTGCATTATAATTATTTCCTAACATTTATGAATGAAAGGAAGGAGGAGTACATAATTAAAAAGCAAAAACCAGATGCTGAATCAATGAATGAATAGGTCCATATAATACACAAAGTAGTACACGTTTTTCCACTGAATTTCATTCACAGACAGACACCGAGATTGTGTGTTTAGGAGAGGGAGGTGACCGGCTAGTTTTCTCCTATTAACTGGGCGTTGTGAGTCATACCTGACATTTTCGTTTAGCTAATAAAATCCACAATAAACATTTTGTAAATAAATAAGTAAATGATGTAGAGAACCCAATAGCGAGAGAGAGATGAAGAAAGCTCATTTGGCGCACACTAAACAATGAGTCAGACAGTTTAAGAAATCACAAACAGAGAACTCATCTTGCCTCAAACTGTAAAATTGCATAGTTTTAATACATATTTCTTAGAGTGTAGCTGAATATACAATATGATGTGGTCGTTCCATAAAGACTTTGATCGAATTACGCATTAACATATGTTTATCCGTGCTATTGTGGTCTATGTGATTGTTCAAATGTGCTGCAGATAAACCAATGGGGCATGTAAGTTAGTCATTCATGGCATTTGTCAAAGTCGCAGACTTTGCTTTTCCGTATTTTGTTAGTTTGAAGTTTTAGATCGGGTTTCAGTATTTATTACGGTTGCTCACTTTTTTCAAGTAAACGCGTGTAAGCAATGCTTAGTTGTAGCTTATCGCCCTCAATAACATTTAAAATTGTAGCTAAATTTCTTTTCTCTTAACAAAGTCATTTAGATTGGCGATGTTTATCAATATAATTTGTAAATCGTTTTTAAGAGTGCCTTCAGTCCTTTGCCTAACATACAAACAAACTTACAGACAAAGATAGGGTGTGTATTGGTAACTAGAGCTGGTGCCCGCTGCTCAGACAGTGTAATCGCCGCGGTGTTTCAGAGGGGTTATTTGTTATCTGTTTTAAAAAAGATTACAAATCTATTAACAATAAAGGACATGCACTCATTTCTTGGAATTCGTTATCTTTTACTACTTTATCAGCATTTTGTTAAGCTGTTTCAATATTTTGTTCTCCCATTTGGATTATCAGCAAGGTCAAAGGGATTGAATAATTATGAAACTCATCAATTTTGTTCCTTTAGTTTAATGAATTGAATAAATCTATTTTAAAAAGCGTAAAATATTTTTTTTTATTTTCCTTTTTAATTTTATTTGTTTATATGCCACGTGTGTGGTCAAAATGACCAAACATATAGTAAATGGATTTTTTTTTAGTTTTGTGTGTCGCTCTTTTAAAGTTGAGCACGCGATTTGTGGGGGCTAATGACAACCTTGACAGTGAATGGTAAACAATTTGTAATAAACAAAGAAAGAGAGTTAGAGAGAGGGACGCGACCTACATGAGACCCCACATGTCAGACGATTAAGTGAAACAGATTTCACGCTAGCTAAATTATTAAATGAATTATTGCAGTGACGTCTTAAACACAACACTTATAATTATCAATACTATAAGGATAGAAGGTAGAGTCATTAATTGTGAGAATTTTTTCCAAATAGCAAACAATCCCAGACATATCTAAAGCATGCTTCATGTCAATCCTCACGTAATGATACGTTATTAACCAGAATTGTGCTCTGTTTTCATTCTGTAAATTATATATAATTTATAATTATACACAATATTGTCAATATTGTGTCATACATACTATTTGTATTGTAGTAAATGATTGTTATATTCATAAAATCATTATAAGGAGAAATATTATTAACTTCGGCTGCACAGGTTTGAGGTAGGTTCGAAACCTGGCTAATAACTTTATAGCATGCCTAATTTATAGATTATAAAAAAAAGTTTATTTACACGAAACTGTTAAAACTTTAAGTACATACTTTCAATATTGATACAGAGAGAAGGCACAACTCTTTAACTTACAGCACGACCAGTTTTTGAAAATACAGTTTCGAGATAGTCGTGTGTAAAGTTTCAATTCTATAATTCGATCGCATACCTGTGTACCTGAAATCTATAGAGACTTACGTATAAACCAGTGGTATCCAAACTCACACATATAAGCGTTGCGCTTGTGTGCGTAGCAGCGAAACTCGAATCAAACAACAAAACAAGCAAACGAACAAATGCCTCATGAGAGAATAAAAAGCTGAGCACGCGCATCGTAAGAGAGCAAGCCGCCGAGCGTGCTATTTATAGACAACGTGTATTCTCTCTATGTGGTCGGGCGTGGCGTACCAGTTGTATGTGTAGCTGCTGGTGCGGGAGGTTGTGGGTTCGATCCCGCCTCGGACCAGCTAATAGAAAAAGTTTTTGTTTTTCTTTAGAAAAAAGCTTGTACACACCTGATCACCTTCACCAGCTACTGGCGCCAGCTGTGAAGTATAACTACCCATGAAAAAGCAAAAATTCTCTAGCTATTGCCGTTCCGATTCGGCGTTAAAACTGTAGGTCCCTTTCTCTTGTGCGAAAAATTATAAGAACACACTCGAGCACCTCCTAGAGATGCTGTTTGAGCCAATTTTACTTTTACTATTCTCTCTCTCTATACCAGTGCCGGCCAAATGGAGAGGACAGACAAGTGTGGTGGTGAGCAAGAGAGCTCTCCCCAGACTACTGCCGTTTTACTTGCAATTCAGTGATCACCGATTCACACAATCATGAGTTCGCCTCGCGTTTGCATAAAAACACGTCTGACTTTGGCTCCTAACAGCTATGTCTGTCCGGCTCTGCTCTATACGAATAAGAATTAATGAGTTCCTATCCCATGGGATAGGCTTTTGGCATTTTGGACACCACTGATATAAACGCTTTCATTTCATATTGAAACTGCTTGTCTTTATATGTCAAGTGACACAAATATGCGCGGTTATTCAGATCAGAAGACGAAAACGACTGTTCAAAGCTAAGTAGAAGCTACAGTAGCTCTCAAACTGTACGAGTTGACTTTGTTTCGGAATTATTCCTCCGGTTCTGTCTCGTTTATGACGTCTCAATAGTGTTTTCTGCAAAAATCTTTCAAATAAATGACAACAATAATGTCTAGCTTATACCAGAGACAAAGATATTATAGATGACGCATGTGAAACTTAACACGATTGATGATGTGATGACATTGGATCCAAAAAAAAATAAAAATAAAAAAGTTTGTATGAGATGCGGTATCTATACATGTAGTGCAGCGTTGGTCAACGAGAGCGAGGCCAAAAAGTGAGTGTGTATTAGTGTGTGAAAAAAGCGCCGTGAATTTGCTTCGACCTGACAGCATCAAAGGCTAGCCAGCGCCTGAAAGGCTTTTTGCTCTCTTCTCAGCTTTGGCATGAGTTCGGCTCGTATACGAGTAAATCGCGAAACTTCTTCGCCCTCCAGGGAGTTCTTGTGACCATCGCTGATGTAGTGTCTTTGGTTATACTAAAGACTGAAGTTGTCAATGCTGATTCAGACCTGAAAAGTAGGAATAGCTCCAATTCATGATTGATTTCAGTACTGTTTTCAGCACTATCCATGAAGCTAACCCAAGAGTTCAGTACTGAAATCATGCCTAAAAGAAGCGAAAGTCATGACTTAGTAGGCCCAGCCTGTGTTAAATTCACGACTGATATGCACGTTAGTACCCGCCCTTTCAAATCAGGACTGATGCAGCTGTGATTCAGTACTGAGCCGTACTGAAGGGAGCCTAGACATCAAGTTGGCACCGGTTCAACCGGTTCGATACCGGTCCTGATCCATTAAAATATCGAACTTCTTATTACCAACCTACAGACCAGATTTTTAGTTCATTAAAAATGGCGAAAATTACTCAATTTTCGTATGAGTTTATGAACACGGGTGGATAGATAGATGGTAAAGATCGAAAGGTGCACAAAATCGCGAAATTTGCTAAATTTTAAGCTGAGTTTAGACATAGAATAAAAAGCATACATAGAAGCAACATGTCAGGTAAAAAATTTACAATTGTATGTTGTATAATCTTTGGTTTAGATTATCATGAAGATTTGATAAATGGCAATTGTAATGTAAGCTTCTTCTTCGATTTGTGATTGAAATGCTAAAGGGGGCGTAGAAACGCTAGTTGCTGGATAAATCTTGATAAATTGTTAGCAGATGCTCTAATATCTCTTCAGCCTTTAAGAGCGTAAAATCCGCCACTTGCCGGAACTTTGTTCAGAGCGATAGCTTTTTGCTACTTGCGCCATATGAGCCACATTTGTTTTTTTCGCTTTTCCTCTTGCCAATATGCTCTCAATATTATATTTAACCACTATTTTATCCACTTACCATACATGCAAATGCTTCATTCTTGCGTAATCCGTTGTGAAAACGTAGCTATAAATGTCATTCGTTGTTATGCAATTCGTTGCATGTTCCAATTAGTCAATGGGGGTCATTGTAATTATATCCTCCTAACAGTCACTTTCGCGTAATCTTGACCTGTTTCACGTTAAGGTTATTTTACATATTGATTTTGTAGTTCATATTTCTATTTTCAATGAAATGCTAAAATTTCATTAAAGGATAAATAAATCAGCTGAACATTTTGTGTAAATTTACATGCTTCAATTTGATGGTAAATTATTAAATGATTCATTTTGGTATTCCACTTGATACCCGAAGGGGCATGCTGTTGGATAGCACAAAAAATTATGCGTGTGTTTAAAGTGCACCGCAATTGAAAGTGAAAAGATAAATGAATAATATAAAAGCCCCCAATCCCACATTGTTGCTCATCATATAAAACGATGAGAAACGGAAATGCTTCAGTTTTCTGCAAATGCAATTGTAAACTGATGATAGCATAAGGAGTGTACACGAGAAAACAAACAAAGCAATGCAAGAAACTCTGATGATGGGGTTAATAACCAAAATATAAGAGTTGTGCAAAAATAAAGTCCAACTTTTGCAAAAGATTTCTGATTTAGAATTTTGTTTTAATGTTGTTGTGGTTAGTGACCTAAGGTTTGGATACTGGGGGATATTGCTTGACCTCGAGCCAGCAATAACCCCCAGTATTTTGTTTTAATTAATCTTAGATCAACTTTTCGTTTTTCGTTTTGTTTATTGCTGCAACACACAAAATATATATTTTCAAAATGTTGGGGGGGACGGATATGCTAAGTGTGTGATTTCTGTATCTGTGGTGTAAATCTCTGCCCAGGTATTCTAATGGGGTGGCTTCCGTTTTGGAATTTGATAAAATAACTTGACTCTTTCTCCTTCTCCTTCCGTTTACTTCCTTCAAATTACGCATATTTTGTTAGTAGACCAAACGCAAACGTACTTGACGTAAGACCTCGGCCAAGGTCGACTTCATGGAGTACACAAACGATATGGCAAATCCAATTAGACTTATCAGAAATAGCCATGGCGTTGTGAGCCCCACAATAAGAAATAGCATCGTATCATTTGTCTTGGCATTGGCCATGCGCCAAAGCAATTGGCGCATGGTGCTGCGCAATTGAAATTTACAACGCCAAAAACGAAGACGAATATTGGTCATGGACAAAATACGTAGGCTCTTCCATACAACTAAGAACAATACATTGCTCAGCAGCAGCAGAATCATCAGCGAGTGCTTCAAAAAGACGTTTTGGGCCAAACGCTGAAGCGCCGCATTCACTTGCTGCTGGCGCTGCGCCGACATACCCGATATCAGGTAATTGAATGTCCGGCGCCAGCGCGTTTCCTCCGTAGCGCTGGTACGCACATTAGCATTCAGCTGCATGCAATACTCCGTCTCGGAGTCCGTATCACTATGATGTGTCAATGAGTTTGGGTCCTGTTTATCTGAGAGCTGACGCATCTTGCGCAGCAGTGGACAGGCCTTATTTTGCTCCATAGTGTTGCCGCTGCCCTCTAGCATAGTCATATCGCCCTCATAGTGGCCATTAAAGGTGCTCCTAATTTGCATACCTCCTATGGCCTCACCCAGCCGTGGTGTAGTTCCGCGACGAACACGTACTCCAGCACCAGCCATTTCACATGGCAGCGCCTCACCTCTGTCATAAGAAGCGATCAAACAGCATTTATAGATTTAGTTTTCTATCAAACTCACCCTTCAGCCGCGGTTTTAGGTGTACGACTCATCGAACGTACGGGTATCTGCGGTTTCCAGGGCATACCATTAAGACCCTCCGCCGAGTTGAAGCTATTCTCTACAAACTCCTGGGCATTAAAGTTGAAGCCGCTAGCCCCAAATGCGCCACTTCCGCCAGTAAAAGGAGATCGTTGCTTATGCATTTTCTGCTTTTTTCTATTAAAGATTTGTACTTATTTACGACGACTTTTAGCTGATTCGAAAATCTAGCTGTGTTAAAATTTATTTACTTACGTACTGAGAAGTTAACAATCTGGCGTTTGATAAACTGTTTATGTAAAACTCAAACACGACTAAGGTTTTCAGATTTTCTAATATCTTTTTCTTGAAAAAGCAAAAAAAAACTTTGACCAAATCTAAAACAGATTACTAAACCCCATGTATGTCTAAACTAATGGAAGGCATGCCACAGATGTTTGTAATACAAACTTAAACGGTTTCCCTGTTAAAAAACAAAAAACAGAAATACCTTGTGTATCTCATCCTGGCTGAGCTAAAATTATCACTAAACAGAATGTTTAGAATTTAGCAACAGCCAAAAAGCTTAACAAGAGTAACGCTCAACACAACTAAAATTGGTACCACCTTCAAACCATAGCATAATTTCAGTACTCTCACAAGAGGAATTCCAGGCTGGTTTTCACAAAAAGTTGAAGCGCTAATTATCAGTGGTTGAAGTGTGGAATCAACAAGTCTGCTGATGAGTGAATTGTGGTCAATTCCGAAACTGCCAGTTGTCCAGACGTACCATTGCTATCCCAATAATGTTGTGTGTTGGCTCTGTTGAAGTGTGTTGATTGCGTAGAATTACAATCAACCATTAATGACCTTGCGCCAAACTTGAAAAAGCAAAAAAACTTTGACTAAAATTAAAAACCGGTCACTAAAACCATATCTATGTATTTTCTAATATCTCTTAATGGAAATTTCAGATCAGTATTTTCTTGGCACTATAAATAGGTTTCTTATCCACCATATTTTGCAGATTTAGTCTGCTGTTATTATACAACTTTCTAACTTACCACTTATTTTGTCTTGTCAGACATTGGTAAGAGAGTTCTTGGCTTTATATACAAAGGCTGCATACCGGTCTTGAATTGAAGTCTACAGGAGGGTGCAGGTGATGGTAAGAGGTATGGTAAGAGAAACTTCTTTAAAATAGAGATAAGCTCAATTTGAATTTTATACCCGTTACTCGTAGAGTAAAAAGGTTATACTAAGTTCATGCAAAAGTATGTAATAGTGTTGGTGTTCGAACTTGAACATGATATTCAACTCGGCCCACACGTATTGTTAATCTCATATTTAAATATGTAGCCTATGTCGCCATGTGTGTCATAAACATGTCCCCTTATGTAATAGTATTAAATATTAATAGCCGCAGTGACGGGGATCAGCCCAGCCCAGCAGACACAGCACTTGAAAAGGATCAACCATGGGAACCACTTGAAAAGGGCATCCGGTGCACTTAACATGCATCGTGGAAGGCAATGTGTAGTCCTTCCACGAATGCATTTCTATATTTATACACACGCAGCTATTTTACAAATACTGCCTTAGTTAAGTTAGAAGATAAGGGGTGAGAAATTCTAAATAAAAGGGACCTCGCTCAGACTGAGCAGGTGAGTACAATTGAAACCTGCAACAAGCGTGCTCAATAAAAGTGTATAAGTTCATACAGTTGGAAAAAGATATTTCATTTCATTGAACATGTTCACTGCATATCTTGTCAATCGACGATTTTGGAGTACCAATTCTTTCATTTTGTTGACGTGTAGTTTATCAGTTGATGTCCTGGCCGTGCCTCGTCTTCAACGCTTTCTCGACCATTTTTGAACATTTTGAACCACTCATAAACTCTTTTTTTATGATAGAGCTTTCTCACCGAAGGACTTGTGCAACATTTTCAACGTTTCGGCAGCAAGAATTTCATTCCGCACACAAAATTAAATGGAATAGCGTTCTTGAATAGTTTCAGACATAAAAAACGAAAATTTCAATTTTAGCTGTTTACATAAAGACGCGAATCTCAAACACGAATAAATATTTTGAAGTGTAATTTTGCACAGATGTCAGTGACAGTGCTCAATATACCCGTATTTTTTGCCCTACAGTGGGCGACAGCACGATACAGCGAATATTTCGGCATCATTAAGTCAAATATCATATTTTTTGAGTTATGCCAGTCTTGAAGTGAGTAAGCAATATGTATGTTTTTCATAAGCATCTTTAGCCTGTCCGCCCGAATATCTGTCCATATTTGCGCAATATCTATAATCTCTGAAATTTTTATAAAGATTGCAGATCAAATGGCTTTCCGGCTTTTCCTTAAGAAAAAAAGTTGTGTTCTTTTATGTTAATATGTTAATATAAATGTTCATTCTCTCTTAATAAGGGAAGGGATTAATAATTTCTCCCCCGAATAAGCCACCAGACGAACACAAATTTCATTACAGATTATGAAATTCGGATACGTCTCGTGGCGTAAAAAGCGAACTTTTGTAAAGGTAAAACATTTTGCATACAATTTTTGTTGTATTCCGTGATCGGCGGTGTTTGATCTTGATGAACTGCGATCTGATCTTGTAAGCTACAAACTGACACTCACGAAGGTGCACGAAATAGAATAAAATCCGATGGTGCAACATAAATTTGCTGTATTAAGTCGTGAGTGTTTTTGAGTCGAAAACATACGTTTCCGACGAATGGTCTATTCTACATACCATCTATATAAACCTATATCTATATATTAGTCTAGCTATTAAATTATAGACTAGGGATGATCGCGTAACGGAATTCCTGCAGAACCCGAAAAAAACTGCGGGTCGAAATGGGTCGAGACTAAATCATAAATTTTGTTGTAGTTTTGTCGCGACAGTATAGAAGTGCGATGGGATTGGGATGGGACTGAATTTAAATCTTAGGATGGGTGCATGTAATAACGCCCGCGGACATAATGCCCGCGGGCGTTATGTCACTCTTAAGTGAGACATTACGCCCGCGGGCTTTATGTCACTTTTGAAAGTGTCGTAACGCCCGCTTTCAGTGCGACATAACAGCCGCGGGCGTTGTCACTTTCAACGTTACATGCACCCCTTATGTTGGGTTGGGGTAGAAAATTGGTCGAAAATTTTTAAGTATTCATACAAAGTATTTTCTACTGGTGGCTTTAAGAGGGCAATCAGACTCACCTTATCTGCTTTATAAACATACCATAAACTTCCCTTTCACTCTCACATATATCTCTTTTTATGATATTGTCAAGCTATGACAAATGAAATTACATTTTATGTTTACAGTTTGTATCTCTTTTTGTATTGTTTCAGTTGGAAAAGCTACTGTTGCTGATTAAATCCCCCCTTTGAGTCATCCATATAGGAAGCCGGAGTGCCCCGTCAATGCATCAGTTCAATGTAATGCGTTGAGTGGCCACATACATAAAACTTACTTTGGTTCACTCACAGCCAGGATCAACATGTTGCACCTAATCCTTTTTGCTTGCCTGCCACTGCTGTCGCCACTGGTGCTGGCCACCACTGAGCTGTTAGATGGACCTAACATATGCAAGAAGCGGGTCCCGTAAGTCAACTAGAAGATTAACAAAATCAAGCATAAAACTTAATTGCTTTTCACAGCTATACCGTGGAGGTGGTCACCACAGAACTGCAGTCATATCAGGAGCGTGTCAACAATTGGTGTATTAGTGTGCCACCACGCTGCTCTACGTACCGTATCAAACATCGAGTGATCAATAAGACCCAGACTATACCCAAAGTCCAAATTGTGCGCGAATGCTGTGGTAAGATATATGGCAATTAGTTGATTCTGTTAAATTGGCGTTATTCTACGCACTTGCTTTCAGATGGCTATATTAATGTAGGCACTGAATGTGTCCCACACTGTACTGAACCCTGTCAACATGGTAGATGCGTTGCTCCAGAGAAATGCAAGTGCGATCATGGATATGGTGGACCCGCCTGTGATATAAGTTCGTTGACACTTTGATTATTTACTTTGGTTTTACTATGTTCTGTGTTGTTTTTTTTGTTTGGTGTTTCTTGAAGTAAAACCTCTACAATGAACTGCCTTGGACGCATGGGGTGTGGCACATCAGGGGGAATTTTGTATATATAGCTAAATTATATATTGAAATTGAAACGTATCACATTTGAATAGCCCCTGATGAGCCAAGTTCTATGTCTAAAGCTTAATCCCTTGCTTTAATGTTACCGTAAATGAAGTCTTATTAAGTACCCTTGCAGAGAAAAGTTACTTAACTATATAATGCTGAGTTTAGTTAGTCCGAGGGATTTATACTTTGAACATTTGCTGTTGGTCATAAGATTTGAACGATCTAAGTTATAAACCAAGCTTTGAATCAAAGTCTGGGCTCAAATGGGCCGACTTCATGCATTTCGGGTTATTTTACATTAAAAAAAAATGCCAAAATTCGCCCTTAAAATAAGAAGTTCGTTTATAAAATCCATCCTTGGGCGATTCACCCTAAATTCAAGAATCAAAATTTCTAAATATTATAGAAAGCTTTTCAAAAACATAGCCCAAAGGGCAAGAAACCTTGAATATAAGAAAACAATTTTGGAATTTTAGAAATTGTTTTCTTGAAACTAGAAAAAGGTGTACAGCAAAACAAGTCCGCTGATGAGAGAATTTGGTTAATCTCGAAACAGCGATCGTTGTACGGACATACCGAATTGCTATTCCAAAATGTTGTAATTAATATCTGTTGATTTGTGTTGATTATATAAAAAATTATACTCAATTATAGACCTTGAGCCAGCCAGATGCAAACTTGTTAAAAGCAAAATTTTTTTTATTGATTTTGGATCCAAAAAGATCTCCACACAAATTCAACGCCTCGACTGGGGATCGATCTCGCTACCTTTTGCACTGAACGCTTTGAAAAGCCTCTTAACGCACTACACCATACCACACTCTTGCTTTTTATCGTCTAATATGCTTCTTATAACTTTCTGTTGGTTAAATGGTTACAAATTTGCTCTCTGAAGCAAAGGTTAATTTTTGCATATTTTTAAGAAAATTATTTTCAGAAAATTCTTTCTGTTTTTAAGAAATTGCAATAGGATTTTTAGGGTTGACATTGTTAATAAGAAATTAAGAATTTAAGGGATATTTTACTCTAAAATCAAAGGTAAATGTTCCAATTTTAAGAAAATGATACTAGAAAAATTCGGCATAATTATCAGAAAAATCTCAATTTCGGGTTTTAAGAAAACTTTTTTTTTTAAACCTTTTTTTAAGGCATATTTTTCGGTTCGGTTTAATGGTTCACCCTGAATTTATTATATATTTTATGAAGACCCTTTACCGTTTTCAAGTTCGAAAAATTATGATTTCTAAGGTACATTGGTGACTCTTCGCAAACTTTGGAAATTGAATTCCTAGAAAACATTTGAGTACCTTTAAAATCTATATATAAGTGCTCCTTGCAAACGCTAAATATCGTACAGAAAATGGAGAGGAAATGGGATACTCACACAAATCAATTAGCAAATTTTCAAGGAAGAAATGTAGTCTGATGACAGGTATAGCAAGGGGTAGGTGAACAAAGGGAGCAGGAGATGTACGGGAAGATACATCGATCCGACATCGCTAAGGATTAATTCGGTCAATAAGTAGTCTCCCTTGTAGAGGGTCCATTATTCTTTCCTAATTTCGAAAGATAAGTTTTTATCTTAGGGAATCGATTCGAAAAATTCCCAACTTTACAAGAATCACTGTCTGTAGGTAAGCGCTAAAAGCGGTGGGGCTCTTCAATGAACTGAACCGAACCGTTGTTTCTTTGTGCTTTTCGGTTCGGATCGGCATTTTTGAAGGGACGCCGGTTCGGTTACAGTTTGATTGTTCGGTTCAGAACCGGCTTGCATCCCTGTTTGCAAATAAGGCGAGCTTCTAAAATTCATGTCAAATATTTTTCTGAGTGTAGCTAATTTGTCTAACTTATCAAAACATATACAAAACAAAACAAAAAAACACTAAATAACTCACTTATAAAAAACAAAAAAAAAAAAAAACAAAAAACAATGGATCTTGATGATAACGATGAGGACTTTATGCCACCACCACGTACCAACACCTTTGCCATACCCAATGATCCTCAACTCTTGGCCGAATATGCACTCTATAGACCAATGGCTATCCGAAAAATTCTCAGCGAACGGAATCGTGAGGTTTATTCCGAAGCATTTATAGAGCACGTACGTTTGGGCACCTTAGCCGATCTGTGTGTTCGTGCCTTGGCCAAATTTGGTACCCTACATATTGCCGCGCCGGTACGTCAGGATCCCTTAAAGCTGCGCATACACTACGATAGTATCGATGTAAATCTACCTCTAAGGGAATGCTACTTTGTAGATGATCTTCGATTTTGGCGTCGTGTGGTGCTTGCCAAAAGTTCGGATAAATCATTGCCGCTAAAGCAGCTGCATGAGTATGACTGGAAGGGCCAGGGGATTAGCATCAAGTATGTGGAATTGGTAGAGTCCTGTCCGGCCGGCTATTGGCCGGAGAAAGAGATGTCTGAGCTCGCGGCGCTAGTGAACAACCATGTACGTTCCCTGCACATACGACATTTGCAGTCGCTGACCGATTATGCATTTGGCAAGCATATAGAGAGCGACTCGGAGCTGGATGTGACATCTGAAGAGTCGGAAGAGATGGAAATATCCAGCGATGAGACCGACACGACCGAAGAGGAAGAAGTGGACGATGAGGACGATCAAGCATCTGTACTCGAAACGGCCAAATTTAGGTTAGTTAGACAATCTGGCGTAGCCTTTGATAAAGGTACTAAACTGGAGGATGACGAAGCCAGCATGAGCCATGGTGAACCGGAACCGTATCAGCTGAACGATGATTCGGATAATGGTAGTGACAAGCGACGTAGATCACGCAGTGAGCGAAATGCTGCCCGTCAGGAATTGCGGAATTTAAATGCAGCTAAAAAAGCAGAGCGGGAGATGCGTAAGAGACGACGCTCATTGCTGCGCAAGGTGCCGGTAGAGCCGAAGCTAAAGAGAAAAAAGCGTGCTGGTAAACTTCATGGAGTCTTCGATATTAAGGTATAGTGAACAGTTGCTTAAATACTTGTTCTTCTTTGTTGAGTTACTCACTTTTCAACACCATTAAGGTAGCGCCCGAACCGGAGGACAACGAAGATCAAATAGTCGATAGGCGCAATAAAGAAAAGCTGCTGCGTCGCCTCAAGCTCTTCGACTATCCCACCAAACACTGCCATCACATTGATCTCAGTTTTATTCGATATTTTGACAACTTGGTGTCCTTCACACTCGAGTTTCTGGGTCCGCAGATGGGTCGTGAATTTCACAGTAGACACTTGAAGTTTTCGTATGATGACATGTCACGCCTGTCGAAGGGTCTAAGAACGCTTGAAAAGCTTAAGATCTTTCGTCTGCGTAACAGTCAAATGGATGTCATTAAAATGCAGATCTTGGTACGAGCATTAAAGAATCTGCCCTCATTGGAAGTTATCGACTTTGGCTATGATCAGATGAGCGATGATTGCGGTGCTATTTTGGGTTTGATTATGAGACGAGAGAACATGATAAAAGCTTTGGAACTGGAATATAATCGTTTCGACACCATGACCGCATCAGCCATTGGTTCGGGCCTCCACCAAAACAATCGCGGAAAACTCGTGTATCTTGGTCTGGGCCATAACATTATGAGTAACGAGGCCGTGCACATATTGTTTCGCCACATTGTCGGCACCCACCACGTGGAGGAGCTTAATATATCGGCGATTGAGGCTTGTAACATGGCGGTGGTTCGAGAACTTGATTTCCTGCTACGCAGACACAATCCGCTTCGTCGCTTAGACATCGTCGCCTTACATCTTGATCCGCAGTTGGGTAGAGAACTCATATGCGCCCTGAATACCAACAATAATATCACTCACTTTGACTGCCGTGGATGCGATCTGGATACCGACGAAGAGTTCGAGGCGGATATGGTAGTAAGGCGCAACAAATACAGTTCACTCCACAACTATGTGGGAGATACGACCAAAACGGAAACGGATATATTAAATCATGTCAAAGGTATGAAACATCCTGTGGTGCAGAAAATTGAAGAGGATATGTCTCGTAGATCGGATTGCGTCAAAGTTCGTCCAAACCAAACACCCAGCGAACCTAGCCTTGAAGAAGAGCACGAAGAGCGCTCAGAGCAGGATTATGACATTTGGGCCGAGTTGGGAATCAAAACGGCTGCTGTGGCGAATATTGAATCAGAGACCAGTCAAAAATCTGCCCGAACTCTGGAACCATTCACCTATGACTCAAACTCATTTGATTTGGACCAGTTTCGGGAATATGTACATCAGCCGGGTCCAGGCAATCGACACTATTACTTTCAACAGAACAAATTTTAGATTTCATTTAAAAAATTAGTTAAAGTGAGATAGTTTCCTGCTTGCTTTAGGAGGTATTTTAGTCCAAATTTGTATGTGATTTTATGTAAATGTTAAAAAATAGAAAAAAATATTTAAATTTATTATTTAACTCGGGCCATCATCCACAATTGTAAAGCCGTCAGCGGTTACGTGATCGAATTGCTGACCAAGTTGTTGCTCTTTAAATTGTTCGCCTGTTATTGATATGTTCAGAACTTTAATGCGGCATAGGACAGCACACTTATCAGATAGTTCCTCAGAGCTCCAGGTGTCCACCTGGAGGCGTCTCACAAACACTAAACTATGCAGATAGTCCAATGAAAAGAACGAGTACTGTGATGCTCCTATATCTTTATCAAATATCCTTATATTCGTTAGGAACTTAGACACTACGAAACTTTTGGACATTTGTACATGGAATACTGAATACAGTAAACAGCTGGTCAACAATGGCAGCTGCCACAACCTTTCTTAAAACCATTTTATATAAGGAAAACAGGGGTCGGCGTATACTGTGCATACAAAATGCGACTGTTTAAGCCAGCGATCGTATGCTCTTTGAGTACGTTTGGTTTTTGTAATTACACCGAAGATAGGAAATTAATGATAGTATACATGCAGGGCGCGTCGTATACAAAACGACACACATGCAAACGATTTCGTGTGTGTGCGTCGCGTAGAACAAAAACCGGTTTTGTTCTCTTCTTTGATAGGTGTTTGCGCGCGCAAGCAAACTGACCAACAACAATTTCATTATTGGTATTGGTGCTTTTCGTTGTGAGTATTGGTGAGTTCTCTGTCGTATGCTGCTTTTGGGCATGCCTTTTTTTAAGATATTCGCCGCCCTGTTTCGCCAACAATACCGCTGAGCAAAATGAACTACGTGTCAGTGGCTACACACACACTATGTCAAAATGTGAATGTGTTCTTGGCCGGCCCCTGACCTAAACTCATATAAAATCTATTCCCACACTAGCTTTTATTTGTGAGAGAGAATATGTGATCACTTTCCATAAAAGAAAGTATGTTTTTTGATTGAAATAAAAGCTGCAAACACTAAATTTTTTTCTGAGCTCCAATGGCTCGAACAAAACCTAGCCAAGTGTTAATATTTGAAAATTTTAGGTTCAAGGTTTTTGTGGTTTGTCCCTTGTTTTACCAATGTGAGGCGATGATGACTGTCTTCATCGTCATCTTCTGAAAGCGATATCAAACAAAGAAAAGTTCAAGAACTCAATAATATTACTTAGGAGTTGTTTAGTTCCTTATTTCTGAAAATCCTTCAATACATCTTGGAACTGTTCACAACTCACTCAAATTGCTCAGGTTCATTTGCTCAGTTGGTCAGTTGTTCAGTTGATTAGATGTTCGCTTGCTTGTCAACTAAACATTAGAACTAATTGTCAGCCACCTTACTTTTTAATCAAAGATTTTTCGAACTGACTCACCAGCATGTTGCTTAAGACAGTCTGATCATACATTGAGAATAAATAGAGACGTAATGAAAATAATCAATCAAATAAATCACTGATCAAGTCACACTGAACAATTTAATGGACAAGTAACTGACTTAGCAGTGAGCAATTGACTGAGCAACAGAGACTGAACAACTGACTCGGCAAGAACAATTGAACAACTCACACTGAACAACTCTTAGGCTGCCTTCACACTGTTATACAAATGAGACATGATAATCTAGTAGGCCTGCATTTCCTCATGAAATTCTATGAATTTGACAAGCTATTCAAATTTAAAACATAACAAAAAGTAAGACTACAAGGGTCTCATGTGTGATGTGTCGAACAGTGTGAAGGCAGCCTTACTGAACAACTCACTCTGAACAATTAACTGAGGAAGAACAACTCACACTGAACCAAAATGAATTATTGAAGAAGAACATGTTCACTTGTTCAGGTGAAAGAACTAGTCAATTTTGTTTACTCACTCATGAACCATGGTATAATTTACAAGTTAGAGTCATCAGAAATTCACCGTGCGAGAGGGGTACCTGTCGATATCACAGTTGATATGAACATGTGAAGGCACGTTGTCATTCCCTTTGCTACTTATCATCATTCAACTGATACCCCAAAAAGAGGCAGCCTACTTTAATGACTACACCTTGTATATTTGCACCATGTCATGAAAAACCCAATAATAGTTCTATGCTGTCTGCTCAACGAAATGACAAGAAGAAATTTAACAGACTCGCTCACTTTCTCAATAGAAAACTTCGTTCGATTGTCAGCAGCTGAGCATCAGCTACTGAGCAACACGAGTCAAGTGTCTGCGAAAAGTGCCTTTTTGTTGTTGCGTTACACATTTCATCGCAGGCAAAGCGTAAAAGAGGAAGGGAAACAAAATAGCAAACAAGCACGCATGCACACTTGCAGTTTACTGAAACACATGCGCAACACACATAAACACATACGCAAGAGATACTTTCGGCAGATTCTGCAGGCTACAAAAACTCTTGTTGATTGATCATAGCGCATGTTGAGAAAAGACAGGGGAGTCTTTTTGCCAGCTCTGCTTTAGACTCTGTCGCACCATAACGAAACAACCAAAACATTTTAGGCAGTAGGTCATATTTTTATATATCTAATTTTTGTTGAACCGAACCGAAAATGGTTCGTTATTGAGGCCGGACGGTATTTAATTGGGTTCGGGAAGGGACGCGTTCAAATCGAATGATAGTTTTAAACTCAACGTACGACTGAACTGTTCAAACAAGTTTTTAACAAAATGCTACGAAAATGTGATTCAGTTCTGAATCGTCAAATTGAACTTCAATGCTCTCTACTACAAATGTATACTTAATTTATTTGTTGAAGTCAATTCTTTGGTTTTAAACGGAACTCTTTACGCACGTTGGACCTACTAGAAAACTTTTGTCTTAGTGACATATTCTTTTGGTTACGCTTTAGTCTTTGCATAGTCTGCCGCTTATGCCATTTGCCGTAGCAGCAGATGCGTTTTGGGTTGTGTAGTGCGCACTGAGTATCGAGGACTGATAATCGAGTACTGAGTTTCGAGTACTTCGAGTAGTCGTTTACTGAACATCGAGTACTGAGTATAGAGTACTATAGGTGGAGTACAGAGTATCGATTACTGAGTACAGAATTCTGAGCATCGAGTACTGAATATCATACCGGCATCCCAAGACACTCAATCTTCTTTTTTAAAATTATATTTTCATAGGAAAACAGTTTTTTTTTTAAACAATGATAGGTAAAATATGACAAGAAATATTGCTATTCAAAGGAAACCTTATCACTAGTATAGGGTTAAGACCATTTAAGCCTTTACCTCTGCAAGGGTATCAGCATTTCGGCTTGCCGAAAATAATGCACTTAATGTAATAGTTTCGTTATCTATCCCTTTTCTATTTGCTTGGCATATTTTGAGTTGTAACTTTAAACTTAACCCAGAGCACACACTCACACACCCCACACTTCACACACACACACACACACTTAACCAATCGGCTCCACCAGCTGCAATTCAGCTAAGGCCTTTACCCTTCTCACAGTACCAGGAAAAAAGCTGTTCTCTTGTCTAAACTCTCGCTTGGTCGCAAAGCTCGCCACTAATTGTCGCAAAAAAAAAAACAAAAAATCCATATGAGACGCTAATCCTAATTAACAAACTTTTCGCCAGATTGCCCGCCGGGCCTATATGGACGGGACTGCAAATTGCAGTGCGACTGCTTGAACAACGCCAACTGTGAGCCGTTCGGCGGTGTCTGCGAGTGTACCAAAGGCTATACGGGTGAACGTTGCGGTGAGCCCTGTCCGCCAGACCGTTACGGTGCCAAATGTTTGGAGGAGTGTCGCTGTGAGAATGGCGGTAGCTGTCATCATGTTTCCGGCGAGTGCATGTGTGCTCCCGGTTTTACGGGTCCTTTGTAAGTGGACACAGTCGAAAAAGAAAGAGAGAAAAACTAATACCCTTCGCCCAAATCAGATGCGACATGCGCTGTCCAGACGGTAAGCACGGAGCCCAGTGTCAACAGGATTGCCGTTGTCAGAACGATGGCAAATGTGATCCTCAAAGTGGAGCCTGTGTCTGCATGACCGGCTGGACGGGAGAGGTGTGCGCGAATAAATGTCCTGTCGGCACTTACGGTCCCGGTTGCGAGATGCTATGCGAGTGCTACAAAGATGCTCCTTGTCATCACATCACCGGCCAGTGCGAGTGCCCACCGGGCTATATGGGAGAAAAATGTGTGGATGAATGCCAGTTGAAGACCTTTGGACTGAATTGCACTCAACAGTGCAACTGTGAGAATGATGCCACCTGCGATCGTGCCACTGGCGCATGTATCTGTGCCTTGGGCTGGCGTGGCGAGCGCTGCGAGGAACGCATCTGTGCTGAGGATAAGTATGGAGCCAACTGCAATAGCACCTGTGAGTGTGAAATGGAACATACACAACTTTGCCATCCGGAGACGGGGCGTTGTCAGTGTAAGGTCGGCTGGAGTAGTGCCCAATGTACGCGTCCCTGTGCCTTTCTACGCTATGGCCTCAACTGCGAACAAAGCTGTAACTGTAAGAATGGGGCCAAGTGTTCGCCCATCGATGGTAGCTGCTTGTGTGCACCCGGCTTTATGGGAGAGACTTGTGAGGAAAACTGTCCGCTGGGCAAATATGGACAAGACTGTGCACAGCAATGCGACTGTCAGAATGGAGCGAGATGTATGCCGGAGACGGGTCAATGTTTATGTACGGCCGGTTGGAAGAATATCAAATGCGATCGTCCATGTGACCTTAACCATTTTGGTCAAGATTGTCACGGTGTCTGCAAGTGTGAGAACAATGCTTCGTGTAACCCTCAGAATGGTACCTGTACCTGCAGCGCTGGCTGGAAGGGTGAACGCTGTGAGCAAAAGTGTGATGTGGGCAAATTTGGACATGGATGTACACAGAAATGTCAATGTGAGCTGGATAATAGCATTGCCTGTGATGCGGTCAATGGACGTTGCATCTGCAAACACAACTGGGGAGGTATGCTTTGGTTGGTGGTGGTTAGGAATCAAAATCACGAGATCCTTTCATAAGTCTTTTATTGTTTTGGGAAATGGAGAATCAAATTTGAGCAACTTTTCGAAATTTTTGAACATTTTAAAGGATTTTTTACAAAGAAATGGGCGACCGTCTGCTAAAATCATTGATCAGGGGTCAGCACTTCGCTATCTACTGTGCATTCAAAAGTGCTGAGCAGCCGCGTAGCACACACACACACGCAATGCCAAAATGTGAATGTGTTTTTGCCGGTCCCTGGTGAGATGCATGATTCGTTGCCTGATAAACGTCCATTAAAGCTCCGCGTTGAACCAGTAGACTCTATCTTTTCTTTTAACCACGCTTTTACGAGTACCATAAAAAATTCGATTGAATTCCTAGAATCGTCTTTAGAATGTGGTTTTCAATTAAGTTTCTTCGCCAAAAATCGTAGTCTTCTTGAGTAAAATGACGTCGAAAGTTATATCAAACAGGCTTAATAAACTTTTAATGTATTTTTCAACATTTTCCAAAGCGTTCTTGACTTAGTTTACGCTATAAACTACAAAACTTTTCGATGCAGATGTCAAATTTGTTCATAAATTGCTCCTTCCCCTCAAATAAAAGGCTGAACACGTGTCAAAGATCACAACATTGTCATTAGACTGTGTCTAAAGCTCCAAAGACATACCCAACCTCCATTCTCCTCTACAACAACTCCATAACTTTGTAGCTTTAGCTTGCATCCTTATCATTTTCATCTATCGCTCCCTCTCCCTTTCATTTCGCCTGCACTTTGTTTTAGTACTTTGATTTTAATTTGCTTTTCTGGTTCTCTGCACTTGTTTGTTTTCTGTTTTGTTTTTGTTGTCCAAATATCCAAGGCGTTCATTGCGAGACCAACTGTACGACCGGTTACTATGGTGAAAATTGTGATAAAGTTTGCAGATGCCTGAATAATTCCTCTTGCGATCCCGATACGGGCAACTGCATTTGCTCACCCGGCTGGACTGGCGAAGATTGTGCTGATCCCTGTCCCATGGGTTTCTATGGCATGGAGTGCAAAGAACGCTGTCCGGAAAGTCTACATGGTAAGTCATTGCCTTACTCTAGTTTGGACTTTGTCTCATTATGTTTTTATTTAGGCAACAAAAGCTGCGATCATATTACTGGAGAGATTGTTTGTCGTACCGGATATCTGGGCATCACTTGTGAACATCCCTGTCCGGCTGGACTTTATGGACCGGGTTGCAAATTCAAGTGCAACTGTGAACACGGCGGCGAATGTAATCATATTAGCGGCCAGTGCCAATGCTTGCCCGGCTGGACGGGCGCCAACTGTAATGAGTCATGTCCTCAGGATACCTACGGCCAGGGATGTGCTCAGCATTGCCGCTGTCTGCATCATCGTGTCTGTCGCAAAAATGATGGAATGTGCATTTGCCAGAGCGGCTGGTCAGGCACACGTTGTGATGAGGTGTGCCCTGAGGGTTTCTATGGTGACCATTGCATGAACTCGTGCGCCTGTCCCTCAGCAAATTTCCAGTGTCATGCGGCCCATGGATGCGTTTGTCGCAGTGGTTACACCGGAGATAATTGTGACGAGCTGATTGCCTCACAGCGCACGGCTGTGGCTAACAATGAGTGTAGGTAGCCAATGAAACGGGGGAAACTGGGAATAAGAAGAATGATTATGAGGAAGTTTCAAGAAACAGACCGATTAAACAAGAAGAATGAAGCAATGCGGGTCAGTGAACAGTTCAGCAACCATTCTAAGTACATTTTTGTAAGGTTCTATAAGGTTCAATTGAGGGTGAAATGGTAACTAGTCGGCTTAGGTAAGAAAGCGTCACCAAACCAAAGCAGGTTAGGGTTCAAATAACAGCCCACCTCCCGCTCAATCGATCAAAGCCGAAGAAAATAATATAAATTATGGTTAAAGCACACGTTTGTCTGTGTTTGTGTTCGACGTTTTGTTCGCAAAGAATAGAAATGTTTCTATCTTGCGTGCGCTCGTGCGAACATATTCGTCAATGGATGGGAACGATTGCACGAACATCATTTGTGAGAAATGTTTGTAGAGTGAACATGTGCCCAAATGAGCAAAGAATTGTTGCTGGAATTTATTGAATGTTCCCAAAATGATCAAATAATGCTTTAACCTAATGCCCCGATGGCCTTCATAGACTCACTGGCTGTAGTCTATAATGACATGCTGGACACAGGAAGAATTGAAGAAACTTGCACATCGAGTGTCGTATTCCCAATTTTCAAAAAAGGTGACCCAGACCTGCCACAAAATTACCGAGGGATTTCCTTTATAAATTGCATAGCGAATGTTTTTATGGGCATTCTGAACAGTCGACTAACAAATTGGGTTAAGTGTCACGACAAATTAAAAGAGTATCAGGCCGGATTTCGAGAAGGGTATTCGACTGTGGACAACATATACAACTTAATATCCATAGTGTATCTGAAACAAGAGGAGAGAAAGAAAGTATACGCCTTCTTTGTCGACTTTCGTGCTGCGTTTGATAAAATCCCAAGGAAGCTTTTGATGTACAAATTATATTCGATGAGTGTCTCGACCAAATTCCTAAATGTGCTGGAGAATATTTATGCATCGCCTTCTAGGTCATTATTGTGGTAGTTTTTGCTGTTATATTTTCATGCTTACTCGTTGAGAATTTTTAGCAAATGATGTTCGCCTGGTTAGTGGGCAAATGAATTCTTGTTTGATGAATTTGTTCGTCCTGAGTGAAGGGGAACGAGTATAGGGAGAGGGAACTTAGTTAACGAAGAACGTAGTTTTATTCTGTATGCAAATACATGTGAGGTTAGACTTAATAGAATTACAATATTCATATCTTACCGGAATTTTTTCGCCTAGCTCGGCTCCATGATAAAATAGACCGAATTTACAAATCATGCGGCTTATAATTATAACTTAGACAGTGTGGTCCTTTTTAGTTGGAGTAAAATCCATCCGCAAGTCAAACTTTAAAGCAGGGATTAAATCCGAACAAAATATCGGGTTCGCTTATGGTTACGCTTGTTAAAATCAAATTGTTTCGGTTGCGGTTATGAGTTTTTATTTCCGTCCGCTTACGATTCGGTTAGAAAATCTTCGTTTCGGTTACCGGTTTCAAAACGGCATTCAGGTTGCAAAGTATCACCAAAAGCATTCGGAAACGATAGCAATCTACGGGTTATATGGTTACACCAATAAAAGCTGCACTGCAGTTTGAAGGTTTCGACTTTAGAGTGCCTAGGTATTTCCCATGGAAAAAAATCTCGCAGGTTCGACTTTCACACTTTTTTCGAAGCTGCGGCCAGTGTGAATAGACTATAAAAGAAAATTTCATTTGATTTGATCTTAGTATCATGATTGCGTTTAAAGTTTTAGCGTTGAATTTGTTTATTAAAGGATTCATTATAAGTTTTTACAACAGAAAATAGTCGTTAAAACTATTTTCAATAACTCATATAGTTATGTATTAGTATTAGTACTCAATCTTTTAACAAATCACTGCAGAGTATGAAAGTTTTACTTGCCAAAGAACTCAGAAACGAGAACAGGCTTGACACCTATGTTTGTACGTATGTGTTTATGTATGTATATGTATATAAAATGAACATGTATGTTTTCCGGCTCGAGGTCAGGATGATAGAAAAAACTATTTTATGTTTCTTTTTTCCGATATATTTCGGTAAATGAACATATATAATTATTACACAAGCAAAACGAGAAATTTTTTTGCATGCTGACCACAAATTCTTTATTTCAACGAGCGCCTAGACTAACGATTTTGATTTTGTGGCTGCATTTCTAATCTATTAAAGTTCTGGAGAGGTTTTAATGAGGTGAAGTCAAAATATCAGCAAGCCCAAACAGAGAAGTTACAGGTTTAATGATGCCGAAACCTAGAATGTATGCATGTACATGCGTTTGGCTATTAATGGACAGTTTTATTAGCGATGAAAGTGTAAATTGGTTGATAGTGACGATTGGTGTATATGAATTTTGTTTTTGTTTCGGTTGGATACCCTGCTTTACAGTTTCGATCTCTTAATTCGTCTCGCCACAGCAATCTATCATCAACTACCTGATCTCCCAGAAACTGCAGAATAATCCTTAAAATTTTTAAGAGGTTTTACGATATGATAGAAGATCGTGCTTTCTTAGTCGGGACTTACACGATAAAGCAAACTTCATGAAGTTTTCATGGTAGGCTTAAAAAACTACTAGATTTGTTGAACAAAATGTATAGAATTACACTTGTGTCTTTTGCCTACTGAGAAAACTTCAAGAAGTTTGCTTCATCGTGTAAATCCCGTCTAAAATCCTTTTCCAAATTGATTTCATATTAATTCTTTGATATTTCTTTCCTCCAGCTGATCGTGCCAGCGTTGCTTTAACACTGGTTCTTCTAACGCTCTTTGCATTTATCATATGCGCCGTATTCTTTTACTACCGTCGACGAGTATCAAATTTGAAGACAGAGATTGCACATGTCCATTATACGCATGACACCAATGGAACTGCCTGGCCGCCAAACAATCATAACTTTGATAATCCTGTCTATGGCATGCCAGATACACGTTTGCTGCCCAACAATGTGCGACCCAAGATGAATAACTTTGATCAAAATGGTTCAATAAGCACCGATTATGGTGGTGATGATTCCAATGCCAGCGGCAGAGGTGAGTGTAACCAAAAGTAAGCATTATCAAACGATGATTAATCGTTAAATCTTTTTATAGCTGGCAGCTTTTCAATCAATTATAATCATGAATTGCTGAACAAGAATCTAAATGCAGATCTGACCAATCCCAATGTATACAATGCCAAGGAAGAACATGTCTATGATGAGATTAAACATAAGGAAGGCTACAAGGATCCCGGTGAGTACTTGCTAGCCAACAGCTTAAAAAAGTTAAAGATTGTAACGCTATTTCTCACCTAAAATGCATACATTTGCCATGAAACAGTAAAAATTTATAGCAAAATATTATTTCCGGAGGAGGGTAAGCAAGATTTGTGTGTCTGGCTTGATTTTCACTCATGTTTAGTGTCGACTTAAAAACCATAACTATTATTTCCTGCACTCATCCCTATATTTGCTTTTTACAGATGAGTATGATCATTTGGATTACTCGCGACCAAGTACTTCGCAAAAGCCTCACTATCATCGCATGAACGATGCAATGCTCAACATTAATCAGGAGGAGGAGAAACCCACCAATGTAAAGAACATGACTGTTTTGCTGACTGCAAAACCAGAGCCACCAACCGAACCCGAACCGCAGCATGAAAGCTTCGATAATACCAACGTGGACAATATATCGACAGCATCGCCCAGCTCTAGTCCGGAGTTTCGAAAATGAGCGAAGCATTGTCTAGATTTTAAGTAAAAATGTGTCTGTATTTGTTTTGATATGCAAAAACTTTTAGTCTAATTTATTATGTAGCATTTTTTAGTTGTGTATTTTATATTGTATCGATCTGATCTGTATAAGTTTTTGCTCAGCATTTCTGCTCAATTTGTAAATTTCGCTACGATTCGGTCATTGCTGTTGTAAATGTTAATTTCATATTTTTACTAACATATTGTACAACAACCAAACATACATTTGTAATAAGTACCTAATCACCTCTTCCTGTTGAAATATAAAAACACTTGCATGTGTAAAAATAAACGAAATTGTAATATAATCACGTGAGAAAAGCTCACTCGGCCCGCATTGAAGGTTGCAATAATTTTGAATAAAACATTTACATATGGAAAATAAACACAAAAACATATATCAGTAAAATTAAGCATAAATTATATATTTTTACATTAAATTTACATACATATATAAAGAACAAAGTCAAATTACTTGTAATCAAAGCATTAGCAGTTTGTAACGAACGAATCTGTGTAATTGTATGAAAACCGATTGGCCAAAATTTTAGATCAAATATTTACGTGTAGTGCATAAAGTTGGTTATTTGATTTACATGAAATTGTGTTTAAATTATAACCTGTTCTATGTTATTGCTCATTTACAAAATTTGTCTTTGAAAGATAATAAAAATTGCATCATTTTTCGCCCTGATAATACATTGACTTGTAAAATCGGTATGGATTGGTTGGCATTCATTGCTGCAAGAGCAGTAAATTGATCAAATAAGAAAATGTCTTATCAGTCGAGTGTCAGACAATATTTATCCACTGCGCAGATGACTAAGAACAATTTCTACACAGCAGCATAAGGAAGCGGCACAAGATATAACGCTTTTTATGGCGTGTGTTGTTAATGTGTAATTATTATTGACATTAACAAGTGTAGCTGTGTTTCGTGGAACATTAGCTAAGCATGGAACAACTTTGAAACAATTTGTAAATGCAAAGTTATTAATGAAAGTGTCAGATTAATGAGTAGCTTACACTTCTTGATTCAAATTGCTACTTTTTGAACAATAGGAATATTGCAAACACAAAAAATTTTTGTAAGTCGTATTAAGATCTAAAAATAATACGATAGGTGTACTTTCATTTTATGCCATATCTCACTTCATAATGGCCAGATGGAGCCAAGCAGGATAAAGGAAAAATATTAAAAAATTCAAAAAAATATTTTTATTTTTTCTACTTGAGAAGCGCAATTCTTCGAAGAAAATAAGATATCGATGAACAAAATCTATAAATAATTACATGTGCTGTGAGCAATTCAGTGCTGAAAAAAGTGGAGTTTTTGAGATTTATTAAAAATAAATTTTCATTTGCTTCGACTTTTGTTCTGTCCCGGAATTTATTTCTGATCTCACTATTCGACCACTTCTAATATTGACCAAAAGATTATCTTTGCAGAAGTGCGATACTTAAGTCAAAAGAATAAAAATTTTTTTTTTTGATTTTTTTATATTTTTCCTAGGCGATTAAAAATGAAATTTCTTGCATTTTCGAGCAAAAAAATCGATATTTTTGAAATATTTTTGGTCATTGTATTCAAACTTCTAAACCGATTTGAAAACAATAATCTACGTTATTATTATTTATTACAATTTAATGACCTTTCGATTCATATCTTGCTTGACACCATCTGACCATTAAGAATTGAGATATGGCATAAAATGTTAGGGCACCTACCGAAAAATCGAAAAAATCTCATATTTTAAAAACGTTGCCATGAACAATTTTTTGAAATTGATTTTTGAGATCACCAATCCAAACTACACTTAAAACTAGTTTCAGTAGAAATGGGACATTTAATTTTTTTTTTTTGGTAAACTAGTGTTATTAGGCAGCTATATAAAATAGTGAGCCGAATCGAACTACATTCGATAAGCCGCTTAAGAGGCTTTAAATACGTCGACAAACTGAATTTCAGTTTAACAGCGTAAAACCCAACAAAGTTGGTGCAAATCGGCCAGATCAGCTATTTGAAATAGTGATCCAAATCGAACCAGATTTTGTAAGTCGTCTAAGGACCTAAAAATATGAGTAAAGACCCAATTTCCGTTTAGTAGCGTAAGAAACAACATAGTTGAAGCAAATCGGACAAATCGGTTATATGGCAGCTATTTGAAATATTGGTCTAAATTGAGTGAATCTCTTTGGCGGTGTAAAATATTCGTGCAAACCAAATTTGAGGTAACTGAAGTTTATGCCAAAAAAAAAAGCTCAAAAATCTACGGTTCGATGGCCGAAGTCACCTGTGTTTTTCTCACAGACATAATGTATGAATCGATCTTTTGTGCTCACCAGGGTTCGGAATTGCTCGCGAGCGAGCCTCGGGCTCGCTCTTTTTTCGGCTCTCGCCCGACCGGGATCTATATGGTAATAAATCCTCTAAATACTTAAGAAACTGCTTTTCAAGACCGCAAATCCCGTTACATAACTATATAACCATGATTAAGACAATACTGAACCGCGATAAATACCACGGATGACCAATGGTAAAGAATATAGTCAAGATCATAAAGAATGTTCCTAACCACTTTCCGTGACTGACAAATCATTAAATCGCGGAAAACAACAAAGAGGTTCAAAAAATGTAATAATGCCAAGCAAACTTTACTTCCAACCAATTGGAAAATCATGCCAGAATCAATGCATAAGTGCAATTCGCAGCTAAGGGATCTCCATGGTAATAAAACCGGTAAATGCTTAAGAAACTGCTTTTTAAGGCAACAAATGACCACAAATAATTACATTGCCCTCTTTATGACTATACTGAACCGCGATAAATACCATGGATGACCAATCGTAAAGAATATAGTCCAAATCATAAAGAATGTTTCTAATCACTTTTTTACCGTCTAGTAAAACAGTTACAAGCTAAAGATTATATGAAATATATCCGCTGCAGAACACACAAAAAATTTGTAAGCAAAAAAAAAGTGAACCTACTCTTTATGCTGTCGCCTCTCCTTCTTGTTCAAATAAGTAACCCTACTCCCAACCCTACCCAACATATATATCCATGTAAATCAAGGCTGCAAACTTAGGTTTAAACTCCACCTATGACCGATTTCTTAGTTCCTAAATAGCTGCTATGTATCATCCCAGTCCTGCAATGCGGCGCAAAAGCAGCGGCAACTGTCGTATTCAAAAGAAAAGTCATTCGGAGGATTTATAGACCTTTAAAAGTTGGCGATGAATTTGCCAAGCTTGGTGTGAACAACAGGTGCCTTGTGCATGAAACAGAAACGACCGTCGCGACGGGTCGGGCCAAAGATAAAGAAGAAGAATATAAGTATATTATATACATACATTCATATTCCTTATTCTGTCTGTCTTTCTAGTTTCTCAGTTTTAAATCTATCCGGCTAATGGTGCCCTTACACTTGTCAAAAATCTCTAAAGAGACTCTCTGACGATAGTGAAATAGCAAATCAATTATCTCTAAATCAGAGTTCCCCAGCGATATCCCCTGGGGCACGAACATACTCGCTAATTCACACCGAATGCTTCCCGAAGTCATGCATCACTGAGTATTAGAGATAGACACAGTCACATTTTCGCGCTCTCTGCTTGGGGAACCCTGCTCTAAATCAGAGTTGGTCAACGAGAGCGAGGCCACAATGTGAGAGTGTATAGGTGTGCGAAAATAAAGCGTCGCGAACCAGCTTCTTCGAAAGCTAGCAAGCGACTGAAAGGCAGTTTACTCTCTTGGTCTCAGCTTCGGCATGCGTTCGGCTCTCACATGTGTAAATAGCGAAATGTCTTCGCCCCCCAGGGGGTACTGGTGACCATCGCTGCTCTAAATATTTAGAAAATTTAGCCTTCTTTGATGAAATAGAACAAATTCTATTTGATAAAAGATTCTCTTTAGAGAAGTTTGTCACACTACTATTCAGGATTTACAAATCTTACATTATTTTTCTGTGAAAAGACCGAAATACTATAAATAATTTTCGTCGAGGAAAAAAAGGAAAAGAATTTTACCTCAGATTCGGTTCGGGCCCATAAAGGCAACAGAACTTTACTAAAAGTTGAAACAAAATTATTTTTCTAATCCATTTCGACCCAAAAAATAAACCTCAATTTCTTCAAATTTGTTTTTGTAATACGTTTTTTTGTTTTTTTTTTTATTATTGAATTATTTAGTAGAAGCATCAAGTACAATAATTTATATAAATAGTTTTCATTTTTCGTTTGTTTGTCTTTGATTTGTGTTTACCAAGTGTTCTATTTCATAGGCTACTCGCGTCGTTAATGCTAAATAAATACAGAGAACGCATACGGATACACGGGATTACAACTAGAAGCGTAGTACTATAACGAGCGCAAAAGAAGATACGGATATATTCGGGATGTGGGGACATTTGATGACTGACTACAGATAACCATGGCCGGCCACCTCGGCTGGTATGAAGCCTTCGCGTCCATCGCGTGTCTTGACATAGAACCACTGTCGCTGATCCTTGGACTCGCGGCACTCACAGAGTGTGACTATCTCGCCCTTGTGTACGGCAATGCTGTCGGTGATGTAGTCCGAGTTGATGGCGACTAGAGTTTGACGCAGACCATTGTGCTGTTGCCGGCGCAGAACGCTTAGAACGGAGCCCTGCGGCGGCTGCTGTGGCTGGTGTTGTGGTAACTGTGTCTTTGGATGCAGATGCTGGCCATTGTGACCGTTGGTGATGTATGAGACATTGGACAGGCGTGTCGCCTGTGACCGATGTAGATGTGGCTGTGACTTCTTTTGAGTGTTCCTCTGTTGCTGCTGTTGCAGTGTGACATACTCATCATTGGAGGCACCACTGCGCACCGAGGCACCGGATACGGATACGGAGGCCAACTGTTTGGTGGAACGCAACTGAGCGTAGGCTTTTTCCACCAGTTTGGGTTGTGAGGCGGCACGTAGATACAGCTTGTCCACATGCTGCTCACCATATAGAGAGCTGGTCGAGCTAACCGCTTTGGTCACTACGGGATTAATGGTGTTGTTGTTGTTGTTATTATTGTTGAGTGGCAACAGCTCCTCCACGGGCTTAGAGGAGCGTGGAGTGCGTGCTCCATCGGATCTGGTGCCACCACGTAGACGTATTTCCTTCTCCGAATCGGTCATATTGCCACAGGGTCGCGGAAACACATCCGCATTGGACTCCCAACAGGGCGTATGCCTGGAACTACCACTTCGTGCAGCCTGTGGCAAGATGCCCAAGGGCAGACAACAGGCATAGCCCACATAACCCTCTTCTGCATGCGGTGTTTGCACATACAGCCAGTTTTGATTCTTAAACACCGCATTGACCACCATACCCAAGGGTAAAGGTATCTCCAATTGATAGCCACCCGGTCGGGTCTGGTAGAGTGTACTGGCGGTGGCCAGTACCACGGGTATATTCCCCGGAGCAGCCAGCGAACAGCGCGACAGAAACTCCTCCACATTGTGAATTTCATAGCCAAAACGCTGCACCCGATTGCGTTCCCTGCGCTTGCGATGTCGATGACGTCGTTGTTGTTGCTGCTGCTGGGCAGGTGCTCCAGCTGCCGCTCCCGCTGCTGCTGCTTCTGTCCCTCCCGCCTCTGAGGCAGCCACCAGACTTGGCTCGGAGTAGGTGCATTTTAGTGCCTCCGCCGTCGCTGCCGATCGGGCCTGTGCCTGGGCGGACTCAATGGAACGCGCCTGCTGCAACCGATTGGCCAACTTTTTGCGTATTTCATTGCGCTTGCGCGCCAACAGCAAGGCCTCGCTATGAGCATCGCTACGGGGCGCTCTTTGTGGTGTGCACACAAAGAGCAAATCTTTGGTGGAAGCGGCAGCCACCGGCCCGGCCACCGCCTTGTCCTTGTAGTCCAGCAGATTTTGATTGCTGAAGAACTTTTGATTGGCCAAATGACCGTTAGCTGGCGGTGGATGGGCGGTGGGTGTGGTAGCGTAGCCATTGAGTGGCTCTGCACCGCCGCCTGGCAGCTGTTTGACTCGATAACGCTTCTTGGACACATCCAGTTGTGTGGGTACCGGCTCTGTTCTCTGCTGCAGTGGTTCCTTCTCTTTTGGTTCCAACGCAGCTTCATCATTGGGATTAGCGGGCTGGGGCGACGTTTGCTGCTGTTGCTGCTCCCTCAGCACCCAGGTTAATGAGATACGCGGACGTCTTAGGCTTAGATTCTGACCCATCGCTAGACTCGCCTCATCTAAGCCTACAGCATGCTGCAGTTGTGGTGTGCTCTTGGCTCTGGACACAGCGGCGACTAGTGGCAAAAGCTCATCGATTTCCACATAATCTGAACTGTAATCCAGACTCTGAGTAGCCGCCGGCACAAGGGGCGGCGGCGTGGCCGTAAAGTTACCCACCGAACTGTCACTGCTTGGTGGATCTGGGTGTAGGATTAAGGCGCAGGCATGCAACAGATCTGGGCAATAGGCATCTAGTAAGAAAAATACACATAAGTTAAAGTATGGCAGAAAAATGGTTCTGGACTTACCCCTCAAGTCTCTGGTGGCGTGGCCTAAATCACAGAGACTGCCACAGCTACTGGTATCCGAGCTACTGGAGCTATTGGTACTGCAGGCAAATCGCTGCTGTTGCAATTCTCGCAGTCTGCGTCGACGTCTGGCTTGCTGACGCGCTGCAATTTGTGCGGCAGCTGCTGCATTCTCCACAGATCGCGGGGGCGGAGCCGGCGGTGGTGGCACTGGCCTCTCAGTGTACCTAGGCGGTGGTGTCAGTGGCAGTGGACAGTAGTTTGGCGGTGGCGACTGTACAGCAGCAGCATCTATAACGTAGTCGTTTTCCTGAGCCTGCAACTCTATGGTGCTAGCATCCTCATAGCTTACAGATGGAGCTGCCACAGATGATGGATTAGTGGTCGTTATATCGTTGCCACTCTGGCGGTAGGTGGGTGGTGGTAAAGTAGCTGTCATGGGAGAAAAATGTAGAAATATTTTAAGAATTACTTCAGAATTGATGAATTCTTGAGCGAAACGGAGATTTGAGAGACCTTTGCCTATGAAGGGTACCTCGATCATTAACTACTAGCTGTATACGGGTCCTTTGCATTGAATGGATATGTTTCTTATGAGAGCGTTTACATTCATATTTTATATGTAAACTGGCTGCAAGTTGATATTAACATTTGAACCCACACATAAAATACCCAGTTCATACACTGAGATAAAAGTAGAACAAATAATTTGAGTACGATCTTTTTGAAAAAAATTCTATTCGTGCTTGAATTTTCAAGAATTTCGGTCATCTCAATTTGGTTTTAATAGGCAAGGAGAGTGAGGAGAAGTAGCGGAGTGGAGAGGACAAGCAAATTTTGAGAGAATAGCGTTGAACACGCGCTCACAGTTTCGTTTTTCATTTCTTCATGGGAGAGGAGTGTGTGCAGAAACTACTGAGAGGAGAGCGCAATCGGTTATTAAGAGCAGAACACTGTCGTTTTCAGATGTGAGTGGTCGGCCGTTAATTGTAATACCCAATTCCAAACAAAATCACGTGTAATTCGCATGTCAGTTTCAAAGCTATCTTTACCAAACTTTGCACGAAGTCCTGAAATACATGTTGGCTATATATTTGACGTAACCCGCCTGATCGGATGACTAAAGCATATAGCTGCCATAGGAACGCTCAGTCGAAAAACTAGTTTTATTAGTTTAGTTTTAAAAAAAAACGTTTTTATTTTCAAAGGAAGCGTCTCCTAACTGAGTATTTATTAAAATGATAAACTTTCACATAATTCTACAAAGTTTTTATCAAAATCAGACGACTATATATTACACAGTACAACACTAAAAAAACCCCGGCATGGGGCCCTAAAATTATGATAAGAGGAACCACTGTAAGCATCACCTCATACCCAGTTTTTCAAATAAAGCCTCGGTTCGCGTTTTATGGGTACTTTTGTACTTGCAACCCACAACGACAACAATTTTATCTTAGATTTTAAGGGCTTAAGATAAAAATTTTGAAAATTCAGCAAATGTGGACAGGGTCATTGGGAACGAAATACAAAAAATTAACTTCAATGGGGCAATTGGTTATGGTACCTCCAGAAGGAGTTAATCCTTCATTCTTGAATATCTTTAAAAGCGCACGGTAGATTTTTATTAAAACCGTTTTGCATGCTATTGCATGTCCCTAAGAGATGGTACTCGACAGCCAAAAAACCGCGAATTGGAGTACCAATTTTATATTCACCCACGAACCACTCCATATGGACTATGAGCCAGACGTAAAAATAGACCGAACTGTGTTTTCAGATTCACAAAGGAAGCTTTGGTTCGCGGACTTTAGTCAATTTTGTACCAGCAATTGCCTTTGAGCAACATTGACCATTTGGTTATCACAGGCTTCCCCAAAATTATGTAATTAATCTTATGAGTAATATTCGTCATTGCCACCAAGAAAAAGTAAAATTTCAACTAAAACGCGAACCGAGGCTTTATTTGAAAAACTGGGTATGAGGTGATGATTTTTGAGGTCCCTTTTATCATAATTTAACGGTCTTTAACGGTTTTTTAAAAAGTTGGATCTTGTCGAACTGTGTTATAGCTGCCATATAAACGATTGGGCCAAAAACGAGCTCTAATGAGAAAAACTTTTTTGTTTTCAGTGATAGCGTGACTAACTAAGCAAGGTTTCATCAAAATCGGGTGACTATATCGTACAGCTCCCATATAAATATCTTATTTAGTTTAGAAATTTTTTTTTCCATTTTTTTTTTATTAACTTTCTACGTTCGTTCTATTAGGGTCTTAAAAACATCCTGTAAAACTTTCAAGCAGATCCGACAATATATTATATTTTACAACAATCAACAAAACAAATTTTTCTTTCCGACCCTCGTATATGAAAAAAATTTTCATTGACCCTCGTATTTTTCAAAATTCTATTTTTATTCTTTTTTTTTATCAAAAGACTTCAATTAAAGTTATATAATGTTCAAAATTTCTAAAAAAGTAGCTTTTGAAAAAAAAAATGTTACTGGAAAATTTAATGAAAGTTTTTTTTTACCTGTTGAACCGATTTTGATAATTTTTAGTTTTTTGTTGAAAGGTAACACTCAAATGCATTAAATCCATGTTTGAAATCTATTACAACTAATTTTTATTTTATCGAAAACAGTTGTCGAAACCATGTTTTTAAACATGTTCGCACGATAACTCAAGTTTTTCTAAACCAATTTTGATGAAATAAGCACCAAACGACGCAGAATTAATGGCGCTATCGTGTGAACCTCGACTACTATTTTATTACTATTTTTTTTTTCACTGGACTAACAGCAGCTGCGACGAGATTTAACATAAGGACATCATTTCCGAAATTAAGCTAATACTGACGAATAATGACTTCCCCATGAAGATTATAAAATCATTAAGTGGTAGAAACAAGATAATAAAACCAAAAGACGACAAACAACCAAAATCATATAGGTGCCTCACGTACTCTCAGAGCGCTTCGCAAAATCGGACTGTTTCAACAGTCACAACATACAAATAGACCACAAACCCACAAACACAATGAAAAAAATGCTGTATATAAAAAAAAGCAATGTTGTATATAAAATACCATGCAATGGAGATTGAGAGAACAGGAGCAATAAACTTTACATTGGAACAACAAAGTCTAAACTTAAAACAAGGATTTCACAACATAAATCGGATAACAAGCTCCGATACTAAACGACAAATCAAGAAACAGCACTAGCAACCCACTGTATGGAGAGCGGACATTCACCGAATTTTGAAGGAACAACAATTTTACAACAAGAGAGCAATTACAGGAAGCGCTTTACTCTTGAAATGCTACATATAATTGACACGCCAACAGACAAGAGACTAAACTACAAAACTGACACTGAAAACTGCGCCCACATATACAGACATCTACTCAATAGGCAATAATTTAGTACTGAACTCCACGTCAAGCGGTACAGACGTGTTATAAATTGTATGTAAAAAATGTTTTTTGAAGCAATGTGATAATTGGTAAATTGTTTTTGTAGTGTCCCTGAAAACGGATGCCGAGGCGCATTCAAAATATATCGGAAACAAAACAAAAACACTGAGTTTTTTTTCTCGACCTAGAGCCAGCTAACATCTACATTCTAATAATTAGAAAGGTCGCTAACCAACAATTGGACTAAAAAAAGAAAAATGAAAAATCGATTTTTCATTTTCAAATGGCTGCCATTTCTTCTAAAAAATTTTTTCCTCGTTATTTAGTTTTTTTTCGGATGCAGTATACTTCCGCAATGGTGCGAACATTGGACCTACTTTTTTTTTTAGACCCTTCTTTGGAGGCCGAGAACTTCTTAACCGTACCATAAATTCACTTTTTTTATAAATTTTATTTTTCTCAATTAATTACAAATACAAATTAATAGCAAATACAAAAAACAAGATTTAAACAAGAAAGAAAGTCGGTCAAGCCCGACTGTAACATACTCTGTACCCTTAACGTCGCAGCTCGCATTTGCTCACGAGTTATACGCGCTCATCTCTAAGTTTCACTCTCTCTCTCTCTCTCTCTCACTAAGAATGCTGTTGTGATGCGTGGGGAGGTGGGGGGTGTTTACTGGCCGTTTTTTGCTCATAACTTAAGTATCGTTCATCCGATCTTTATCATTTCTTCAGTAAATCGATAAATAATTTTGTTTTCAAGGTATCTCTAGAAGGTACGAACGCTCTATCTTTAAAACTGTAGGAGATATGACGTTTTTTCCAAATTGCGGGGGCGCGAGGGGGCGTGGCAAAAATTGAAAATAAACTTGATCTGCCTGCAAGTATAAGAAATATATGTCCCATACATGTCAAACCTCTATCTCTTACCATCTCTGAGATCTCTTCGTTCATACGGACGGACAGACGGACAGACGGACATGGCTATATCGACTCGGCTGTTGATGCTGATCAAGAATATATATACTTTATAGGGTCGGAAACGATTCCTTCTCCCTGTTACATACTTTTGCACAAACTTAATATACTCTATGTACCTTCGGTACAGAGTATAAAAATCTTTATGCGTTTTTTCCACGATTTTTTAAAAATTAGGTAAAATTCGGCCGTGTAAACTAGAAGACCCTCTTAAAGCTAATAAATACGAATTTGTATGGGAGGGGGAAGTTGTTTTTGTCCAATTTGGAATTGAACCAAAATAATTTTAAGTGTCTGACGCTCACAGTGTAAACATACAGACCAATTTTCCAAATCACAGCTTAAATACTTTCTGAGATGTGGACTTGAACCACTCTTGAACCGGTTGGTTCGCCTAACTTTTTAATACCATCAAATTTCCCGTTGGCCTAAAGCTATTTATTCAAAAATCCTAAGTGACTTTCTTGCCAACCCAATTTGCAAGTAACCGGTTTTCGGTTTTTATACCCGTTACTTGTAGAGTAAAACGTCGTGCAAGTGTATGAAACAGGCAGAAGGAAACATTGCCGACCATATAAAGTATATACATTCTTAATCAGCATCAACAGCCGAGTCTATAAATATAGCCCTATCCGTCTAGGGGTCCCAGATCTCAGTGACTAGAAGAGCTACAGCAACTAAATTTGAAATGTAGACTCCTGTTGTCTGCACGCAAATCAAGCTTGTTTCAAATTTTTGCCACTCCCACCTCCATGATATAAGAAGGTTGAATAACCCATAACTTTCAAGATATGAATCCCAAATTTGAAGCTTATATCTTATATCTAAGCTTATATAATTATATACCTCAAATTTTCAAAAAGGTCGAATAATAAATAGCTGGGTTATAAAATGTAGCATACTTTCGGTCCCCCCCCTTTGGGACACGTTAAGGTAACTAAACATTTCTTTCCCTGAGTTACGGGTACATCGAAGTCGGGCAGGGCGGACTTTAACTTACGCTCTCGTTTAGTATAATAAAAAAAAGGTTCGTCTTGGTCTCGTCTTTTAATTTTAGCTTGCCATCTGGCACTTAGGCTTTCACTAGCCCAAAGTGTCCACCACATTATATCTTAGTCCCTTATCTACCCCGTCTAATTTTCAATTTCGCTGCACCTGTCATAACATGCTGATACGCTGTCAAACAACTTTCCTTAAGCCTAGCCCTATGACTGTATACCAAAAACATTTAAATTTATTAAGGCCATAAAATAATATATTTTGTGGTTAAAACCAACGACGCGAAGTTGTTGCTACAAATGGGCTCATAAATATTTAAAACCGCTTAAAACACGCAGAAAACCAGCGCACAACGTTTAATTTTATTGCCGCAAACCACCGCCCCCTCCCCCCCAGAGCCCGCACATGCCATGATATGCTCCTTGTTGTTGTCAAGTCAATAAAAATTCAAATTAATTTCTGATCGCATTTGGACATCGCACCTATTCAAATCTGTGAAATGACGGGACCACCCAAAACGCAACCAGCATTAAAAAGGCATAAAATTGGCTTAAGTATTCGTCGTCACTTTTCCCCTCGGTCACTCGATACCCGCTAATTGAAAAGCTAAAAAAAACTGAAATTTGTGTAAATTATTTTGCGCATAAATTTGCACATTTGATGGCACTGCAGTGGTCATGTTGGCACCTTGCTTCATGTTGTCCCCGCCGAGTGGAGCATGTCAACAGCAAGGATATTTTGTGCCACGGCACCTACCGACAATCTGACAATCGGGCAAGTTTATGTGGGATTTAATGGGATTTGCCCGACAGTTTGACTGCGTCCCGAGTTGGTGGTCATTTTTATGGTGCGTTTATGGTTGACGTAAGGTCGGCGGTGGTGCCGCTCGTTAAATTTTTGATGATCCTCTGCAGCATTTTAGTTTGATAGACACCCCGGCGTAGGGGAGGAACTGTGGGGGGAGGTGAAACGGCAGCGAATCGAAAGTCAATTTTAATTAAATCTTAACAAATTCAAAGTTTTATTCATTTTGTCTGCTTGGCATTTGGTTAAACCATTGCAGCAGCGCCTGCAGCATTGTTTGAACATTCTGCTGGTGCCGTTTTACAGTTGTTTGGCCTACAGCAACGAGCTGGAGGGAGACAGACTCGCATGTCCATTTGTCCAGCTGTCCACCTGGCGACTGTGGCGCTGCCATGTTTAGTGGCAATTAAAATGTTTTTATCTTATTAGTGCGTCTTATCTGCTGCCTGCCATTTAAGATATATGCGAGGGACGTGCGCGAAACGCCGCTCCAACGGATCACGATTGTGGCAGAAATATTGTCAGTTGTCAGCCAAAGATGCTCAACTGGGAAAGGCAAAGAAAATGAGTTTTAAGGCGATCATCCTAAGCCAAGGAAAATTCCACATTTCTCTATTCCCGGAACTGCTGTGATCACGATTCTTAAAATGTGAACATTTTATTGTCAGTTCACTTATCGGCAATATAATTGAACTCACTTTATGATTGACAAGTTTACCTTTGACTTATTTTTGACGGAATTATGAAACATTTTAATTACAAGCAGCCATTCTAAATAATGGTAACTAAAGTTTCGAGAAAGGTTAACAACTTTCTATCTACCTATACTATAGGATATAGAAATCCTACACGCACGTGTGTAAATTCTAAACGAAAAATGTAGCTCTAAATCAGTACTGAATTCTTTCGTTTAGAAAACTGATCTCCACATGCGACGTGTAGGTTTTCTGTACGAAACGTGTAGCTTTCTCATTTCAACAGGTGGCGCGTGTAGCTTTTCTGCACAAACGTTTAGATTTACAAATGCTGAATGCCACATGTTGGAAATCAACACGAAACGTGTGCAAATTTCATTCCCCTATATAAATGATGTGACCACTGAATTCGAACTTAAGAATTACAAGCAAGCAAAAATTGGTGTATGTTTTCAATACAAGTACATCTTACTCAATACAAGTAATAGCCTATTTCCACCAAAGAAATGAAGCTTCATTTCTTGAAATGACAAGAAATGAAGAAAATGATATCATTTCTTCCTTACAAATTGTTGTTGCATTTTGCCCTTTATTTCTCTAAAATGATGGGATTCGCCACGAAGGAATTTTGTATTTTTTTAAAAAGTACTCGCTACTCTCTGGCACTACTCGTTACTCGCTGGAAACCAATAAACTGTTGAAGCTAAACGCGGCGTGTAGTAAAGCTACAGGTAACATGTTGAAATGAGAAGCTAAACGCGGCGTGAAGAAAAGCCACACACCACGTGTTGAAATGAGAAAGCTAAGCGCGGCGTGCAGAAAAGCTACACAAACGTTATGGGTTGAAAATCCCGGTTGAAACGTGTAGAAATCCTAAATTTTCGTGTAGATTTTGCATATTTTTTTTCTCTGTGTAGAGAAGATTTTTCGAAAATCTAAAATGCAGTTAACAGAGAAAACCTTAAGCTAGAAAATGAATGTTATTATCTTTGTAGAAGTGCGATTCTTAAGTCGAAAGAATAAAAAATTTTGATTTTTTTGCATTTTTTCTAGGCGATTAATACTGCAATTACTTGCATTTTCGAACAAAAAATCGATATTTTTGAAATAGTTTTGGTCATTGTATTGAAAATTCAAATACCTTTTAATTTATATCTTGCTTGACTCCATCTGACGATTATGAAGTGAGATATGGCTGAAAATGTAAGTGCACCTACCGAAAAATTGAAAAACAAATGTCTATTTTGTATTCATTAAAATTTAAGATCGGAATCGGAAAGTTTTTCAATGATCATTGGCAAGTATCTACTTGTTGACTGGAATCTAAAAGTTTGATTCAAATCAATTTTCATTCAACATAAAAATCTCTTTGTTTATATACGCACAACTTTTATGTCCACCCATTTACCGCTTTCGATTCATTAATGCTTACACTTAGTGCCATACATTTCCACACCTCATTCCCAGGTCGTTTCACACATCATCTTCTGTTGACTGTGTTGTTAATCACATGCAACTCCAATCAATTCCAAGCGCCTTTTATGCCGCCAACCAAGGCAGACGACAGACACAAATCAAACGGGCGATTTGCACGCCTCGACATTTCTCGATTGAATTATTATCACCAACTCTGACCAGCGGGCACAGACTGGGCCAACAGGCAGCAGGCAACAGCAACTGACAGCTGCTGTCGTGGCGATGTTGTCCCGTTCCTGAGTTGGTCACAATGCCCCAGTGGCCATGTTCATGTTGAGTTCGAGCCAGAGACCATATTTGCAAACAAGTTGCAAAACAAATTTGTCAGAGTTTTGACCATTTGTGGCTGGCGTTGCAAGTTTGGATTTGTGATTTGTGCCATGTCGAAGCCAGACGCAGGCGCAATGTTGTCATTAGCTAATTTGGCAGCTAGTCCGCGTTTAATTAGAGGGCCGCCATCGAGCACAACCCAAAGCAACACTTTCGATTTTTTTTTGTTGTTTTGTATTTTGAACCTGCCCCTACCCCAGCTCACGTAGAGGCCATTAAAGGCCACAGCATCACGATCTCTGGCAAAAAACCAAAAAGAAAACGAGTTGCAGCTGAGTGAATGACTTTGAGCTGGGCCTGTCGTCACACCCCCAATGTAATCCTCGCACGATCTTTGTGCTTGAACCTTTTTGATTAGGCTGACTGGAACTGGCACTGGCCAACTGACTGACAGTCTGAACAGCCGCCGCCGTCGCCTTGTAAAGGTCGTTAAAGTCGCAGAGACCCGCAGCAGTTTGCCTCAGGGCTTGGTCCTTTCTGCGCTTCATCAGGCTTTTAGTTATTATATGAATGTGTACTCTTAAGGAGAAAGATGTATACAATTTGTGAATCAGTTTGTAAAATCCAATTGTCCAAGTTTGTTTGTCCATAATTGGTTAGAATGTAAATTCCAGACTAATTTTTCAGACCATATAAAATAATGTAAACATGTTTATTAGAATTTATAGCATTTCCAAGACTTTGCAGTTTTCCTGGTTGGTTTGAAATCAATGCGCTCTTGAGCTCTGGGATGTCGATTAGCTTCTAGTTAAGATAAATTAGCTTATGAAAGTCGATTCAGCGTTAGCGTTCCTTTCGATCAGTGTAAAAGTTAGAAAGTCAAGTTTCTGGTTTTCTGCTTTTTAGAGCTTTTCGTGGAAAAACAATCTCAAACTATTTTTTGGTTCCATAGTCTTTCCCCCTATACGCAGCAGTGAAGTAATGAGAAAGTGAAACATTTACTTTTGGGAGCTGATATGTAAATCTAGGTGTTATGAAGAACAGCGTTGGTCAACGAGAGCCAGGTCAATAGTGAGAGTGTATTGGTGTGCGAAATTAATGAGCCGTGAACCAGCTTCAATCTGACCGCATCGAAGGCTCGCCAGCGACTAAAGCAGGGTTCCCCAAGCAGAGAGCGCTAAAATGTGACTGTGTCTCTCACTAACAGACAGTGATGCATGACTTAGGCAAGCATTCGGTGTGAATTGGCGAGTATGTTCGTGCCCCAGGGACTATCGCTGGGGAACTATGGACCACAGGCCTGTTTACTCTCTTGGCATCAGCTTCGGCATGCGTTCGGCTCGTATAAGCTCGTGTAAATAGCGAAATGTCTTCGCCCCCCCAGGGGGTACTTTTGACCATCGCTGATGTAGAAGCTATGTTATATGTAACATAAATTATTATTTTCACAAAAAAAAACCAAGAACAAGCGGTGGCAATAGTACGTATGTATGTAAGTATGAAAATACTTGATTTAAACACAAAATTCATATTTCACGCACGATTTCTCCAATCTCGAAATACTTGCTTTAAGACTGTTATTTTAAAATCTTTTGAATCAATCTTTGAGGTTGTAATGGTCTTAAGTACTACCTGATTTACTCTTAAAATAAGTACAAACATTCTTCGTTTGAAGTTAATTACATTCTAAGGTCAACCGCAAAACATTCTTGAAACAAAACTAGAGTATATCAAACAAGTACAAAATCTTCTTCGTTAAAGCCCATAAAATTCTAAAGCTATTCCCAATTTGTTCTTGAAAACTTGGTCTCTGTATTACATGAAATGAGGCTGGAAAAGTCCAAAGGAAATGAATTAACCAAAGGCCAAGATGGTTTTACAGTACGTCGAAATCTACCCAAGCTCAAACCCAATATGTAAGAACCAGGAGTAAATTTTAAGAACTGAATCGATTCAAAATAGTAAGCATTTTCCGTGGCTTACTTTTTGAAGAGATTGAGAGAAGCCCTCCTGGAGTTGCTGTTTGAGCCAATTTTACTTTTACTTATTTTTTGAAGCTAGCATTGTAAGCCAAGATTTTTTGTACTTGAATTAAGAACGCTCTTTTCTTAAATTTTTCGGCTCACTGTAAGTACGAAAAGTTCTTGATTCAAGAACATTTGTTCTTATTTTAATAACATTAACCATCACTTTTTGATTCTGAAATATTTCGCACTCAATTTAAGTACATCCAAGAAGAAAACATACTTGAAATTTTAAGCACAAAACGGTATAAATTCTATCCCGATCAAGCTATAACTCTTCCAGTGTGCCATTTGTGACATAAGCATTTAAGTAACACAGTGACACATAGCAGTTATCTTGAAGATGAGAAATCGGTCCTTACTCTGTTGCTTGTTAGTTTATGTGACAGATAGCTCTACACTAAGAAAAAACTAGAACGAATAATTTGAGTACGAAAGTTCTTGAAAAAATCGCTCTTGAATTTTTGGTTTTTGTTAGGAAGTGGAGTGAGGAGAAGTATCAGAGCGGAGAGAGCAAGCAAAGAGAATTACTGTGAGGAGAGCGTAATCGGTTATTGCTCTCTGTCGTTGTGTTTGTCGGTGTGTCATGTCAGCGGTATAACTGCGTTCATTTTCAACTATGGCTTCGACGCGACGTCTAGCTTACGGATGATAGTCGAGTGGGCTAAGTGGCCGTCGTCTGTGTGTGTTATCAGTCTTTGAGGTCCCGAGTAAAATAAGATCAAAATAAATCACAGCTTAGGAAAAAGTGGGTGGGTGGGGGGCTGGTACCAACACCACTTCGGTCGGTCGTGTCTCTCCCTTCCAATAATTTTTTGATTTCTTTTATTTTGAGAATATTCGTTCTTGGATCAAGAATTTTCACTCTTACCTTACTTTGGAGAAAGAAAACTCTTGATTCAAGAGTGAAATTCTCTATTTTTTCTATAAATGTATGTAGAAGGTACATTAATCCATTTACCAGGGTGTCCTCAAGTCGGTCGTGCGCTAGTGAACTTAATTTGTTTCCTCTTCATTGAACATTGTGCAAATGTGCCTGCCCAAAAATCCTCTGGAGCATGGAAGATCAATACTGTTTTTTTTTTTTGGTATTTTTGAAATACCGTCACGTTTTAACATTTTACTACTCACTTCTGGCACGTTGTTGCCATTGAGCATATCAGTTTGGAATTTTATTGGCCACGCTTCTTGCGTACCTGGTTGTGCCTTTCGTTCGCCTTTTGCCGTTTTTTTTTTTTTTTGAGCGCGCTGATCTTGGCCTTGATAGCGCATATAAATGTGGCCACAAACTATGGCCACGAAACGGCTTCTACTCCTGGTCCGCATGAGGTTGACGTTTATATTGGCAAATATTTTAAATATTCCCCATGCTGCACCTCGGTGGGGGTGTTGTCGTTTTCAACTGGCCGCCGTTTTCAGGTGTTGTTATCGCTCTCAGTGGTCTTTATGGCCAACAGGCAGGCAAAGACCTGGCTAGAGACTCTGATAGACGGACAGACAGACGGACAGGCTACATCATTGTTTTGACCAGAAAATTTTCTAATGTAATTGGAATTTTTATTGTTATGTGAAGTTGCAAAGAGGAAGAGAAGTTGGTGGTGCAGGAGAATTAGTGAATGCAGAAAATACTTTATACAACATTGTTGTAAGTTGCAATACACACGTAAAAGCTAGAATAATGCATCTACAGTTTTCTTAAGGTTCACTTTTTTTGTTAACTTAAACTGTCACAGGCTTATCTTCCCCCTTCTAACCACTGTCAGCTTGGGTTCAAAACCACAAAAGCAGTCAGGACCTTGGTCGTTTGTCAAACTATCCGCATGACCAAAAGTATAGTCGAACAATTGTTGTCTAGTGCGTATTTATAGCTCAATGACCGACTTGGTCCACTCTCCTAAAAATAAAAAACCAGACAAATGCGACGGAGTCAAAGCATGATAAGCGCCAAAGGACATGGTCATGGTACTACCAAGGGCCACAAAGAAAATCAAGCAGCAAAAGAGCCACACAAAAATTTCGAGGTGGAGGCCAGGCCAAAGGAAACATCAAAGTAAAAAGCAATAAGTCCTGCAGGCGGAATGTAAATTGAAATACGCGACGAAGAAAAAACATAACGCACATCCACACTCACACACACACAGACAGGGAAGTCGTAACCTCAAATCCGGACCTAGCCCAACTTAAGCGGAAACGGAAACACGCGCAACGCATTTGATTTGCTACCCCAAAAGAGGCACACGAAGCAGAAGAAGATGTTGATGAACTTGCACTTAAAACTCTTCAGCAAATATGTCTTCAAGTGTCGTTCAGTCAAACGCAAAAGGCAAAAATCTCTCAATTGCAACCTTCTGCTCCTTCTCCTACTCCAAAACTTTGATATGCCGCGTGCTTTATTAAAATTTCATTGTTGGGGCAGCGGGGAGTAGCAAAACCAAGTCCCTTTGGGGACATTGTTATAAATTCCTTTGCTGAAAAATGTGAAAAATGCGCCATGTAAATTATTTCTGCGTCTTGAACGCTTTCCCGTTTTTCCCAGTTTCCTTTTTTTGTTTTATTGTGCATGATAAATTTTTATTGTAATTGGCTGTTGATTTATGACTCCGGCGGATAACAAGTTCTAGATAAACGTTTCTTGTCGGAGGGGCTCTCTTTCAATTTGCCATTAATTAGAGTAGGAGACTGGGCAGCAGGAGTAGGAGGAGCAGAGATCACTTAAAGCTGATTCAAATTCAAATGGTTTTGGGCATAAAAACTAATCGCAGCATTACAGAAATCATCTATGAAATTGCGCTCACTGATGCGTAACCTGGACTCCACCTCTCTCTAAGTCAAAGAGGAGCGGCCCACCCAAGCAGGAAGTGCAAGTGGTTGTGTGAGTCCAAGGCCTAACTTGCCGAAACCCAGGCGCGCATTGTTTTTTTTTTTTTTTTGTGTTAGAAGACAGTCAAACACCATAAAACTTTATGAAGCAGCAGCAGGCATCAGAGGTGGTACCCCCATCTCGCTCCTTCCCATGCGTGAAGTGGCAGATTTTTTAATGCTTTGTGAAAGATTTCATGGTAATTTTGCCGGGTTATAACAATTTACAAATTATGTAATCGAAATTTATTGCCTGACGTAGTTATGAAGGCTCCTTTAGGCCAAACTCGATTTGGCCTCGTGGCGCACATTTGGGTTACTTTATAAAAGAGTCGGCCGAAGCTGGCTAAGATGTTGTTGGGTGGGCTTCAACGTAGAGTAGGCAGTTTGAATATGCACAGGTGGCTTTGATGGACATTTGACTTCGGGGTAGATCAGCTGCGTGCTGTTCTTGTGCTAGTTGGTGGTTTTTTTTTTTTTCTATTGAGATTTGGTCTGATAAAGACGATATGGCATAAAGAGAGGAGTGTGGGCTAAGTTTAATGCATATAAATGAGACTTGAAGGGGATTTTTGTCGCAACAATTGTTAGCTGCACCCTAAAGAGGTATTAGCTGAGATGGAACTGCTCTAACTCAAGGCCCCATCTCCTTGTAGCAAAAAAAACTTGATTTTAACTCGACTTTTGGGTTGAAATTTAAATTACAATTTGTGCTTGATTGTTCCAAAAACAATCGTATTTCAAGAACGGATCAATACTTAAAATTTGAGAAAAATTTACTCAAATTAAATTTTTCATACCTACTTTTGGGTAAGTCCACATGCTGCCCAGCTGCTTCAAACTCGCTTAGGAACAGATGCATTATTGAGCCATACATTTTAAGACAAAAGGAAGTACTTACCAGAAATCATACATAGAGCGAAAAAAGAACAGAAAATTGTACTCAATATAAGCACAAACAGTCTTAGAGTGATATGTTATCATTTGAAGCACATTTTCCTAAGTAAAATTTGATTCACAACTATTACACTAGGCAACAAGGTCCAGTATATAAAAGGGGTGGTAGCGATTTAAGATGATTTTCGTGCACTGATCACACAAGGCAACAAAATTTGACTTTTTCTAGTATATTGAAGGGTTGAGGTGATTCTAGATGATTTTCTGTTTTCAGAAATGATCTATCACGTCGAGATTTTTAGTAATTTGAGCTTAAAGATACAAAAAATGCCTTATTTGACTCTTTTTTATAGGGGTTTTGTGGAGAGACTATAAGTTTGTTTTGACTCTCTTTGATATTATCGGAAAGTACGATTCCTCCAATTAGTAGTAAGTACTTTAGAATGTGGATTTGCGTATGAAAAGTACTTTAGAATGTGGATTTGCGTATGAAAAGTACTTTAGAATTGCACTTTAGAATTTTTAGAAATTGTATCCGAGTTCACAAAACCCCAATATATTGTTGCTGCACCAATGTATTCAATGAAAATGTTCATTGAAATTCTAAACAAATTACTAGCCGGTTGTACTGTTTCTGTAAGGCATACTTTTGTGCAGTAAACAGTTTTGGTTTTATATTATTATCGAGACTATGTATTCAAAATGGTATATCTTCACTTAAAAAAAATATACAATTCTTTGGGATAGTTTATTTTAAAGTTAAGAAATAGTAATTTACGATAATATGAAAAAAATCAAAATAAAAGTATAGGTTCCCCACAAATGGGTCAAAATAGGCAACTTTAAGCTCAAATTACAAAAATCCTCGACGTGATGGACCATTTATGAAAACAGATTCGTGTTCAGCACACGAAAATCATCTAGAATCACCCCCAACCCTTCAATATACTGGACCTTGTTGCCTAGTGCCACAAATCTGTTTTGGGAAATGGTCCATCATATCTGAATTTTTGGTTATTTGAGCTAAAAGTTACTTTAAAGGCCTATTTTGAAAATTTTTGGGCGCGTTTTGTGGCAAACTCGTATATGTAATTGATTTTTGAGTTAAATCATTGTATAGTACCATTACTAAGCTTACAAAAAACATATCCCCAACAATTCAACGATTTTTTAAAGAGAAGATATTTGGACACATATGTTGGAAACGACAAAGGTATGAAATGCAAAAACTCTACAGAAGGCTAGTCATTTCACTATAGAAAATTTTCAGAATTTTCAGTCATTAACTAATATTTTTACAATTGACCAAAGTTTTTGGGTTTAGTTTATTGATAAACCACCTAAAGGACGTTAGGAAGTGTTTTTAGAAAATCTTAAAAATTTAAGTTAGGTACTCATTTTCGGCTAATATATTTGTGTTGTTGGAGTAATAAGTGCGAACTTTTAAGCCGATAATGGACTTTTAATGTAACGGAATGAAATTTGTTTATTAAAACCACTAGCGAGACAACCAAAAAACCAATTGTCACCTTCAGATTGTTGTTAGTTATCCCGCCACATGGCATTAAAGCCAAAACTGCAAAAATTGACTTTATCTCATAAAAAGTTGAATTTCGCAAGGAATGCGTAGAAGCAGGGATGCAAACCGCTCGGAAATAAGGACTGGTGCGGTTCAGTGACTTAGTTTTTGAACCTTCGGTTCGGTTCATTACATGGTTTTTTAACCTAGCTGAACTGCGTTTTCGGTTCGGTTCAGTGGTTCGCTCTTAACTTATTTTATTTTTTATGAGGTTTCGAAATTTTGGAATATTCAGCCCTGCTCTCATTTTCACTTTCTTAAAACTCACTATTTGAATCCGGTTTTTCGTTCAAATTTGATCTTTATATCGCAAAATTTTTGCGAAATTGAAAATGGGAGCTCGGCTGATTTTAATTTCTAAAGCAAAAATGTGACTTTATACACACTTTCAAAATTGAATTCCTAAAGAACATTAAAATAGCTTTAAAATCCTTTTATAAATGTTCCAAAATATAAAGTCGGGAATGCTTCGACCATAAGGATCTCACTCTGAAAACCTTGCTTCTGGCTAAAGTTGGATTCAGCTGAAAAATCACAACAGAATTTTGAAACCACCAGGAAATGGGAAAGTTATACAAATCGATTAGCAACTTCCAAAGAATACACGGCTTCGATTGGAGGCCTATTAAGAAGTCGGATCACATGATAAAAAATTATTGGCGGATTATCCTTAAAGGATACAGCATTCCGGTATCGCTAAGGTGTAAGGTAGGTGACGCATTATATTGTTCCATTAAATACATTTCAACTCAAACACGCAAGACATCAGTTCTCATATGTAACCCGAGATCTCCTGAGATCTGGGATGTTCGGAACGATCCACAAAGTGAACAATTAACATAATATTACAAAGAATCAATTCGGTCTATTTTTTAGAGGTCCATCGACGAAACTTAATGTAACTGAAAGTCGTTCAAAACTTATTTTAGGAAATCGATTAAAATTTCCCTAATTTACAAGTTCCATTGCCTGAAGGTAAGCACTTTAGTTTATTTATTTTGAAATACCATCCTAACGCTACAAGTTACAAAAAACTTATATATTATTGCGTTAGTCACAAGGGCAAAGTAACATTAAAATTTGAGTTGATTTTACTTACTACCTAGAAACAGCTTCGTGATACAATAACGATATGAAATTAGACCTAGATGTAATCTTAATTAACTGAATTATTTAAATTAATAATAATTATTACAATTTTTTTTTATTTTTGTTATGCTTCTTCTTTCCTATTGTGTACCTATAAGTACTCTTTACGTTCTAATACTCTCCAGTAAGCTGAACCGAACCGAACAGTTTTTCTTTTTGGTTTTCGGTTCGGTTCAGTATTTCGAAAGGACGACGGTTCGGTTAGCGGTTCAGCTTATCAGCTGAATTAGCGGTTCGGTTCGGCACAGAACCGCTTTGCATCCCTACGTAAAAGTGTACATTGAATCAAAGTTAAATTTTCTTCACACATTTTTTTGAAGCCATGCCATACGAATACCCATAGATTCTGTTAAATTAACTTTTGTGGTATGCAACATTGAAGATTAATGTATTTGTGAACTAATGACAAATAAATTTGAAGTTTTGAATATTGTTAGAAATGGTGTTTATGCCTGAAAAATGGGAATATTTCCTATAGTGCATTTGTGTTGAATTCTACTGAAAATTTTTTAACAATATCAATCCAATCCAATAACAATCCATTGCATACTTATGGGCAGTAGAAAATATTGTCATTTCGAACACATACATTCAAAATGGTATATCTTCGCTTAAAAAAATCGTAGAACTGTTTTTGATAGTTTACTTTAAAGTTAAGAAATAGTACTCTACGAAAATGTCAAAGTTTGCTTCTTATTAGGAGTTAGCGGTAACTTATTTTCTGAACCGGCTTTTCCCTATGGTTAGAATTACACACATTTTCTATCCTATGCCAAATTATCTAGAATTTTGACACATATAGACATTTCCTGCTTACATTCATCACATTTGTACTCTAATTTTAGAATATAAGGTTTGTTGATTTGAAACCGGCTTTGAATGTTTTTGGCCACGTTTTCTCATAAATACAAGTAACAAGGCGACAAAAATTCCACAAATTTTGAAAATGACATGATGAGATTATAGGAAGATATTTATAAGGAAGCTACACTCAAAAAACAACCCACTAAAAAGTCAAAATTTCGCCTTGAAAAGTATAATTCTCCTATCAAATTCGTCTAAGGCGATCTCTAGAGGCTTTCGTATAAACGATTTCACTTCGAAGAAAACTTGGACTACTTTATTTGGGAAGTGACAAGAATACGACCGGCTACTAGATCGTATGGAAGGAAAACCGTACGCATTAAATCTACTTGGCTCTGAGCAGACGTTTTCAAATCGCTCAACTTTCGACTTCTAATCTAGTTGCATATTTGTACCCCTTCACAAGTTAAGGCAAACAGCTTTAATATGATATGATAACGTTTATACGAAAACCTCTAGAGATTTCTGGGACACGCCCGTATTAGTCCATAATTACTAAATTTCAGAAATTTAAATATAGAAATTTGTTCTAAATTTTAGGTCATTTCTAAGGGCGATTTTCTTAAATATTAAAAAATAATTTTCTGTGTCTGTGAAACGACAACCTGGAACTAATTAAATTCCTGTTTCACTCTATTGATAGGTTTCTGTTCCAATTTTGAACCTTTAACCTCTAGATAGATATATATTTTCCATTTCACTTAAGCTGTGCACTTGGCTTTGACTTATTCAGCTGTCTTTTGATATCATCAGTCACCAGGCCATAAATTTGTACCTTAGGCAAATCTCTACAAATAAACGCCAATTTGTTCGCTCGCCCAACCTACCCCAAATACTTTTATCGTCTCCCAACCAAGCATGACCCATTAGTTACGGCACTTTCCAAACTCCAATAATGCAGCCATTAAATGCCAACTACTGTGCCATCAAGTGCTTTAGCTTGACATAAATCTCAAGCGCATGGCAAAAGTTTCATCTGGCCACAAATCTGAGCGCACACGCCTCTGCCGCATATGGGGGAGGGAACTCCTGTGGGAGCTTGTGTTACAGCTTTAATTAACGCCAGTTTTGTGATTGCTAAGCCTGCCCCACGCCCGCACACAGTCCGATTTGGCCAACAGGTGCAAAAACTTTCCCACCCATTTCGCCGGCCCAGTCCAGCGCATTTTTATTTAATTTAGAGTCGCAGCGGCAGAACTTTCATGTTGTAATTTCCTTAAATTTACGAGTTTGTTTGGCCTGGGTTCGGGTGCAAAACGGAGGGATAATAGTGCTATGGGTGGGTGGCTAGTAAAAATAGCGCCACGTTAGGATTTACGGCTTGGCTGGTTTAGGTTCGGGATTTTCCTCTGCGGCTTGTTAGCGCCAGACCAACCCCCCGACTCATTTTATTAGCGGCATCCTTCCTCTAGATTCGTGCTGTAAATGAGCAACTTTTTTGCCCCTCCATCCAGTATCATATGCCCTTGATTGTGTGTGCTTTTTGGTAATTTCGCATGCAGTTTATGGCTAGGCAGAGCAACTAAAACAACAACATTGAGTTCCTGCAGCTGTTGGCCAACTCGTGCAATATCGCACGTTGATGATGCCACTTATAAAAGTTGATCAAAATTATTACTATTCCCGGACAAACATTTTTGGGAGCCACGGGAGCTTGTGGGTTCATTTGATACTTTCATGGAGGGGGCTTCTTTTTGGGACAATTAGAGGGGGACAATTGCCATAAAGTTGTAGAATTCATAGAGCACGTTTTCCTTAACGCTTTTTGTAGTTTACTTATGGCCAAGTGCTTAAAGTTTATCACACCGGAAAACTTTCATTAGCTGGGTTATTGTCATGTTAAAAGGATAAAGGACAATGGGGATACATAAGTTTCCGTTAGTAGCTCAAAAGAATCATAAAAGTAGCGCAATTCTTCACTCTGGTTAAACAACCCGGTTTTTTTCAAAATTACCATAGACCACCATTGCACATGCAATTTGGTTTGAAAGTCCCCTCATTACGCAGACATCATAAACTAGGTGAAACATTGTTCAACTTGGGTATGTAAATGAAAGTAAATTGCATATTAAATACGCAATATATTTAAAAGTTCCACTCGCATGTCTGACAGTTAATTACTTAAACCAAATTAAGTGGTTAAACAAATCCAAACCATAAATGTGTCTTCCGCTATTGCATATAAAGTGTGAAACAAATCGAAGAGGATCGTGGCATATGTGAGATTCCAGCGCTGGGCATTTCCAGCAAGCGCCAGCCAGCGATGGTGGTTGGTTGGTGTCTTTGGCTGCTTCCGTTTTGCATGAGATCAGCAGAGCAGCAGAAGCTGCGGCGAATATTGTTTTGGAGCGCACGAATAAGCAGCAACCGCACCCCACCTCCTCCTGGGGTGGCAACAAGCTGTAAATAACAATTAGATGCACGTAACTCTGGACCCCGAGCTGTGAAGCAGCAGCAGTAGCAGCAGCATGCAAATAATATATCCAATCTGCTGCGGCCACATGAAATGGAAATGCAATCGACACTACTGATCATAATGATGTGTTGCGTGGGCAGGGGGGAGGTGTTGGTGAACATTAGCCACATGCCGCTTCCATGGTGCACTGAACCTGGTTACCATAGATCTAATATAAAAGCCACATCTATTGCATCGCGCGCAGACAGTGTAAAAAGGAAATTCGCGTCAAACGGTAGGAAATTGTGGAGGAGGAACTGTGGGTTAAGCTACCAGTAAAAGAAGCATTAATTAACCCATGTACAGAATGAGCAAAGTGAGTGTAATTATAATCAATGTGAAAGTGAAAGATCAATAAATTAAATGCAACCCTTTCAAAGGAAAGTTCATTTAATTAAATGGAATAAATTGCTATATAAAAAAAAAAGTAAAAAAGTATATTTCAGTCGGGTTTGAACGAATTTCATTTTACGAAACTCTCGTTAAAAGCTTGTATATTGTTCATATGTGTGAATACTTTAAATGCACAAAGTCAATGGCACAGAGTAATATGTAGTCGATACAAGCAAAGACGAGTGTAAATCAGGCATTTTTTTGAAGCTCATACTCGCAGGTTCAAATTTCGGAAAAAATTTCCAATTTTTTATACTCTGTACCAAAGGTACACAGAGTATCCGCCATGTTCCGGTTTTCACTAAAGTGAATTCGAATTTTATACATGTTCTCTTTTCTATTAAGCAATCAAGAAAATCTGAAATCCTTTAGTTTCTACTTACTCTCTACGCAACGGATTTAAATTATATCTTTTTAATCTGATTAGCCCAATCAATTTGATACAACAGCACAATTAAAACATTCGAATTCGATCATTTTTGTCGAAAGTGAAAACAGTACCAGGCCTGTATATTAAGTGTGTGCAAAAGTATGTAACAGGGAGAAGGAATCATTTTCGACATTTTTGCATTTACAATCATTTCCGACCCTATAAAGTATATGTATTCTTGATCAGCATCAACAGCCGAGTCGCTATAGCCATGTGCCTCTGTCTGTCTTTCTGTATGAACGCACAGATCTCAGAGATGGTAAGAGATAGAGGTTTGACATATCTGGAACATATACTTCTTATACTTCCAGGCAGATCAAGTTCATTTTCCATTTCTGTAACGCCCCCTGCCGCCCCAGCAATTTGGAAACGTCATTTCTATCACAGCTTTGTATATAGAAGTTTCTTATTTTTTAGAGTTATTTAGTAATAAATATTATTTATCGATTTGCTTAAAGAATGATAGAGATCGAATGAACGATACTAAAGTTATAAGCAAAAAGGGCCAGTTAACACCCGCCACCCTACCACCACAGCATTCCATTCAACAAAGACTGTCTTAGAGAGAGAGAGAGAGAGCAACTTAGAGATGAGCGCATAACAAAAATATTGTACGATAACCGCTTCACTCCTTGGATAAGACTTTTTTGTGGGTAATATCAGGTTTCGGAATATGCTCAAAAGATATTTCTCTGCCTTGATAATAGATATTAATGATACAAATTTGTGGTCCGAGTACCTGAGGGCCATACAAATTTGCCATCGGCGGTGTTTGCAAAGACCTGTTTGGTGTCTCCTGAATACCGAAATGCGAGCGGCGGCCTGAACTGTTACAGAGTATATTATAGTAGGGCTTGACCGACTTACTCACTTGTTTTCATTTACTTAAACGTTCTATTAGGGTCTTAAAAACATGCTTTCACGCAGATCCGACAATATGTCTTATAATATCAAGTAGAAAAGTCGGTCAAGCCCGACTGTAATATACTCTGTACTACAGTAGCAGCGATGCTTCCGACGCGCGGCGGGCGAAATTTCTTTTGGTCATAACTTGATCAGTAGATGGCGTCACTACTTGATTTTCAAAACTGACCAATAGATGGCGCTACTACTTTGAAAATTTCAAAACAGACAAATCGATGGCGCCATTACTATAACCATTTCAAAATGACCTTTGATTGGAACTGACTTTTGGTTATAGCTTGAGTATCGTTCATCCGATCTGTTTCATGCTAATTACTATCTCTGGATGACAAGTCAAAAGTAAAGTATATATATTCTTGATCAGCATCAACAGCTTGTCCGTTTGTCTGTCCGTATGAACAAAGAAATCTCAGTGATGGTAAGAGATAATGGTTTGACATGTATGGGACATAAGCTTATAAAACTTTCAGGCAGATCAAGTTTATTTTCAACTTCTGCCACGCCCCCTCCCGCACCCGGCAATTTGGAAATAACGTCATATCCTCTACAGTTTTGTAAATAGATAGAATAGGTTCGTACCTTCTACGTATATTTTGTAATCAGTATTTTTTTATCGATTTGCCGAAGAAATGATATAGATCGGATGAACGATAGTCGAGTTATAAGGAAAACAAACAATTATGATGGATGGCACCGGCCGCAACGGCGATGGGCAGCACTTTACACTTTTCTTAATGGCTTATTTTCCATTTTGTGTTTCTTCTAACCTAATTTGATCAGATATTTGCCAACGTTCGGGGGTACAGAGTATGTTATAGTCGGGCTTGACCGACCCTCTTACTTGTTTTAAATATTTTTTCATATGCGGCATATTGTTAGACCTTGCAAAGGGTATAATAACTTTGACCAGATGTTTGCAATGCATAGAAATATTCATTTCCGACCCCATATATTATAAAATGGGCAAAACATACCGGGAATTGGTTTATAAATCAAAAAATCGATATTTATTCTTGTTTATTCATTTCATCCTCCTTAAAATAGTCCCCCCCTGGATGCAATGCCAACGCTTTTTCCAATTTTCAAAACATACTGCAAAGTCCACTTCAATTCCTTCTTTGTTTCAGTTTCTATTTCTTCTATCGATTCAAAACGGTGTCCAGTCAGCTAAGTCAGGCAAATCCTACACAAAAAAACAACATCAGGATATTTTCAATCTTTTTAATCTAGGAGTTAGCCCGGCATGAGCTTGAAAATTCAATCTCGATTTACAGGATATTCGACACAATTCCAGCTTTCAGGATATGGCCCAAGCCTTTCGAACTTGAATCATTCCAAATGTGCTTACTTCAATCCCCTTTGAGATCACATGTTCATAATTCAGAGAGCGAGAGCGACAAAATTTTAGTAGCATTGTTGATTTGAGAGCGAGAGCGACAAAGTTTAAGTAGCATTTTTGACATGCGGCAACAAACGATGGCGATGGTCGTGAGCGATGAGATGCCATTCCATTCGAGTTCAGTGCGTATGGTCGTGGGTTCGAATCCCAGTTGAGCCCACTAAATTTTTATATTTCTTTGTTTTTCAGATGTTTTAAATAAGCCAATACTGGTGTGGGTCTTGAAGTGTTATAAGGAATATGGCGGAGGAAGAAGGGGAGAGGTATCTTTCCCTGTGATCAAATCAATATTACATGTTGTCGAGCTCAAAAACAATCTCAAACATGCTTAAAGTGATCAGGGATTGAGATTAAATTGTTCTCGAACTTTTTGGCTTAGTTCAATCTTTTTTAAGATTACCCCGGGATAATCCTTTTCGGAACGGGTCAATAATATCTGGGACTACGTTGTTTTCATTACCGATTGGGAATGATTTGATCCCGTATGGATTGATTTTTTTTTGAGAGTATGATTGCGGAACGAAATGGGTCGAGTTTTTGGCTAAATGATCACGAATTACGAGTGCAATGTGAGTGCGCTATTGGCACCCATCGAGATTTTACTTTTCCAAATGGTCACTTAAAATGTTTTTCACTGATCGCTCCGGTATTCCAACAAGGTCAATCTTTGTTTTTGTCTTTCGTTGAATTTTGTTCTTGATAGTATTTGCTTTGTTCTAATTTGGCATCATTCTGGCATCAGTTTTGGTACTTCGCCATCAAAGAAGTAGCGAAAGAAGTACCGAAGGTACTTGGAATAGCTCAGCATTTTACTTGCAATTAAAATTTCCTTTGTTAATAATACTCAAACTGTGATTAAAATAATTTATAAATCTTTCACTTTGTCGCAAGTGTTCGTAATATAATTAATTTCAGATTGAGTTGAATTGATTGAATTTTTTATCCTTTGCAGTCCGCTTGCCAAGGACGTCTCCTAGTAAGCAATATATTGGCATTGTTGCTACTTACGTCAACGCTGATGCAGGCGCGACGCATTTCAAGTCGCCGGCTTGTCATACATGTGCCCCTGAAAGTGAAAACCCATCATCACACTCATACAGTATACAAGATGCTTCACGGATCTGGTGGTGGCGGTGGAGCAGTAAAGCAAAATGTCTACATACACGGCGCTAGCGCTGCAGAAGGGAAACATAGCAGTCATGGTAGTCATGGCAGTCATGGCATGAGCATGGGTCATGGTGAAATCATGTACGAGGATAAGCACGCGTGCGAAAGTGGAAAGATGATGCCAATGCATCGGGACATATTGTACAATCACTACTCGCGCCACGACCAGGACGATGCCGAGGTGTCGGACTATGCTGAGGAGCAGGATGAGTTTATTGATGTACGGGATGCCTGGTTGTGAATAAAGTTGTGTGTGCCGATTAATTATAAAATTCCAGGCGCCAAGTCTCTGCATTTGCATGCAGCTTTCAAAGTAATTACAGCATTGTTGACGTGGCCAAAGTCATGTCAGCGTCTGGCACAGGCGAAATTCCCGACCAAAAAAAAGTTGCGGAATTTGTGTCTTTGTCTTGAACTGCCGAATTCGCATTTGTTGGATATTGTTTAATTAGAAGCGCAGAGAAGCGGGAAGGTGGATGCAGCTGTAAGAAGGCAAGTCTCTGCGGTCAACGGTGCACTTGAGTTTGAATGTAAAATATTTGCATAGCTCTTCCCGACTTGAGCTTCAAGTGCAGGGATGCTGCTGCTCTGGCCCCGGCATATTTTAGTGGACAATTACAATAAAAGTAGCGAATGGCGACTGAATGAATGCAATATGAATACGATTAGCAGGAAAGTATTATTAGGCTGGTAAAATAAGTAGTCAAGGCAGGCGCCAATATTTCACAGAATGCAAAAGAAATTTAAAAATAAAACTTTATTAAGCCCTAAAACGGACAATAGCTGGTAAAAACAAGTAAGAAAGTCGGTCAAGTCCGACTGTAATATACTCTGTATCTACACTAGCAGCACTAGCAGAAGAAACACAAAATGAAAAAGAAGCCAGTAAATGTGTAAAGGGCCGCCATCATATTTATCCATCCATCATATTTATTTGTTTTCCTTATAACTCGACTATTGTTCATCCGATCTATATCATTTCTTCGGCAAATCGATCAAAAATACTGATTACAAAATATACGTAGAAGGTACGAACCATCTATTTACAAAACTGTATGAGATATGACGTTTTTTTTCAAATTACGCGAGCGACAGGGGGCGTGGCAAAAAATGAAATTAAACTGGATCTGCCTGCAAGTATAAGAAATATATGTCCAATACATGTTAAACCTCTATCTCTTACCATCTCTGAGATCTCTTCGTTCATACGGACGGACGGACGGACAGACGGACATGGCAGTTGATGCTGATCAAGAATATATGATCGTGTCGGAAATTGATTCCTTCTCCCTGTTACATACTTTTGCACAAACTTAGTATACTCTGTGTACCTTTTGGTACAGAGTACAAAAAACATTACCCCACTCATTGCATTCAGTTCCTTAATCAATCCTTATAAACTGTATCAGCCTGCAGTATCATCAGTTAAAAAAAAAAAGAAGATTTCGTTCCCCATCTGACATAAGGCAGATTGATCACTAACCGCCTGGTAGACGCCTTCCAGCCTCAACAAACAGGTGCTGCTCCCTGAGCACAAAATGCGAGTAGTAATTTGTGTATAATTGAAGGCGACATCATGTCACTGGCCAGATGATAAATGTGTCTGCCTGGTGCCTTGAGCTGAGCACCCAACGGGTGGGCCTGATGTCCAGTTAGGCGCCTGATATGAATGTGGGCTATTTAAAGGCATTTAGCTTGGTAATGACATTTAAGGCCAGCGATATGCTCCGCACATTGTAGATGAAGTTGTTGGTCTTAAGCCGATGCTAATCCCCTGGGCACGTGGGATGATGGCTAAAAATCAACTCTGAGCGACTGAGCTGCTTACGTCTCATGACTCGGAGAGAATGAACGAGCTTTGTCCATCAACTGCAAAACTCTGCTAAGCCTTTGCACATATTTGCATCCTGGCTGGCTGAATGCCTTACGGCCACAAAGAGTAAAACAATTTGGTCAAAAACCAAATGGGTACAATATTTGGTTGCCTTCTTTGAAATGCTGCAGACATTCTGTGTCGTTGGTATTTCACATACAGGTAAATCAAAGCCCATTGCTCAGAATTCTCTGCCCGGCGGTCTGAATAAATGTATTGATTTTGGCAAATGGCTTTAGTGCGGCCCACGATGTGAGCTGATTGCGGGTAAATGCAAATATGCCTAGTGGAAACTGGTATATTTCAATGGTTGGCCCTTACAAATATCGAGTAAGTTGAGTTGGGGTATGCAGGACCTAAGTTGGGCTTGTAAACATTTTCACCAATCTGACACGATACGGTTTGTAAGCAAAGTAGCATGTGTAGTCCCAGAGAAACGTAGCACGAATTGGCGAGACTGAAATCGGCTTCAATTTAAATTTTTTTCTTCTTGATTATTTAAGACGAAAGCTGCTCGAGTCCGAGAAGACAATTGTTCTCGACTTCGAACTTGTGGGCGAAGGAAGTGCGTTATTGACGAAAAAATAGAACTATGCTTTGAGAACTGCTTACATTGGCCGTATTCACCAGCATACATCAAACATAAAAAAATCATACAACAAACATCATTCATCAAAAAAAGCTGATTGGCTTATGCAGAACGCTTTGATGAAATTTTTAAGTAAAACTAGAATGCATCAAAGAAATCGCTTTAATTTTAAGTGACATAAAAATGTTCTGTTTTTTCATCCACAAAACTGAGAAATCATGAGTGCACATCACATTAGTTCACCCCAACAATCGAACTAGATCCATCGTTTTTTTTTTTTGTCGTCGATTTGTGCTGGTGAACACAGCCATTCTTAAGTTTGATTTTGACGCCAGGTCTTGGTTGTGTCTGAAAGTCAAAAGAGCTAAGTCGCTGTCGGCCGTTTGTGTTCTGTCTTCGAGGTCCAGAGTTGAAGTCCCAGTAAAGTAAGTTAAGTTAAATGGTATCTCAAAATCAATCACAGCTTAGGAAAAAGTAATTGCGTTGGTGGTTGTCGTTCGTGTCTCCTCTCCACTTTTAGCTTAAAACTATGAAATACAACCTCAAAAATTAATGCCTGATTTCAGTATTTTCGGCTTGGAATATTCCGTCTTTCCGTACTTTTGCCATCAAATATGCCTGATATCAAGCAAGATGGGTTTGGTTTTTTCTCCAGGAGTATTTTCTCGAATTTGGAAAATCCGCTCACAAGGAAAATAGCCGCAAATTTCTGCATGTAAAAAACTATTTTTCATCCGATTGAGTGGAAACTCGGTTTGTAGGTATAGTATACGAAATCATGTTAAATGTGACTTTCCAATGTTGGTAAACCCTTCTATGGGGTGTGAAAATGCCAGAGAATTAGGCCTTCTAAAAATTATTTTTCATCCGATTGACTTGAAAATCGGTTTGTAAGGATAGTATGCGAAATAGTTTATGATCTCAGTTACCGATGTTAGAGAATCCGCTCCAGGAAAATTCAGCAGGTAGAAAACTATTTTTCATCCGATTGACTTGAATCGGATTTTGGTTCCGATTCCGGTTCTGGTACATACCGAAAGTATGTTTCGGTAAAAGGTTCTGTTTTGGTTCTAACATTATTTCGGTGTTCGGTTCCGTATTGGTACCTGGATTTTATACCTGTACGTACCGGTATGTACCGATAAAATGTAAAGAAAGATCTGCCATTGGTTTTGCGTCCATTCGATTTCTTAGCGAGGACATAATAATTACACCCCGGAAAATAAACGTTATATGCTTTTTAGCCCTTTTCAAAGGCCAACATAGAAATGTGGAAAGTATGTCGAGTTTTATGACCGCCATTTAAATACATCTTCTTCATTTTGTAATCATTTTAAGCTCAGGAAAAATGATAATGATTGATGTCATTAAACTGTTTTTGGAAAATACTGAACTATTTGTATTGTCCTCTTTGTTATCATACAAGCACATGCATAAGTCGGCTAATAGCCTGATTCCACTGATACATATGTGAACATTCGGTCAAATGTACATATTTTTGACAACGCCTCCTATAAACAGTTTTTTTTTTTACATTTTCTACAGTCAGAAAATATTTGTCTATTTTCCCTAAACACTATGAGTATTTTTCCTAAACTTACAATGCTTTTTTCGAATGTACATTTCCAGTGAAATCACCAATTCAGTGGAATCAGGTGATTAGCCTCCACTTTTAGCTTAAACATTTGCGTCAGAGCTGCTTTCCTTATTAAGTTTCACTCTAACAGAAACTGATAGCACAAGTTCTGTTTAATATTTATCATGACATTATAATGAGAGTCTAAGAATATAGGATGCAATGTTTCACAATACCAAAGTTTTGCTTAGCCAGACTCTTTTTATAAAACTTACGATTTAACCAAATTGCATAAACAGCTCCCAAGACTAAGAGCTAGTTTTACTGTCTAGTTGTTGCACTCAGAATCGAAACAGTACGGGTACAATGTTTAGGTTCTTTTCGGTCTTTTCGGTTCCAAAAATATAGGTATTCAGATACCGATACACAAAAAATTTAAAATATTGTTTTCTGTTCCGGTTCCGTATTCCCTGCTTGCAATTCGGTTTTTAAAGAAAGTATGCAAATAATTTGTAATTTCAGTTTCCGATGTTGGAAAATCCGCCTTGCTATATTGAAACACGGTTTGTGAAAAAAGTATGCGATATAAATTGTGATATTTTCCAAGTGTATATATTTTCTTATTCTACTGAGGATTGTTTTTATAATTTTTGTCACATTTACCGTTGTTCCTTACCAAGGATAGACAAATTCTCCCTCATCTTTCTAACCCTTTCTTACTAGGAAGTTTTTATACGCTATGATTCATGCAAATTTCAATTGTTTAATAGGTTATGAACCAAGTCTCGAATCAAAAACTTGTGTACAATGCTTTTAAGAGCTAATTGAAGCTTTCAAAGGGAACCCAAGCTGTGTGTTTCAAAACGAAAAGGACCTTCTTCTTTTTGTCTAAATATAGTAGACATTAATGTTTTGTCTGGCTTTGTTTTTAGAAGGCTATTTGAGTCGCAAATTCTTGAAAGACTGCCAAATCGATTTACCTTTTGGAATACCCTTATTTAACATTCCCAGTGTGGCCATTATGCAAATTGACGGTCTCAACGATATACTAATTGGACTCAACTCAAATTCACCCCAGGACATTTAAAAGTCCATCAATCTCAATTCAGTCGTTTTTATGGCTTGTATTCATTTTGTAATTGAATGGTCAAACCCCTTCGTTCCCCCTGTCAGCAATCTTGTTTACCCTTTGTCTAGCCTTTGATTTCTCATTTTCACCCACAATTTTCGACCATTTTGCTGTTTGCTTAATTGGTTTCATTTGGGGGGAAATTTTTGGTAACGCTTTCAATTTTTTTTTTTTATTATTATTCCCACTTACCTTGGTCTTTTCGTTTGGCAGCGGGTAGTATACCAAAAAATCGACGCTCCTGCAGACCTGTGAATGAAACAAGAAAAAGAAGGGGCAAAAGTTGAGCAAAAGTTGTACAAATGGAAAACTTTAAAGATGCCTCAATCTAAAGTTTTTGCACAGCCAGTTACACGTGTCGTATACTTTACCAGGCGGCATAATTTTCACAAAGTGACAACCAAATAAACAGCTAAAGTTTTACCAAAAGAGCAAGGATGTGCGGGCTGTGAGCTCCATCTCCGGCACTAATTTTAACACCATTAATTTGCGAAGGAAACTGGTGCGACCGGCAGAGGCAGACGATGCCCAGAGATAGAGAATTTTAAATTAAATGGACACAAGTTTTATTGAATTGACTGGAACCCGGGCAAGGCCAAGTGCAAGAGGGTAGCCAGAAAAGGAAACGCATTACTTAGCTTTGAGCTCCTGTTGTGTGTTCGTGTCCTGTACGCTTACACGCAAGCTTAGGGTAGGGGCAAGGCCACAACCAATCAAAAAACACCAGCAACAGAAAAAAGTTGTGGCAAAGTTTTTGATTTCATGATATATTTATGGGCTTCCGCTGCTACTTTGGGTGCTGTCCAATTCCTTTGAGTAATAAACTTTTTTGTGAACAAAAAAAAAAAAGAAGGGAAAATAGAGTCCTCAAAGGATGTGGCTTACAACTTGAGTTATTAATATTTTGGTGTAGATTTTTAAGTTGAAAGAAATGCTGGGTTTTTCACGTGGTTCGTAAAGATAGGAACACTTAAAAGTAGGCAACGTTTAAACTAGTCGTGAGCTCCACGACTGTTTGAAAATAAACGCCAGGATGTAAATATATTGATATTTTAGTGTTAAGGTATTTGTAAGAAATCAAATGAAGGTCACACCGTTGGGAAACGCTGTCAATAAGATAGTATTTAGTAGTAGACAGACAGAAAGTGAAGAGACATTGAACCAAAAGTCAGTTCCCATCAAAGATGTGTGTTGATTTGGTTACAGTAGAGAAGCCATCTATATGTCGGATTTGAAAATCAAGTAGTGGCGTCCTCTTTTAGTAAAGTTATGACCAAAAGAAAGTTCGCAGCGCTGCTACTGCAGGTACAGAGTGTATTAAAGTCGGGCTTGACCGACTTTCTTACTTGTTTTTATCTAGAAAGTAACGGAAAATTGTCCTAAAAAGACAAAAGAAATGTCAAATTTCAACTGGTCACACTAACTTAACTTAAAACGTACTTCTCGTGCAATTCATCACAGCATACTCCTAGGCGCTGCTTGTAAGTGATTAAGTTTTCAAACTAGATTAAACTTTATTTTAATTGTAAATCCCCATAATTCCATTAAATGTTCGCAGTTTGCTAAATAGTTCGTTAAATGAATCTGATAAGCTCGGGCTAATGTCCCACAAATAGGACGACAATGACAATGCCAACTATCAGGCCAGTAAATCAGCCAACTATACGTACCTGAACGGAGGATAAAATGAGAGCATTACGCTGCGGCATGTTAATGGAAAAATCGCTTGGGCATAAAATCAATTAAATATTAAATAAACGCTATCAGCAAACAGCAATTTCCGCATTTCTTCTCCCCCCCAACCACCACTCTATCTATCTATCTCTCTTCTGCGGATATTGAAGTGAAACACAAACACAATGTGCATGGCAGGCAGGAAAACTTTATGAGAGCCAACGTAATCCTGGCAATTATGAGCTGCTCCGAGCACGGTATGCTGGCGGCGCAGGCACAAACATTATCTCAATATTGTATGAAAGTAGGAAATAAACCCATAAGTGAAGTTGGGCCGGACACGCAGACTAGTACATGCAGATATGGACAGTGCCGAACGTGTTGCTGCATGCGCTGGCAATTCAGAGTACATGAAAAGGATTTGAACAGGTGCAGAAGCTGGGGGCGTCGAGTGGGTGGCAAAAAGACTAATTATGTATTCATTAAAATGGCAAACGGAAGCAGAAGGCTCTCCACGTTTGTATGTATGTATGCACATATATTATGTGGGTATACGGCAAACGAAATGGAAATGCCAAAGGAAAAGCGAGTAGAGGAGAGTGGAAGGTGAACCATGAATGAATGCATTTTGGCAGAATATGTTTTGCATAATGGCCTCGTCTTTTCTGTTTTTTTTTTTTTTTTAGTATATTTCCTTGGCTGATAACTCAATTTGGCCATGTGGGAAATTGTGTGGGTGTGCTCAGTAAATATGAAATGCATAAAATAGAAATGAATCCTAAATGCACACACACACTCACACGCATTATTTGCATATTTATGAGTTTACATTAGATTTAATATGTTTGATAAATTAATTTGTTTTCAATTTAATGATATAAATTAATTGATATCATTGAAACTGAAACAAAGTTGTTTGTCTTAGGGCCGATTTCTCTTCTTCCATATGCTATGTGTCAAGTAAGCTCTGAATTTACTCTGCTACTTGTAAGTTTATGTCTAAGATGAGAAAACGGCCCTTAATGAATGAAATAAAACAGATATAATTTTGGAAATTAAGGACCAGATTGTTCTTAGTTACGATGATAAAAAATAGAACTAATAATTTGAAATTAAAATCAATTCTTGAATCGTTCCTGAAATCTTGTGCAGATCAAGTTGGAGGATATAGTGTTCACAGCTCTTGAATCAAGAAACTCGGTATACAAAATTCTTCATACTTGGATCAGGAATTTTCATTCCTAAACTACTTCTTAACTTCTCTTAATTTTCTCAGAGTGTAAAGGACAAGACACGTGATGTGAATTTGAAAGTGTGACGGTGTGACGAGTCACGACTTATCGATCGTGAACAAACACTGAGTTTCGTGAGTAAACTAAAGTCAAACATCGTGAATGCACTATTCACGGAATTTTTAAAACTGCTGTTTAAAATGTATCTGGATTTTTGGAATTTTTGTAAATTTTATGCATGTCGTAAAAATTCCACCGAGCTCAGCAACAAGAGAGCGCTTTTTTTTGCTGCTAGCAGATTATTAGAAGAAATGTATGTGAATCGTTCATGACGTGAAAGAAATTTCGCTCACGCGTACAGCTCTAATTTCTACTCAAGCAGAAAGATGTTCGGAAAGATTTGGTGACCCTCTTACATACATACATATGTAGCCCTTTCGAAGACCTTATAAAACACCAACCTCATGAGGATTGAGAGGGCAGGTTTTTGCAGGTTCAACAGGGGCCATGCGGTCGAGACCTGAGCAGCCCTTAACGTAGTCCTGCACTTAAGACCAAAAGAGCTCCACATCAAATGCGTAAGCGGTAAGTATCCTGCTGGAAATTCTCTAGCAACAACAACAGAAAAAACCACCCTATTTAGCGAGTCTCGGTCTCACAAACTGCACTTGTAGCGCCGTCTGCTTGTGCGCATTGGCAGAGTAAAGCCACATAGAGGGAAAAAAGACGTTCAGAAAATAAGTTGCCTTCAACTTAACATAAGAACATGATGTTCTGAAAATTCTTAACAACATATGTTCCAAATTTTCCTGGAATGAATAAAGTTGTTTTCAATCGGATCATATTTGCTTTGTGTAAAAATTTTTCTGTATTTTTCTGAAAAACTTAAATGAAACGAATCAGATGGAGTGGGTCGTTGAAGTTTGTTGTACAGCGATGTATATGTCTCTGATCCTACAGAATATAGATGGGGTGAAGAAAAGTTCCAGGCGCTTCTGAGTGCCTTTATTTCCAATCCAAAGAGGTACAGGTGTCCCCGTTCCCTATTCCTCCCAAATGTGAGGAACCCGCTCACACGTTTGATCCAAAATCAATCAAATTTTTTATCCAGTCGAGAGTATAAAATGTTCTTGAAAGCGGAACAATATCAACTCAAATCATGTTCTTAAAAACGTAACAATGTCAACTCGACTTGAAAAATGGTTCTTGAAGTGAGAACAGTATATGTACTACAAATGAGAAAACCCGTTCATGCACTGTTTTTGGTAACGTTTGTGCTCATCTTGAGTCCAATGTTCTCTGTGCAGTTGCCGACTTATAACTCTCGGAGCAATGAGTGCAAGGCGTGCCCACCGCTGCTCTACGGTATAACCATAGAGAGAAAAGTGAAAAGAATCGCCATAGACTAAGGCCCGATTTCTCTTCTTCTACATAGAGCTGTAACATAAACTAACAAATAGCAGAGTAAATTGTGAGCTTAATTGACAGATAGCAGCTATCTGGAAGAAGAGAAATCGGCCCTAAGTGTGCTCAAAATAATTTCAAATTGTTCCATAAATAGTCCAGTGTGGTCTTAAAATATATCGAAAAGCGGGGTTCATGGAACGACATCATTGTCCATTGTTCAATAAACAGCGGTATTACAATTCTTTTGTCAACGAATGTGCTTGATTTCTGTCGTTTTACAACGTATTCTATTCTGACTGTACCCTACCATTGAAGGGGTTTCTTTCAGAGAGTTTATACAGTTCTTAGACAAGTCACAACTTAAGGACTTTACGCAAGGAATTATTTATAAATTCGCGGTGGTTTCATTTTCGGCAAGTATAAGTGTTGCTTTATGCTATTTTTGAGTCCTTTAAATAAATAGTAAATTGAAAATTGAAGTGTAGAACCTAAATTGCCTTAATCGTTTTTCAGACTATGGAGCATTTACCAAATCCGAATCTGCCAATTCTTAGCGAAAGTGAAAACTTAAACAGTACTGTTTACCGTTTTTTAAATTTTTCCTTAACATACACAATGATGAAAGCTAATTCATTACAAGATATTTTTTAAAAGTCTATCAACATCCACCAGTTCTCATTTCATTGCATATTTTTGGGGACTTTGTAATGAAGTGAAGATTGGACCATATAAATTATATTAATCATATAATCTAGAAGTGCATTCCTGCACAGAAACTGATCAGTTGATGCGTGCTTACTCTCCTTATTTGAGCTGTCATCTAGAGCAGCATAGCCCGCCTTACCGTCGCAACCAGGCTCGTTATTTTTCTCAACACACAGCGCAATAAATTTTACAACAACCACTCGCTGATCGAAAACAATTGACACTAAAAAAAGGTTGTTGCAGCCGCAGTTGCCTTTTTTGCTATTTTTGGGGACCATTATTTATATCTATAGATCAGTATACTGATCTAACAAGATGAGTTTGTAATCTGCTTAGCACACGCTTCTTCGCTTTTAATTGCTTTGCGACATATGTAAAACTTTCTTTCTCGCTTTCACATTGTCGTTTGTTTAGTAGAGCGCATTTTTACTTCAGTCTAAGGCGAGTCTGCATTTGACGGAACGGGACTCATGCAGACTGAGCAAACAAAACCTACACTAACAAAGCGCTCAGTTTCAAAACGCACATCACTGCTTTCAAACGATTAGTTTGCTTCAATTGTACCACCACTTCCCTTCTTTTTACAGAACAACAACCAAGATATCCATTATAAAAATGATTTTTAATGCTTGCAACTTACATACTAAATACATTTACATACAAATATTTGATTAATATTTTAATACAATTTATCAATTAGAGAACACTCCAAAGACGGACTTGAAAAAGCGATAGATGGGTTTGGGTATCTCTACGGCAAATAAAACTGAGGTTTCTTCATCGGCCACGGGAGACAATGATGACTGTGAACGCTTTTCGACCTTAAAGGGATTTTTATCAGCCAGATGTTTAAATATTTCACCTTCAATTTCGCCTAATTTGCCTTCAGTGTTGTCCTTATAATCGATGTTGTTGTTGTTTCTGTAGTGTTTGTTAAGTAACATTGGATGTGCCACCATGAACGGAGCTTTAGCGATATCATCAATGTCTATTAGAGAAACTGAGACCTTGTTGGAGACTTGATTTTGGCTCTCCAGAAACTTATGAGTTTGTTCCAGATGCTTATGAATATCGTGTCCTATATCTACATGTTGGAATTTGTTATTGTGATGGACACTGGAATTATGGCTATTATTAGAGCCTTTAGAAAACCAGTCGTGTGGGCCCAATGAGGGTAGTAGAATAGGTAATGCAGCTACCTTAAAAGGCAAATACACATTACCATTTGTCGTTCCACTGTCGCCTTTGTGGCTTCTGGTTTCATCTTTTTCAGTTTTGTTGCCTAGAAATGGATTGGCTATCAAATAGAGACCATTCTGGGTGGATGGTGGATCCGAAAAAGCACGAAAGAAGGGATGTTTATGTGTCGAGTCACTTTTGTTCACATAGAAAGGATTGGGCAATAGTACAAAACTAAGACCCATTACTTTGGGTAAGTCCATGAGTTTTTCAAAGGGATTGGGAGGCAGAGGGAAGGGAAACCCAGCAGGCTTACTGTTTTCATGGACATGCACATGATAAGTCACATTTGCGCCGGTCAAGTTTAAGGGCAACTCGTGTTTATTTGAATGGGAATGGCTGTGTTTGTGATAGGTGACATTTGCGTGGGAGACAGGAACAGGAACTTTGGAAGTATTCGTGTGCAGTACTGGATATTTGAAGAATTTATCTAGGGAGTCGTAAAGACCGGTGCCATTATAATGAACGAGCTGGGGTGTCTCAAAGACTAAATTAATTTTTTGATAGTTGTCTGAGTGACGTCCTTGAATTTGGATTTCTAGTGTCTGATCTTTGCTTATCTCGTTAGTTAATTGCTCTTCAGGTAGTTTTTGAACTTGTGGTGGCTGTTCAGCAGGGATTTCGGGAATTAGTTTGTTATTGGCTGCGTTTCTGGACTGTATTTCATTTAACTGTTGACTGTTTGTTGAATTTTCTTCAGTTTTTTCCTGTAGAACTTTCTCCTCCTGTTTTTCAAGAATTACATCCGACTTGCCAGAGGTTTGGGCTTGTGGTACAATGTCTTTTTCCTTCTTCGGTGGTATGTTTTCTAGTGGTAGTAGCTGTTTTTCTTCGCGATTTTCACCAATAACTTCAGGAATTAGTTCCATTGGTACTTTGTCCTGGTCCTTCTTTGATGGATTATGTTCTTGTGACAGTAGTTGTTTATCCAAAAGAACTTCAGGAATTACTTCAACTTTGTTTGAGCTATTGGTTTGAGGTACTTTGTCCTGTTCCTTCTTTGGGGGGTTATCTTCTTGTGACAGCGGTTGCTTATCCAAAACAACTTCAGGAATTACTTCAACTTTGTTTGAGCTATTGGTTTGTGGTACTTTGTCCTCTTCCTTCTTTGGTGGGTTATCTTCTTGTGACAGCAGTTGTTTATCCAAAACAACTTCAGGAATTACTTCAACTTTGTTTGAGCTATTGGTTTGAGGTACTTTGTCCTGTTCCTTCTTTGGTGGGTTATCTTCTTGTGACAGTGGTTGTTTATCCAAAACAACTTCAGGTATTACTTCAGCATCTCCATCGGCTTTAGTCAGCTGTTTGTTTTCATTTAGCAAATTTTCTTCAAGTGGTTTTTCTTCTAATTGCTTTTTAACAGATTTTTCTTCAATCTTATTCGACATATCATTAATCTCTTCCTTCTGGTATAAGCTATATCGGTGGTATTCATTGGTTGGCTTTTCTTCCACTTTTTCATCCTGAACTTCAGTGTGGTTTGGTACTAATGGAGCTAACTTTTCTTCTTTTAATGGTTTCTGATATTCTTCAGCAGCCTCTTCCTTCTTTTCGCTTACTATTTCCTTTTTGGCTTCATCAATATTCCTGGCCTGCGCCGCCATTAGTAGGCCCATTATAGCGAGTAGACGTATAGTATGCTTGAGGAGAAAAGTACCAGAAATTAGACTATATTTCTCTTCAGAATCCCTCTGGCTACTTACCATGCTGAGGTTCACAATTGTACTGTGTCCTATTTGAGCTCCACTTGGACTATTTATAGTGATTCGGCTTATCATTTATCCAACATTTCTTTGCCATTAAATCAACTAGCTGTCCTGAAGCACTTTTTGAAATATCGGAAAAAATAAAATTGCACTTAAGTTCTATCGTGCGAGTGTGGGCCGCCTCCTGCTCCTACAATTGTTGTTGCTGTTGGTTTTTTTTTTTTTTTTTCTTTTTACGTGCAACGTGAAAATGCCATTGTTTCCGAGACTCACAAACGGAAAATCTATGACTCGTTTTGTATGTTTTGCCTTCAACAATAACAAAAAAAATAAAAAAAATGGAAAAGAAAAATAGAAAAACTGCAGGGACAAGTGCAAAAGGCTGTCGTTAGGGCAGGCACCCACACACACACATACACACAGTGATAAGACAAGGGGCAGAGGTAAGTGCACATCAGTTGCATATTCATGCCACTGTAACTCGGAGAGTTTTATATGGAACTTTGTCATTGCCTCCCCTTGATGACATGGCGCCAGGTGAGCGATGAGCTGCACCTGGTCATTGACTTGGTACAGAGATATGGGGTGGCATTGCGGTTGAATAGATCTCATGCTGAGCTTAATAATTGAATTCCCTGATGCGTATTTGGTCTTAATCGAAGTTGGCTGTGATAAGAAGAGCTGTAACTGACTGAATTCCATAGCCCGACTCAATTTCAGTTTGGGTTTAAGTCAAGAATTTGTACAGTGGTAATAATTTAACAGCCCAAAAGTGGAGAAAAAATCAATCTAAAACCAAGATTAACCAAGACGAAGCTGTGTCAAAACTCAACAGAGACGAGAAAATTTCAAACCAAGATTATATTCCTAATTTAAATCTAAATTCAACAATCTTAGATAAAGATTGTTTATACCAGACTACAATATAGTCCTATTGAGTGTGTTATTTTAGTGTTTAAAGAGATTGCATATTTTTTTTTAATATTCATCTTTCTGAAAAACCCAAAAAATTGGAATTTTGAACTTTACCCTCCCCCCTCTGGAACTCGAATTCAGCACTGAACACACGGCATGGCAACTTAACTCGCTTTACCATCGACCACAAGCGTGACGATGTTACCAATCACAGTAAAAGCTCTCTGCATGCAAAAAAACAGATGGTGCAAATGCTTGGACTTTGCCTTACAATGGCGAGGTCGTGATTTCGAATTCCATTGCAACCATATTTTTTTATTTGTGGTATTTTAACAAAATCTTAAAACCTAAATTTATGTTTAACCTGTACAAAAAAGTTTCACAGGATTTTCAAAAGATGACTTCACAAGTATTAAAACGAATCGAACAATGTTGCAACCAACTTTATTTTAAAGCCTCAACATTAGGTTTTCTTTTTCAGTATGTGTCGTTTTGCTGAAGTGTAAACAACATAGTTTTTGTGTGCTCCGAATATGTCAACTTCTGTGCCAACAAACCACAATTTTCAGGAAAGTTTACTTTTCTGCTTTAAGAAAGGAATTTTTGCATCGCGTTGTGACTGGTGATGAAAAATGGATTCTTTACGATAACCCAAATTGCAAAAAATCATAAGGGCCGCACGGACATACATCAAAATCGACGTCAAGGCCGTATATTTACGGTCACAAGGTCATGGTCTGTATTTAATTGGACCAATTGGGCTAAGTGTACTACGAGCTGCTACAAACGCGTGAAATCGTCACAGGGCAACTCTACCGAACTCAATTGTTGCTTTTGAGCCGAGCATTGAAGTAAAAACGGACAGAATACGAGCAAGGTAATTTTGCAACATGACAACGCTCGTCCACATAATGCCCAGCCGGTCAAAATATACCTTTAAACGTACCCCACCCGCCGTATAGCCCAAACATTGCCCCTTCCGAATACTGTTTGTTTTCGTCGATGATGCATGCCCTTGAGGATCAGCACTTAAACTCTTTTGAAGAACTTTAAAATTTGATCGACATCAAAAGAAGCATCGCTTTTTTTTCAAGATGGTGTCCAAAAATTTGTAGAAAGATGGGAAAAAGTAGTCGCTAGCGATGGACAATACTTTTGAAAAATGAGTTTGTAACAAATTTTATTGTTAAAGCGTCAAACTTAAAAAAAAAATTCTTTAAAACTTGTTTGTACTGGTAATATAAACAAGTAAGTCATAGCAAATTAAGCATTGGCCGAAATCGATTTTATAGCTGAAGCTTTAAGATTTTGTAGCTGAAGCTTTACAAAGAACTGCAGAAGGGTTGATAAGTTGAGAGATGATAAATCCATTTCTTGAGAATTTTAATCATATTTCAAGGCATTTCAATCTTCCATTTTCCAGATGGCAAGCTTCTTAAAAAAAGATTTTCAATCTAGGTTTTAGATTGATTTTTTTCTCTACACTGACCACTTCTGATTTGCAATCGCCTTTACATGCAATCAAAAGTATTCGAAGTTATTTTATTGTATTCAAAACCATTTGTAGCTATACAAATATTAATTTTGATTGTTTCTAATTTAAGTATGCATCAATCTTAATCAATCCTTCCAACTCTGAATTAGTTGTATGTTTATTTTTTTTTATTGCTTGGAAATGCCAACATAAAATTAAGAACTCAACAGTTGAACATTCCATAGACAGAAATGGCCAAAGAAAACATAATCAAATAAATGCCAGCCTAAAAAACCAAATTCAGAGGATTCAACAGCCTCGAAGGCAACCTGACAGCTGCTAAGGAAAAGAAATTGTTTTGCGCAGCGGCAGATGAGCTGTTGAAATTGCAAGTGCGGCACTTACTCAATTTTTCATGAGCCTCCCACTAGCAGAGAAATAACCAGAAATGTTGAAATTGTAAGGTAGTCAAGTCGACTATGGTTTGCTCTGTATGATAACAGTTTTATAAAAAAAAATTTGGGCTAATCTCCAGAGTATCATGCAATTCTTATAAATGTTTGATGAAATGTTTCATGAAGGAAAACTTTTTGGTCAATTTTGTTAGATTTCTCTGGATATTTTTAATTCGATCACTAGTTTACAGCATTTTCGTTCCCAACCATTTGGCAGTCATTTCCCTTTGCAAGCTTTACTCAATTTATTAGGATAATTTTTGTATTCAATTAGACGTCTTGCACTCATTTCTCAACATTAGTCAATCACAAAAAACTTAATCAAGTAAAAAATAAATTTGGCAGGTCATAGTAGCCCTGTAATAGAATAGTTTTAGTGTTAACTATGCCGCCTACGACGAACAATATATTATATCAATCAAACTAAAGGCCGATTTCTCTTCTTCCAGATAGCTGCTATGTGTCAGATAAGATCACAATTTACTCTGCTATTTGTAAGTTTATGTGACATACAGCTCTATGTAGAAGATGAGAAATCGGCCCTAAGTCAATTTGCTTGAACTTGAAACCTTCCATTTTTTACTTAAATGCCAATAACTTCTATATTCTTGGATGGATTTTAATGAAATATGTGGCGTTGAATTTTTAATAGATGAGTCTTTGGTGACCAGCAATAAAATAAATTTTACACATTTTTTTCCGTGGTGAAAATCGCACTTAAAATCTAGCTTTTTTTTAAAAAAGTGATGAATTCAATGCAAAGTTGCCGATAAAAGCCTTTATAACGCCGAAGTCAAGCACCAGATTAAGAAGTGGTGTATGAATGAATTCAATTACCTTACAAGAAAGCATTACCGTTTCATAATGTATAAGCCGACACCGAAGATATACACATTTTTACTTTCCTTGCCAATCAAAATGGCATCAAAATTGATGAATGGATTTTTTGACTCAGCGGAGGGACTTACATAAGGAATTGTTACCAAATGTTCGGGTTCTCAAAATTTTTATTATTTTCTAAACTAGTGTAATTACACAGTGCTACAAATTTCACAAAATTGTAATAACCTGGGGAATGACCGAGCGTACGCTGTATGGCAGGTCGCTGATAGCACTTTCTCATACTTGGTTTTCCTCGGAGAACCCCAAGATCTGAAGATATGGTCCAAAATCTGTTAATTACTCATTTTGCTCACTTAAGGGGGGAGCCTGCTTTAGAAGCTTCAAAAAATCGATTTTTCCGAAGACTTTTTTGGGAAGGAAAGAAATATTCGATTGAAACGAAACTTTCAGGTTTTATTGTTATATATTTCAACAGTCTTTTCAAATTTTTTCATTAAAATATATGTCATATTATGCCTGGTACAAGCATTTCGCCGAGGCGCCTCGAGTGTGCATGTGTCGTGCGGCGGGAAAGATGCAGGTCGCAATTTCCATCTGAAACAAAAAAACCCAAAAAATTTTCTATTTTCAATAGTATAGCTAGTTGGACCAAGAAAATTGAACAAAAAGTGAGAAATTCAAAAATTTTTCGCAAATAAAAAAAAAAACTTTGTTTTGAAAAAAAATTCACTTCAGATTGTTTAAAAAGTGGGTTTATCATAACTTTCTTAAGGTTTTTTAGGTTGAACTAGAAGAGAATTTAGTCCCTAATACAATAAATTTAGTCTCGTTTCGATAGGACGTTTAATTTTTCCCCTATCTTTCCCGCCAACTAGGAAAAATCGTAAAAATGAAAAACCGAGAAATCGCACGTCAAAGTTTTGTATAAAAAAAATCGTATATAAAAAATCTCGACGCATGCTCACTATTTCTCCTGTATCCTTAAAAATATTTTGAATTTGCTTCCGAAATTTTAGGGACACATTCGTGGATAGTTTGGGTAGACATTCATGCAAAAAAAAAATTCGATTTTTTGAAGCCTCTAAAACAGGCTCCCCACTTAACTTGAAATAACTCGCGGTCCATTCGCGGACCTGATTTTATATAACTCTTTTAGTTCTGATAATGACGAGAATATTCTAATGTATTTTATTCAACGGTTTAAGAGATTTAACGCAATGGCTAAGAAATGCGGGTTACAGATCTGGTATCTTCAACTTTTTTTTTTGGAAATTTATACTTTGACCACCATTGGTTTAACAATATTGCTCTATTTGATTTTTTCTTAAACTGGATTATACAAGTCTATTCAATTCTACGTTGGACAAATGTCTTCGCGATGAATTTGTTTACCATTTGACTGCACTAGAGAATCGATTCAATAACAAATATCCATTGAGAATGCTTTCTACCTATTACAAGTCTCTTGTGAGAATAGGAGATGACACCACTTTAAAACGCAAAAGATCATGTTCACATTTCCAAGACAAGTTAAGGCCCACTTAGGGCCGTTTTCTCATGTTGCTGTTTCTGCAAATCTAGGTGGATTTGCTGCATTTGCTTTGTTCATGTTCAAGGCTAACCATCTAGGTGTTTTTGTAGCAATGTACTGCATTCTCATTGATTTGAAAGCAATGTACATATGGTCACACTGAAAAATATTAAAAACAAAAAACAACTGCTGCTATAAACAGTAGTCTGAATTGTTAGTAAGTAAACGAAAAATAAAAAATATTGGATGTGCCTTTAATATACAAGAATAACCGCAGACATTGCTGAAATTACAGATGCACATTCTAATTCACATTGTTCATTGCTTAAGCTAAGTTTACACATCCTAATAATTTGGCTAAATTTTGATAAAAATAGCCATGATTAAAGATGTTACAGGATTAAAAACTTGAACTATGGTTCCATACGCAAATATTTTGATCAAATATGGCCGGAAAGTTCCACAATTTGGTGTATATAGCCAAATTTTCATGAAAATTTGTCCAAATTATTTGCCTGTGTAAACTTTCGACCTATTGATTAATCTCCCATCATGGTAACAAGTCATTCCAAAAGAAAAACCTTCTCCTCCTCTGTAAAATTCTTGCTTTAACTTTTAAAATTGGCGCGCAATAAAATAAGCAATAATCAGCCGAGTGCAGAGGTGCTGCCAACCTAGTATTATACCTTTCCTACCCTCTCGTTGTGACCGTGTCGAAAATGCCCGAATTTATTATCAACCTACATGAGACAACCATTTGCACAAAAACCACCTAGTTGCAAAATCTAGGTGGATTTCGATTTGAGCAAAGACAGGAACATGAGAAAACGGCCGTTAGAATGGGTATCCGAAAATACGGTAATACGGCTTGGTTTTAATGTATATAACAATATTCCTGCACATACATGGAGTCTACACACTGTGTTTGGTGCTGCCATTTTGTGATTTACTTTCTCATTTGTTTTGTTAGGCCAGTGCTCTGATGATTGAGAATAGGTGGTGAGGGGTTAAATTCTCATATGCCCATAAAACTTGCTTAATTTCAATAGGTATTACCGTCTACATCTTTGGAGAGTATGCCGCCAATTTATTCCAAAAATTGTAATAGATGTCAGGAGTAACAAAATCTTAAATTAAACTTGACTTTAAGCTGTAGTATCCCATTATAATAGGACCTCTCTTTTCACACTTGGTTCGTTTTAAGTAAAAAGTTAAAAAAAGTTAAAAAATATGTCGAAATTCCGGGTTCAAACTGTTTCGGTTTGCAGCCCTGGCTAAAAATAAACAAAATGGAATGCCGACAGCCTGCTTACGGTAGTGCAGAGTTCTATACATATGAGAAAGATATGGAGCAACCCTGCTTATTGCCGGGCGCTGTGTAAGTGTGCATCCCTACTTTCATTGATGTTGAAATCGGAATCACACAATTCCTTTCCTTTTCTTAAAAAGACGGCTATAGCGACTTCTCAAGAGCTATTGACAATACATCCTACACAATAATAAAATTTACCAAACAGTTATCCCCAGCGGTTTTCGGTTCGGTTTAGAATTTTCCAAAAGTTCACCGGTTCGGTTCAGTCATGGAGCCTGCTTTTTTGACGAACCTATTCCATTAACCCATAATACTTGTTTTCAGCATTAACTCAATGAGCAGACTCCACCTTCAAATGTACCAACCCACACACCGGCAGCCAAAGCTGCCTCTCAAGTCGAATGCACAAAAAAAAGGGTAAAAAGAGCAACCCAAGATCTGTGAAAAGGTGAAATTAGCAGCCAACATCATCGTCGTCGTTGTCGTGGTCGTCGGTCGTCTTCTCCTTCGCATCGTGGCCAGACAATGAGGCGAGCTGCGGCCCTTGACTTGGGCCAGTCTCAAGCGCAAAAAAAAAAACGAATGTAAATAAATGGTGCTAGGGGTAATGGCAACGGAATGAAAAAACGACAAAAACAGAAAACACAGCGACCAATATGCCCAAGGCCAATGCAGCGGGTGCAGCAGCAGCAACAGCAGCATCATCATCATGGTGAGTGTGTGCATCCCAGAGAGATAAGCCCAGGCTGGGTTGGTGTTGGAGTTGGTTGGCTACGTAGCACGGCAGCCCATGAGGTGTGTGGAGAGGGGACAGCGGGACAGGCCAGTTGAGGCAGTGAATCTTCTGACTGTGCTGGGCTCCTTTTTTTTGGAGCCGCGCTCTTGCTCTTTCATTTTGGGTGTGTGCATTGGCGATAAGATCAACGTGTGAGCCTGTCCTGGAACATTGGCATCTGCAGCAGGTGTTTCGCTTTCAGGCTGCTGCTGCAACACAATATGAGTAACAAGTTGCCCATCCTGGCCAAGTTTATCGGCACATAATTCACACGGCCACTCTCTGGGGGAGGCGCAGGCGGCAGATGGCCAGCAACGATTTGATTGACTCTTGCAGCAGCGTTTTGGGACGACTGGCAGTTGGAGTGTGAAAATGGAAAACTCAAACACTCAACGTGTACGCTCCACTAAGTAAATATTCAGACGACACACAAAGAGCACATCCACATGCCACATTCATCACCAACACATCCGCGTCCACCTCCACGTGGTGGTGGTGGACGAGTTGAAAGCACGCTGCCATCAAGATCTGGCCACGTTGTCTCGTCGTCGCTTAGAATTCAAAACATTTCAGACAAATTGGCGTCGCTTTCGAGCTCAACGTGCAACGTGTGACAAAATGCAATGCAAACATTCATTGAGAAAGGGGCACAGGGGCAGCAGCAAACGAGGCCTCCATAGAAGCTGGACAATACAACCACGAGAGTGGGCCGCTGTTTAATTTATGCCAAAACATTTTTGAAGCGACGTTGACGACATCATTTGGGCAGGCATTGGATAGCCAGTTGGAGCATTTAGCCTGGATACTTGGAATAGAGATGTCACTTTATATGCAATAAATAAGCTGAATGTGGGAAAAAGTGTTAACTAGCCAAGTGGAGGCATATGGAAGAACAAGTACCATGGGCCATATTCGAATAAAAAAACTTGTACAACTTGAACTTTGTGAGTGAGTTTTACGGCGATTGCGGTCGATGACTACGTGGGTTCAGTGGCATGTATCGAGTAATCGATACATCGATTACGGTCAATGACGACTTGTCTGTAATTTTAAGTTCTCTCTAGTTTTTCTCTTGACCGTCTGGTCTGACACGTGCTAATAAAGAGCTCTCAGGATTTCTAACAAACTGATGGGCAGATTGTCTTCTTTTCTATCGCTCGGCGATAAGATTTCACATATGAACTACAAAAAGGAGACGAATCCCCAAGGACATGCCTATATCGACTCGGCTGTTGATGCTGATCAAGAATATATATACTTTATAGGGTCGGAAATGATTCCTTCTCCCTGTTACATACTTTTGCACAAACTTAATATACTCTATGTATAGAATTATACACCTTTAATGAGCACGGTTGTAAGTTTGAATTTGTACTGAGTCAACCTGGAGAGCGATCTTCCTTTTATTAAGAATTTCTCATCCCTTAACTTCCAACTTATCTTAAGGATGTGTGTGTAGTCACATCCGTGTATGTAAAATATAAGAATGCGTGCTTGAAAGGAATACATATTGCTTCAGTGACGCACACCGTATGACCTGTTCAAGTGGTTCCCATGGTTGGTCCTTTTCAAGTGGTGTGTCTGAACCTTGTCAGCAACCCTAATTCAATGAATGTTCCAAATGATATATTTATGATGCTGAGTTATGATAGACTGTGTGTTGTGAAAATGATATCTAATGCTACATGTGGTTTGAAGTCTTGTCTCATGTTCATGTTTGAACACTCTATTTACCTTTGGTACAGGGTATAAAAATCAATCTAAGAGAGAGAGAGAGAGAGAAACTGAGCGTATAACAAAAATATTGCACGATAGCGGATAGCAAATGCGAGCGGCGGCCTGAACTGGTACAGAGTATGTTATAGCAGAGCTTTTAACATTGCCTGTATTTTATTTTATACAATCCTTAAATTGATTTTTCGTCAATAAAGCCCAATACGCAGCTGTGAAGTTACGTGAAGTAAAGAGAAGTAAAAATCTCATAAAAAAATGTTGACAGGAGAGCAGACGTCAAATTTTTTGTATGATGTTTTTACTTTACTGCTCTTTACTTTACAACTGCGTATTGGGCCTAACGCACGAAAGTTTGAAGTCGAGATCAATTGTCCTCTCTAACTCAAGCAGTTTTCGTCTTAAAAAATCTATATTAAAGCCGATTTCAGTCTCCCCAATTCGTGATAGATTTCTCTGGATGTACGCATGTTTTTAAAGAGGCGAGAACAGGAAACATGGCCTGAAAAACATGGCCACTAAAGATATTATCGGAAAAGTCCTTGATACCATACTGGCAAGGCAGAGTGTGCGAGTAATCAGCACACATTATCAAATTTAAAATCATTCAGTAATGTTTTGTTCACACTTCCTTTTCCTTTTTTATTATTTTTGCACACTTCATTTTCCATATTATGATGAGAATCACTGGCTGTTGCCATAGTGCACTCTCAGTTGACTAGAGGGTGTGCTTCTGCTTATGACAGACTGGGGGACTGGAGACAGGGGCAAGTGACTGGCAATTGCATTGTGAAGTGAGGGCCCCCGAAGCTACTTTTGTTGCAAAGATGCTTCAACGCCTTGGCGCCACAAAATGAACGCCATTCATGACGAGAGCGACAAGAATGTGACCCATTTTTCTGCCATAGCTCCCACATGATGATGGTCCGTTGTCTTGCCGAGACTAAGGCTGGAGCTGCTGCTGTTGTTGTTGTTTGTTCAAATGTGTTTGCCTATATATGGCACAGGCAGCTATATAAATATGTGAGCAGCTTTTAACACCTTGCCCGGTGCACTCACTCGACCGCTGGAATCGTGAGTAGAGCAGCTTTTCAAGAGCTTAAGCAATCTCGCGACCAAATTGCATGCACTTTGTAAATATGAAATCTAGTTGAAAATACTGTTTTTTTTTGTTGTTTTCAATAATAATTCCGCTTTGGTCTTCGGCAGCCGGCAATATTTTCTGTTTTATGTACTTATGGCCAGGCGGAGCCGTTTTCAATTAAGCAAAATTAAAAATTTATTACGAGCCACGGCCAAAGGAAAACAAAGGAGGAATACAACAAAAAAAAAGGGGAAGAACGGCAAGCAAAATGAGAGGAACTTGGGGTAAAAGAGATGTTTATGTTTTCATTAAAAAACCCAAATGGTATGTGGAACGAGGGGAACAAGTGCGTCGCTGGATGATTGGGCTGAAGACTGCCACTGACTCGTTGGCTGTCCGCTATCCTTTTTTTTTATTATTATTATTTGCGTTGAAGTTTTAATCATTGAAGTGACATTGACAGCTGCCTGACAGGATTGGCATAGGACCAATGTTGATGAGCCTGGGGTGATTGCTTTTTATTTGATACAAGCGACCACAAAATGCAAAAAGTTTGCACATTAAAATAAAAATTATAAATGAAAAAGACTAAAAGAAAATCAATAAAATTTTAAAACTTTCTTTAAAATACTTTGGATATGAAAATAAAATCAAACAGACACAGAAATGCGAAAACTGTTTTCGATTGATTAATTGGCATATTTCGAATATCAAATTAATCTAATTACAATAATAATATGATATGTTCGGGCCTGTTCTCAATTCCACTTTGGTTTTCGTATAAGCATTTATAAGTTGGATTGCCTCCTTCCGTATATAAATTTGTGAAAATATAATTGCCAATTCAAACTTTTATACAAAAACCGAATTGGAATTGAGAACAGACCTGGTTATGATAAAAAATCATTAAAAACGAGAAGGCCAAGCTAACTTCGTCTGTGCCGAAGTTTTTATACCCTTGCAATTGCTGTTTTTGAAATGTCAGAGTTTAAGAACGCTTACATAAAAATCTAACAATTTTTTAACTAAACCCCATTTTCCTACAGGTAAACATCTGATTTCGACCAAATTTCACGAATCTTTTTGAAAACATATCAAATTAACAATCGCGGAGTTTAGGGAACATAAAATTTAAAACAGAAAAGTTTTTCTCACGAAGACTCATTTTCCGACCGATCAGCCCTAAGATAAGTCATCCGATTTCGACCCAATTTTGCGAATCTATTTGAAAGCATATAAAATAAGTCATCAGACGCTAACAAAAAAAACTTAAAAAAATTTTTTACTAAGACTCATTTTCGACCGATCCATAAGATATAGTCACCCGATGTCGATCAACTTTTTCAAATTAGTTTGAAACCGTTTACTATTAGTAATCACCGAACTTAAAGAACTATTTACTGTGAAAACCAAAAAAGTTTTTTTTGTCACTAAGACCCATTTTCCGACCGATCGGTCCTATGGCAGCTAAAAGATATAGTCATCCGATTTTGACCAAAATTTGAGAATCTGTTTGAAAGCATTCCTTTAATGACCGAATAATTACCGAATTTAAGGACGCTGACATTGAAAATAAAAAGTTTTTCTCACTAAGACTCATGTTTCAACCAATGGTTCCTATGTCAGCTATACGATCAGCTTTGACATATTAGTCCGATCGACTCGTAGTTACTAGAAGACTTTGTGCGAAATTTCAGCTCGATAGCTTTAGAACGGACAGACTAGTTTACGTAGAAACAGACGGACAGACAAAGCTCAATCGACTCAGCTCGTCGCCCTGATCAAGAATATATATAGTTTATGGGGTCGGAAATGAATATTTCTATGCGTTGCAAACTTCTGGGCAAAATTATAATACCCTTTGCAAGGGTATAATAACAATATAGTAATATCTACTAAAACTTTTGCTCTCCGGCTGTGACTTGAAGACAGTTTTTAAATAAGACAGAAGACAGATTGAGTAGGTCATGCTGAGGGACGTTGTTGAATTCCGTTTGAACATCGGCTTACAGCAAACCAGTAGTCCATTAGTCCAATAACGATTAAAAATTACATTACTCAACCATGCGTGTTCAAACAAACATATTCACAAGACACAACCTAACCTATAAATATGTCTCCAATTCTAATAACATAAAATATATTTAGCTTTAGTGACAATGATATCAAGAGTATTCTGATCTCTAAGGTTCCATTTAACATGGTATGTTCCAATAGATAGCACTAAAACCACGATACCCTGTACGCTCTGAAAAGTGCATACGATACCAGTGAGTCAGGGTGGTGACTCCAGACTGGCGCCCCCAGGAGACCAAAGACCACCAGATAACAATTTGAAAAGTACACTGGTCGGGTGTGACAATTTCCCCTTAGTAAGGGGCGTGGCTTGTCTTAAACCTCTGCTGGTCTTTGGGTCACAGCACCACGCCGCGATTTGGGTATCATCGAACAGCCACCACGATCTCCCACTAGGGGGCCAACCGCAATGTGAGCAGCCATTTTAACCCCGACAGGTTTGGTACAAGGAGTACCCACTGGGGTCCGCGGGGTTGTTAAGCCCGTCATGATGTCCCTCTTCATCATGCCCCTTGCGGGAAATGACAAGGATCAGTGTGCACGTGACACAACACATGAATAAGCCCAGCCGCCGGAACTGCTTGTAATGCGATGTGCGTACCCCTCCCACTTAACCAACGCCGATATATGTACCTAGAAATCGAATTATTTTGGTAAAAGACTTTTTTGGTCATAAAATGAAAACGAATGATTTATTTTCAAAACATTTTTATTCGGTCACTCAATGGCTATCAAATCGTAGAACTAACTTATTTGAAATGGACCGCCTTGTGCCTTCCAGTAACGCCGCAGTCTCTCTGTCCACTCATCGATCGCAGTGCGCACCTCATGCATTGAAAAATTGTCCACTGCTCGGACAAGGGCGCGCTTCAAAGACTCAATATTTGGGTGTCGAGTAGAGCAAGCCATAGCCTCGAGAATGGACCACAGTTGGAAGTCCCATGGATTCTGGTCTGGGCTACCAGCTGGCCAATCATCCGTAGAAATTAAGTTCGGTGCATTACTTAGCCATGTTTGAGTTGATTTTGCTTTGCAAATAATGTCGTGTTAAGAGGCTTCACAACCTTTTCTAAAACGTCGGATTGAGACACTTTCGCCGAAGTTCTGACTCCTTTTTCACAAAAATGCAGCATGGTGACCCCATCATAGGCAACTCCCGACAAAACAATCACATAAGCCGAATAGTGACCTCTGTGATCTATCGGACGCTTGTTTTGATAACACAGCATAACGTAACATAACGTTCTGTTTGTTGAACGATTCCTCTATGGTGAAAAGTTTTGAAAAATATTTGTTCGTTTTCATTTTATGACCACAAAAACCGTGTACCAGGACAATTGCGAGTACTAGTAGGTATATAAAACAAAGTAGTGTGTGTTACCCTACTTATATCTCAAAAACGCCTGGACGATTTTTTTAGGTCTTTGAAAAGTTGGCACGAATATCGGACAAAATAATCGCGAAATTTTTAAGAAAATTTCTCCATGAACCTTCTTTGACACCCACGGAAAAGAAGTTGAAACTCAACGTGTTGCATACTTTTAAGCAGATACATTAGGGTGAATTCTAACTGTCAGTGAGTTTGGATATCAACCGAACTAATTTTTCTTTGGGTATTTCTGACTCAAGCGCCACTACAGTTTAGGAGCCTAGATTGTCATGAAGACGGGTAAACAGAAGGGTAAATATGGGTAAAAAAATCGCGAAATTTTAAAAATTGTATAATGAGCTTTGATTGTTATGATCCCAGGAAAATAGATGGATGGTAAAGATCAAAAGTTCTTAAAAATTTCGAAGAATACTAAATTTTTGTATGAGCTTAGATTATTATGCACACTGGTAAATAGATGGTGAAGATCGAAAGGTCCACAAAATCGCGAAATTTGCTAAATTTGAAATTGAGTTTAGATTATAATGAAGAATTTACAGATGGCAATTGTAATGTTAACTTCACTGCTTCGTTTTATGTAACGCGAGCCAGGACAGCTAGTAATTAAAAAAAAAAATACTTTAATCCTTTTAAGAGCGTTTTGTGGGAAACCTATACTTATGTTTCGACTCTAATATTATCGTATAGTACCATTTCTAAGCTTTAACAAAACTTGTCCCAAAAAGTTGAACGATTTTTTGAGGGATAATGTACCATTTTTATACCATGTACCCATTGAAAATGGGCAAAAGTGGATCATGAGATTGTGCAAATGTGTGTAACAGGGGGAAGAAAACATTTCCGATCCTATAAAGTATATCCCACCTAGCATTTGGAAGATCATTAGGTGATTCCTCACCTTGGTGAGTCTTTTTCGAGCCTATTTGATGATTAAAAAGAGATTTGTTTCATGTGCGATTTAAGGAAGACTCGAAATGAAATGAAATGACTCATGTATTTGCTCAAACTGTGACTCATTAAAAATCGACTCGAAAAAGAATCGCAAATGACTCGAAAATGAGTCGAAACTGATCAGAAAACGGGTTAAAATCGACTCTTTATGAGGACTCGCGGCTAGGGTACCATTTTCTCCCGACAAAAGTATCATTTATGTTCAGAAAACGAGAGCATTTATGACTATTTTAATCAGACTGAGGACTCGAAAAAGACTCGAGTGTGATCAGAAATTTAATAAAATGCTTGCAGGGATGGTGGGGGCACATCATCGTCTACAGCGCTGCCACACTATACCTGCAGCAGCTAGCTCCCTGCAAAAATTTTGTCGTGTTTCTTATCTCTCTCGTCAAAAAGAGAATTTGGCGATAGTTTAAGGGGAGAGTTTGGTGATAGCCCACCTAGCATTTGTAAGATCATTTTAACAAGAATCACCTTGGTGAGACTTTTTCGAGCTCTTTTGATGATTACAAGAGAAAGGGACCTACAGTTTAACGCCGAATCCGAACGGCAATAGTTAGAGAATTTGCTTTTTCATGGCTAGTTTAACTTCACAGCTGGCGCCAGTAGTAGCTGGTGAAGGTGATCGGGTGTGTAAAAGCTTTTTTCTAAAGAAAGAAAAAACTTTTTCTATTAGATGGTCCGAGGCGGGATCGAACCCACAACCCCCCGCACCAGCCGCCCCACATACGACTGGTACGCCACGCCCGACCATAAAATACATATGCTATCGCATTTTTACATACAACGGATAAATTAGCGATATGTGGTACCGCTTTTTTTCTCATCCAATCAGTAAATTTGCGATCTATCCCTTAAAACTCGCCTTGAAGACATGAATGCGATGCTCGTCGCAAGTTTTAATTACACTATTTATATCGGCTGAGTAAGGAATTCGTTCTTGAGAATGACAAGCAAGCAAAAATTGGTGTATGTTTTCAATGCAAGTAACACATTAGATGCGTTGCCTTAGACGCGCGGCGTGTCGCAGCCGTCTAAGGCGTCATTCCAACCGCGTTTTTACAGTCCAAGGAGGGTTCCGAGTTAGAAACCCCGCAGAGTAAGTAAACATTTTTAATATAAAATATAAAAGTTTGTTTAATTTGTTGTTTTCGGAATAATAAAAATTAAAATTAGTATCATCCCACATAAGAAACTCATTCATATCTTCAGGAAGAAACGAGATTTCCTAACTCCAGAATATACTTTTTTATCTCCAGGAAGAATCGCTCTTTATCCCTTAGAAGACACTTCTTTTTCAACCCCAGAATGCAACGCTTTCTAATCCCTGAGAAGAGAGGTTCTCCTATCTCCCAGAAGAAACGCATTCTTTCCTCCCAGAAGTGTAGCAGAGTGGCACACTTCTTCCCGAAGGGAGATGAGAATGCGATTGCTATGCGATATCGATAGACTAAAGCGACACATACTGGAAGAATCGCAGTCTTATCTTCTGCGATACAAAATGTTTGCTGGGTTTGTGTATGTGTGTGTGTGTAAGTGTGTGTGTGTCTCAAGTGTACAGGGTACACTTGCCTGCAGCGCTCTTACTGGTTAATACATGTGCTCGAAATAGCAAAATTGCCTACTGCCCAAAGGTATGCAATGCAAAAACTGTGCAGTAGGCTTGTAATTTGTATAGAATTCTAATGCAAATTTTCGGCAACACCCATTGCATACTTATAGGTACATAATTGTTTCATTTCTGACACATGTACACAAAATGTTATATCTTTGCATAAAAAAATCGTAAAATGGTTTTGGATGGCATATTTTGAAGCTAAGAAAAAGTACTTTACGATCATGTCAAAAAAAAGTCATATTAAACTTATACGTTCTTTACAAATGGCACCTAAAAACTGTCAAAATATGAATTTTCAGCAACTTTAAGAATCTAGAATCACCGTGGTGGTTCTATAAACTGGACCTTGGCAATACAAAATAAGTAGAAGAAGTAGACCATAAAAATGATCAATTAATATATAGCAAATCATGTCTCATCCTTAGTATTTAATCAAGTCACTCAACAAAATTTGATTCTGAAACAAACCGGCTGCTTAAGTAACATTCAAATGGCGGTCTAACCCACAAATAACCAGCGTTTTCTTTGATCTTTCAATTAGAGTCTAGCATAACGGAAATATAAACACTTAAAGCTAACAAATCGCTTGAGTTCATATTGCAAAATCTAGCCGCAAATTACATTTTAATTGACAAACCTTTTCCGCACTTTTTCCGAGCTAGTGTTCCGTGTGCTGCTCTGTTTGTCTTTGGCTTTGCTCCCTGTGGCGTCGTTTTTACAGTTGCGTTTGTAATTCAATTAGCATAACGTAACGAACATTTATACAGCCATAAGTTTTCTTCAATTAAAACTTGGGCACAAACACACACAAAGAGAGAGAGAGAGAGAGAGTGAGTGAGAGAGACACACTCACACATGTGGAAAACAAAAAAGAAGTAACCAGATTGCCATAAATTCTAATTAATTTACTTCACTTTTTTTTTGGCCAAGTAACAAAAACTTTTCACTTTATAAATTTTGAGTAAATAGAATTTTCCGTTTCTTTTTGGGGTTTCTGCCACAATGGCGGCTGCAGCGACTTCCGCTTACAGTCACACACACAATTATACGCTCAAGGATTACTATGCCGGTGAAAAATACGCTAGGTTCTGGCTGTTTTTTTTTTTTAAGTGTGCGCCCCGTAATTTTTGTTTTGCGCCAACTTTTTATTTATGTTTTATTTTTTTGTTTTTGTAAACAAAACTTGAAGTTCAACGGACGTACATCAGCTTCAGCTGCAGCTACAATCCCGGCCGGCGAGTTCAACGGTAAGCGACGGATAAACTGTGTGTTGCAAGCGGCACACACTGTGCAACCACCCGCAAGCAACAGACAACAAACGCAGACTGAACGCGCAAAAAGACTTTTTGCAAACTGTTGAAAAATCGCACGGAAAATGTAATGAAAACAGCAACCTACAACAACCAAACACACGAAGCCACAGCCGGCCGAAGCCGAAGCTTGACACGATGTTGCTAGCAGCATCCATCAGCAACATCAGCAACAGCAGCAACAGAAATGTTGCCAGCGTACGGAATGTTGCTGCATGCCAGAAACGTGCGCATGAGAAAATGTTACTAATACTGTAAGGAGTGTGTAGTTGTTGTTGTTGCTTTTTTCGTTTTAGGCGGGAAAAATATGTGTTGCTGTTGTAGCTACAAGCGACTTTGTAGCTGGTTGCAGCCAGCCATGTAGCAGTGATTATTTTGTCAATTGCAGTGACACAAAGGCATCTATCCGCTCCAAGTATCTATCGGCTCTAATGTCCCCCGCACCCAACCATCGGACCGTCTAAGTCTCAGGCTATTATTTCGTTGTTGTTTCATTGTTCGGAGCGGTGGAGTGGAGAGGAAAAGAAGTAGGAGCAGAGCTTACAAAGCGGGGTTAAGTAGTTTGCGGATTGTATACAGCTTTGAGAGCATTCAATTGAGACAACATCAAAGTGCTCTTCGACCAAAAGCTTTCTTCAGGAATTTGATATTTTTTACTACATTGAAATTGAACAAATGTTTCCTGTATTGTTGATTTATTTATAATTTACTTAGCTGATTAGCCGGTAAGCCGATTATGCAAATGATGCCACTCTATAAACACAGTTCTTGTACACACTCACACACACACACACACAAATGTATACATATATATGGAGTCGTAAAGTTTGCAAAAACATTGCTCAGTCAGGCATCAAATATGCAAATTAAATTTCAATAAAACAAACACGAATATTTTATTTAAATCAATTAAAATTACAAAAAAAAGGCTTCTTTTAAAGGGCATTTTTAAAGGGTCAGCCACATAAATGGAAACCATCACGCACGAAACCACAACAACAACTTCAATGAATTCCCGTAAAACATCCTGCGGTGGAATTTGTTTAACCAAATAAAAATTGAATCACAATTTTTCTTTGATTATTACTTTTTATAATTTTCCACATTTCTGCACCAGTTGCAGTGCAACTAGTTTCAAAAAAGCACTTAAATATTGTTTGACACAAAAAAAGTTCTGGAATAAAGGTGAAGTGAAATCTAAAGGAGACTTAAGCACCCCTACTCTTTTCATTTTTTATGTTCAAATTGAAGAGCATGCCAGAATAAGAAGTATTTGTATCATTTTGTAGTAAGATAACAACTTTTTGATCTCCATATCTACTGAATTTGACAGTTTTAGCTTATGCATATAGTTTTTAGGGTTCCGCAAGCCAAATAAGTCAAGGTTTGCGGTTCTTAACGCTGCACAGTGGTTGCATTTACATGGAGAGAGCGGCCATAAATACTTCTTGTGGAAATATCGGGCTAAAATTTATACTGCAAGGTCTATGATGAGTAAAAACTGTAATAAGCAAAAACGGGCGTGTTTGCACATGTCCACGCCCACTTCGTTGCAACAGCGCTGCAGCTGCGAACATTCATTGCTCATAACTTGATTATCGTTCATCCGATCTTTATCATCGATAAAAAATCTTGATAACTAAATATCTGTAAAAGGTATGAACCATCTATCTACTAAACTGAGGGAGATATGACGTTTTTTCAAAATTGCGGGGGCGGGAGGGAGCGTGGTAAAAATTGAAAAAAAAAACTTGATCTGCCTGCATGTATCAGAAGTATACGTCCCATACATGTCAAACCTCCATCTCTTACCATCTCTGAGATCTTACGTTCATACGGACTGACAAATCAAAAAACGTGCATTACTTTTTGGAATACTACACGAGCAGCTGCAGGTGGCTGCAGCTAAACTAAATATTTTTTTAATCTTAAAGTATAACGAAACAAGATGTAAAAAGGAATATTGAGGGCAAAGGAGGGCAAAACACTTAAAACTTTAACTAAAAATTTCACACACGAACCAAAAACAAACACAAAAACTGACTTATTAAAAAGTTGATTTACACAAAATTAAACACGAATTATTGTTAAGTTTAATTGTAGAAATAAAGTCAGTACCTTTATGTTCAATATTCATTTTACTCAAATTCATTTAATATAACTTTTATACATAAAATTAATTGGACAAAATTAACATGTTATAGCGAGCGGCTGGCGCTGTACAAAGCAAGTGAACAAGTGGTCACACTTTCGATGGTATTTTTAGACAGCACCGTTAGAATAAAAGCAAAACAAGTATGGCATTGTGAAGTTTTCTCAATTAGCTGTTGATTAAAGCAGCTACGGTTTGAAAATTTTGACATTAATTCTTTGATTTTTGGCCTATGGCAGCGTCTAGGCAGGCATAACACCTCCCTACTCGTAGGAATTCTCACAGGAAACTGTCTCATCGGCAGGCATGCCGCGAGACTTGGTATCAACCATAACGATTATTGTAGAACAGAGTTGCCCAGCGATAGCCCCTGGGGCACGAACATACTCGTCAATTCACACCGAATGCTTGCCGAAGTCATGCATCACAGTGTGTTAGAGAGAGAGACACAGTCACATTTTCGCGCTCTCTGCTTGGGGAACCCTGTTGTAGAGGCTGTTGCTCAGTTGATGAAAAAGAAAGCGTTCAGTATCTTCTCTGCCACTGCCCAGCGCCCAATAGGAAACGATTCGCAATCCTTGGTCAGCCTTTTCTAAATAACATTTCAGCCGTCTCTGAAATAGAGATTGCTTTGATACTCAAGTTTGTGCTACTTTCTACTTAGAATCCACTTGGTTCAAAAGGGACCCTTTTCTGTCTTAAAGTAAACCATTTAGGGGCTATATGGTATCACAACGGGCCTTTTTTGGCCTAAGTGAAAAAGCTTCACCGCTTCTACCAACCTAGGGTCGGAAATAATTCCTTCTCCCTGTTGCATACTTTCGCACAAACTTAATACACTCTGTGTACCTTTGGTACAGAGTATATTAATAAAATACACTGCGGCCGTCTGTAACAATACCAATTATTTAGAAAACGGCAGAATCAATGCATCATATGCATTAAAAGAAACACAATTGCATCTTTCGTGGCGAGAAGCAACGAGTAGCTGCCAACTTTTACTCCACGGAACACGTGACATTTAGGTCAGGTAACTAAAACACAACACACCAACAACACATAAAATTTAAGACACAACACAAGATAGCACAAACATTCTTTATTTCCTGAAATTCACATAGCTTGTGCTACAATGTAGCACTGCTACATTTGGCCAATTCAAAACATTAATTGTTCCATATATTGATAGCTGTATATTACCAGAGCAATGTAATTTTTGTTGAAAAAGCTTACTTTCAGGGCCTTGACAAAATTCCAGGGATACACAAAAAAATATTGAGCCTATAATTATGGTTCATGGTTCCATTTTCTTTTAGAGCAATTATGTTTCATTCCAATACTCCAACATTCATTTTTATACCCTTGTAGAGGGTATATAAAGAATATTGTCCAGATGTTTGTAACGCATAGAAGGAAGCATCTTCGACCACTTAAGGTATAGTAATATAATAATAATTTTTAATAAATCAAAATGTTTTCAAATACATATAACATAGTGAATAAAACTAAAATTACAGAATAGCATGGTGAATAACATTGTGAATAAATAAAATAAAAATAAAACTAAGAATATCATAACCCACTTGGTTGCACGAACCGTCCGTCGGCCAAGCACATTTCATCACCCATCATCACATCATCATTACCTTACATCACTCTGCCCCTGCTGACTACGCCTGACTTCCCTGGTCTTCCCAAGATATCAGACCGTTCAGCAGTACGGGGCTTTGACTAATTTGCCTGCTGTTCGGCATTTGTTCTAGTTCATTTGTAATATTGTATATTTTAGTATTTCCAAAATCTCTTTTCTATAAAGCATAGCTTTTTTAATGTAGGATACCAGTCCCTCCCAATTCTCGTTAGTTTTATCGTCTAGGATATCATGTAGCTCCTCCTTCGTAAAATATGGTTTGTCGAGTGTCGCCCATCTTTGATCTTTAAGACTTGGACATCTTGCTAAGAAGTGCGTCAAATCCTCATTTTCTCCGGTATTACAGATTGGGCACGGCATGTTTACCGGTCTGTTGTATGTATTTGATGACAACGTGATAAGGTCAAGACGCGCTTTCATCACCCATGAGATTTTGCTGGTTGCCAGTGGTTGCAATTTAAGGGCAGCTGTATGTTCGAGTTATCTGTATATCCTAGTTTGGCTGGATGGATTCCGTATGCGTCTTCTGTCTAAGGGCATCCATTATGCTGATTCTCATTGAATTCCAATCCTTCACGGAGCCTAGACCATCTTTCCAGTTGAGGGTGAGAGGAGCGCATACCTTATCAAGCTCTTGTGCCCAAAAAACATTTTTTCTAATTATCTCGGATGTAAGAAAATGCGGCAGTCGTCTCTCCTCAAAGAAAAAAAGCGTTTTCCCTATGTACCCAAGGTGTAAGTCTAAGGTATAGAAATGCGCATCATCCACACAAGTCTCCAAGGCTAGAGCGTATCCAGGGGTATTCTGAATTTTTTTCAAAAAATATGTTTGTAGACTATAACCCTCCTCAAAATAGCAGTATCCCCATACCTGTGCGGCATAAGTCTGAACTGCTCTGCATACAGCGTTAAGCAGTTTCCATTTAGCTCTGATGCTTACATTAGGCTTTGCCAAAAAGCAGTTCCAAATGCAGTTGATACTGGCTTTTGCTTCAGCGTTTCTTCTCACTACATGTTCTTTATATATATATATTCTTAATCAGCATGACGAGCTGAGTTGATATAGATATGTCCGTCCGTCTGTTTCTATGCTTTCTCCTCCGCCAGTTTTAAAGCTATCTTAAGCAAACTTTGCACGAAGTTCTTTTGGTACAAATACGCTGCACGGATGACTATAGCATATAGCTGCCATAGGAACTATCGGTCGAAAAAGTAGTTTTAGTGAGAAAAACTTTTTTGTCTTTAACGCAATCGTACCCAAACCTCGTACTTATAAGTTTTCTATGCTTTTTCACAATTCCACCATGTTTGATGAAAATCGGTCAACTATATAGTACAAAAGTTAGTCTTGAAAAAACGTCTTAGTAAGAAAAACTTGTGTGTTTTCAATGCTATCGCTCCCAAAACTTGTTAATGATCTATATTATATGCTACCACACAATTCTGCCAAGTTTGATCCAAATCTGATAACTATAGAATATAGCTGTCATAGGAACGATCGGTCGAAAAAGTAGTGTTAGCATCATTATACTTTCCAGTTTCCACACAGTTTTGGGTAGTTTGGTCAAAATCTGATGAGTATATCGTATAGCTGCCATATAACAAACTGGCAAGCAAATGGTCAAAGTAGTGGGGCCATCTTGAATATCATTTAAAGCCTTAATTTATATAAATTATACAAGCTATAAACTTCAAGTATATAAACTTCGGTCGAGCCGAAGTTAGCTTTCCTCTATTTTTTTTTCTTTAGGTTCGAAAAACCTTATCTTAGTCTTTCCAACAGTTTCATACCCTCTGACCGAATTTTCTACAGAATTTCAAAAGTTTTCAGCTTTGGTTCTGAGCACAAGGATGGGTTTTAAAACTTTTTAATTGTTTTTTTTTATATAATATTCTTTTGAAGATATTGGAAATGGTAATCAAACTTCGACCTGCTGAATTGAAAGAGCCAAAAATACGCAGAAGGTGCATTTCCATTTCCATATAGGTCAGCTCTGTACTGAAATTGGCAAGTTTTTATTTAGGATCGATACATTTTGAGGTATTTTTGTGCTACAATTCCGGTTCGCCTCGGACTGCCGAAAATACCCGAAGATTGCGATCTCAGGGTGGCTTGCAGCCTTATATAATTATTTTTAAGTCATTTGTTTAAGTTTTTGTTAGTTTTCTGAGCCAAAAACCAACAATTTTGTAAGCGTTGAGATTCAGAAGTCCGAAGAAATCTGTGCATTTGTGTCCAAATGCTGTGAGGGCTTAGGACCCAATTTCAATTTTATATTTTAAAGCCTACGAGTATTTGACGAAATAAACCAAAGTCCTCGAAAACTAACCTTTAATTTCACGACAGATTTGCAGCTTCACACCGACTTTTTGCTAAATAGTTCGATATGATGATGACGAAATGATATTTTCTTCGAACCTTCAAAGAAATATTTTAATATTCGTGTTTAATATGGCCTAAAATACCTTTTGTAAAGTTGTAGTGTATTAAAATGTTATCTAATTAAAAGCTAAACCAATCAATAACGACATTTCTTGGGTGTTGAAGCAATAATTTCCACTTTACTCCAAATTTTGGCACAGCGTCTTGTTTTGTCTGTTTATAAAATCATTTTACGCCCCAACAACATTTACTTCGTCCTTTTAAAGACTTTAAAGCATATTACATTAAATTTTGTTTTAAAAATTGCCCTCTTTAATCTGCAGTTAATAAATCGAGTCATGAACCCACAAAACGTTGTTGCCACCACCCGTGCTCTTACATCCTTCCACATCCCAAGTGGTTTCCATTTCCGCTTAAAGTATAAAATAAACCAAAAATACTGTTGCAAAAAAAAAGGCCAAGAGGAAAGGTAGAAAAAATTAACAAAAATCATTTTAAATGCGTTACTTAAACTGCCTCAATGAGGGGAGTTGTGGGTTGTGCTGGTATACCAGCATTTGCTACGCTAGAAGCCTTCCATAGAAATGCTGGTAATTAAGCGCACTTCAACTGCTGTCAAAAAAACAACAAAAAATGTAAAAAAAATAAAACAAATTAAAATGGAATTAAAACATGAATAAAAGCAGGAGGCAGCAGGAGTGCAAACCAGAGGCATCTAAAGATGTTTTCTATTCTTGTCAGTTGGTGGTTCACAGCAACTTAGTAAATGCCCTAAAAGTATGCAATGGGACTTTTACAGCGTGGCTAAGAGTCGCCAAAGCCTCCAAAAACCCAAGCAAACAAAACGGCAAACAAAAACAACAGCAAAATACAACTAAGTACAAATTTCTTTATAATATACAAAGGAAATGCCAAGCTCAAGGAGTAAAGGACTACTCTGTATGTATGTAGCCCAAATGTGACACAAACATGTGTATGCCCAGCTGGTGCTGGCAACTACAAAAGGAGCAACAAAGCTTACCCAAGAAGAAGCCAGCCGGGCCAACGAGTTTTACGTGCGTTAATAATACGCATACGACACGTTGTACGTCTCCAGCCTCCCGCTCCTTGAGCCATACATCATAACAAGCGTTGTAGTCGTCGTCGTCGTCGTCGCCGTTGCTCGGAGCAACGTCAACAAGCAGCTTCTAGCGACCTTGATTGCGTTTGCAGTCGACTGACTTCCTTAGACTTGCCCCTGCTGAGGCTGCCATTCTCTCTGGGTCCTTTGCGAAACGCATAAAATGTATTTAACACACAATTTATGTCTGCACAAGCGCCAAGGCGTTCAAATTTACAGCCCACAGACAAACGCCAAACGCAAAGCTGTAAGCTCCAACATTTACTGCAGGTTTATTTTATTAGAGCAAAGTCCTGGCCCTGGTCCTGCCCCTCGCTTTTGTTTGCCAGCCATTTGTTCTGCACATAAATTGGCCCGCGGGACCATCAAGCAAAAATCATATGTTTTATACATGCCAGAAAGTTATCCAACGGCAACTTTGTTGTCTGTATACACACACACACGTACTTGCAATACATACGCGAAGCAAAAAAGTTTAATAGACTTGACTTTAATATTCCAGATTTTGCTTTCCCCCCTTTTTGCTGGTGCTGGTTTGGTGAAAGTTTTTTTTTTTTATTATGATTTTATGATGTAAGTTCCAAGCTAGACGAAATAAGTTTGCTTAATATGATGCATAAATGATTGGCAACACCCCCTGTCAGAGCTCTCAGTGTAATTGAAAGCATTTCGAAACCTCAACAACAAATCTTTCACATGTGACATTTTCCCAAAGGAGTCAAAACTTTTAATTTTCCGCAAAATGCTTTACGGACCCATTTCTTAACAAGAACTTTTCATTTTTAATTAAATGGCAAACCCAGACCCCCGGAAGAGAAAGAGAGAGAGCGCGTGATTGTGCAACAGGAAACTTGTCTGTGTCTGTGTCTGTGAATGTCCGTCTGTGTCTCAGTCTAAAAGTCTGCCAGTCTGTTAGTCTGCGGCCGAAGAGCAAGTTCCCGTGGCCCTAACCCTGGCCCCGCCTCTCACAATGAAGCTCAATTAGTTAAAGGCAAGCGCGCGCTGCTCAATCAAAGACCAACCAAAAAATTTCCGTTGCCTCAGCCCACAAATCGTGCATTATTATTTGTTTGTTTGGGCTGCTTATCAGCTGGGCCCAGAGCCAAAAACCAGACACAGATCAGAATCCTAAGCCATACAGCCAACCGTGGGGTGGCACTTGAAATAAACTAAATAAATAAATTTGTTGTGCCTTTTGTGGCTCTCAACGACTTGGAAATGCTAATGCTACTGATGATAGAGCCGGTAGCCCAATCCGACTTAACTACAGAGATTCAAACGGTTTCTGAACCAGACTGAAACCAAACGAAATCGAAACACTATTTCTTTCTAAAAAATAGAAACTGTCTCCTAAATTTTAGGGCAATTTTTCTAAAAAAAAAAAAGGGGGGGGGAGAGACGAGATGACCACCGGACACCACCGAACGCGGGTGTTATGTTGTTGGTCCCCCACCATCCCCCACCCAACATATCCATCCTCCCTAAATTTGCAACAAATATTTTCTAAAATCAAAGGCGAAATTACCCTAAAAATCAGAAAAGGCAATAAAGAAAATTCACCCTAAAATTTAGAAAAATATAAAATTTTTTTCTAAAAAATTCATTTTTATGGCAACTTTTCTAAAAAGGAGAAAATTTTTTCTTAAATCTAGAAATTGTTTCTGAATTGTAAGGCGATTTCGATTCTAGGGCAATTTTCTTAAATATAAAAAAAAAAAAATATTCTGAGTGTACTATAAAATTAATAAGTTCCAAGTCTGGTGATGTTACCACTCATAATAAATAAGTTATTCTCACTAGAACTACTTTTTTAACCGATCGTTCTTATGGCTGCTATAACATATAGCAGTTTGATTTTGATAAAACATAGTAGAATTATGTGAAAGCGTATCAAATTGATAGATACCATAGCTCGTAAATAACTCTCAACCCTTTTTTTCAGTTCGCTCTGCTCACGTCATTGACCGAAAAACCAAATATAAAAGGGGCCGGGGCTTCCCGCAACCGAATGTGTTCTGTTATCGCGCTCCCTGTTAAGTGGTTGTGGTTGACCACACAGCACTGATCGGTCTGACAGCAACCGAATAACAGGCCCAACTAAGTCAATTGTTCTTAAATTGCGTGCTTCTCGAAGTCCAAACTCTCAAAATGTTATTCGAAAAGGTTGCAGACTCAAGAGTTGCGCCAAAGTTTAACATAAGCAGAGATAGAGTCTATGCGAGAGAGAACGAGAGATACAATCATATCGTTAGCCGAGCCTTACACACCGATGCATATGTACATACGAAGAAGACCTTTTGAATTCGGGAATTAGGCCTAACGGTCCCAAAAAGACCTAAAAGGAAAAAAATCAAAAAAATGTGTTTCTCTCCTCTCACAACCAAATAGAAGCAGAGAGCGTTGTAACAGGTTGTTTCGGTACCTCTTTTCAATGTGGTCGCACGGAAGCTGTCGTTTTCTGACAAAGGCAAGCGGGGGACCGATTTTTGCGACCTCTGATAGATACTAAGTTAGGACACGCTACCTTTGAAAACAAAATAGTTTTTGTCACTCGAAGTTCTTATTAAACCGATCGTTTCTATGGCAGCTTTATGCTTAGGAGCAGATGGCAAAACACATGTGAATTACGCTTGAATTTGGTTTTACAATTAAATAAACAAAATCCAACATTTTGACTAAAATTGAAGCAACCCAGATACATCAAATGAAAAACGCTTAAAAGCGTAAATCTAAGCAGGTTTTTTGTTTTAATGTGTTTTAGGAATCCATCCGCTTATCCCCCATATATTGGCAATAATGAACTCGATAGAATTAACAAGTTAGTGAAACACAAAAGCAACTCTTTTTAAAATTTTCTTACAATTGGAGGGTTAATACAAAAAATGATACAGCCTAGTACTGAGGGCGTTCGAATTTTCCTTTCGTCACAATATTTCATATAATTAGAAACACCTTCTAACTTTTTTTGCTCATATGCTGTGTATCGTTCATCCGAGCTTTATCATTCCTCCAGCAAATCGATAAATAATACAATTGACAACTAGATATCTCTAGAAGGTCCGAACAATCTATCTTCAAAACTGTGGGAGATAAGACGTTTTTTCCTAATTGCGGGGCGGGAGGGAGCGTGGCAAAAATTGAAAATAAACTTGATCTGCCTGCAAGTATAAAAAATATATGTTTCATACATGTCAAACCTCTATCTCTTACCATCTCTGAGATCTCTTCTTTCATACGGACTGACGGATAGACGGAAATGGCTATATCGACTAGGCTGTTGATGCTGATCAAGAGTATATATACTTTATAGGATCGGAGAAGATTCCTTCTGACTGTAACATACTTTTGCACAAACTTAATATACTCTGTTTACCTTCGGTACAGAGTGTAAAAACTCATTTGGAAACAAGACACTCACGACTTAACTTTAATCACTTTAATTTAGTGACTGATGAAAAAGGTCAAATGTAATTTTGCGAACTTTGCAATGTGACCTGTTTAATGACCATTTTATTGTTGTTAACATTCTGATTTGTGACTATTTTCATAATAATATGATATTTTTTTAGCATATACAAAAATATCATTGAATTCGAGGCACTTTTTTAAACCCTTGTAGAGGGTATATTAAAATTGTCCAGATGTTTGTAACGCATAGAAGAAAGCATCTCCGAACACATAAAGTATATATATTCTTGATCAGCATGACGAGTTGAGTTGATATAGCCATGTCCGTCTGTCCGTCCGTCCGTCTGTTTCTATGCTTTCTCCTCCGTCAGTTTTAAAGCTATCTTAACCAAACTTTGCACGAAGCCTTTTGGTACAAATACGCTGCACATTTATTTGTCGGATGACTATAGCATACAGCTACCACAGGAACGATCGGTCGAAAAATTAGTTTTAGTGAGAAAAACTTTTTGGCTTTCAATGTATTTATCAGTTTTCTATGTTTTTATAGAATTCCACAAAGTTTGATGAAAATCGGACATCTATATAGTATAGCTGGCATACAAAAGTTAGTTCTGAAAAAAATTTTAATATGAAAAACTTGTATGAAAACTTCATTCCTATCGCTCTCAAACTTGTTACTGATCAATATTACATGCTACCACGCAATTCTGCCAAGTTTGATTCAAATCGGATGACTATAGCATATAGCTGCAATAGGAACGATCGGTATAAAAAGTAGTTCTAGAGAGAAAAACTTTTTTATTTTCAATGGTAGCGTCTTTATACTTTCCAGTTATGAATATTATCGGTTTATACACAATTTTTGGAAGTTTGGTCAAAATCTGATGAATATATCGTATTGCTGCAAGTGGTCAAAGTAGTGGCGCCATCTATTGCTGAGTTGAGCAAATAGCTCAGCTAAGAATGTTCGACGAAAATCATTTAAAACCTTAATTTATTTAAATTATACAAGCTACAAGGGTATATAAACTTCGGTCGAGCTAAAGTTAGCTTTCCTCTATTTTTTCTAAATGATAATAATTTTTTAATCAATTTCTAAAAATTAAAATGTTTATTATTTTCCATAAACTCAGGCCGTCCAGAGGCGGTCTTGGGCACTAAAGGGTTAACTTGCTGGTCCATGCAAATTGACTCCCAATTGAGTTTATACAACTAATCCCGTGTGGTAAAATAAACTTGCAGTTGATAAAGTTTGCTAAAAAAATACCTCACCAAAAATTGCTAGACTGACAATATGCTCACTTTGTTGGGTAATTGGCATTCAACAATCTTTGCAGCATTTACAACGAACCAAAATTTTCAACCCCAAAACTTTGTGCAAACTCCCATCGTATCCAGCCAGTTTGCAGGCGTAGGGGCAATTGCAGTCACGCATCTCACGATTGCGCTATTATATTCTCACCTTATGATGACTGACTACGAAGCTGGAGAGCCCAAACTGAAGCTGAGACTGGGTCTGGGGCTGGGGCTGGGGCCGGCGAGGCAATTGAAAAGCCGCAAACAATAATTGCAGTTGCCTTAGCCAAAACCAAAAACCGCAGCAATTTCTGCCCCCCTTTAAAAACGGGAAAGGGAATGCGGCAGGCTCATCCTGTTCTCAGAGTGAAGGGGGGAGCGCGAATTAGGCAAATTGTCCGCAATTTCTGGGCGCTTTTCGCGTATTTTTTTTTTGGAACAACAACAATGTAAAGCTGCAGATGGCAGCTCATTGATTGTCTTCACAATTCTTATTTTTTTTATTTTTTTGCAGCTTTGCATTTTAAATGTTCGTGTTCGAGGAAACTGTGTTAAGATTTGACTCGCTGTGCCGGTTTTCATAATTCCTTCTCCCTTCGTTCTGAGAGCTGGCAGCACTTGTGTGTCATCCACCAGCCTGAGCTTGTGCCTCTTCCTCGTTTCTATGCATTCGCCCTGCAGCCATTTTTTTTTTTTTAGTTGTCGAGGAGCAGGACGACGACACCCACACCGCTGCCTCAGTGGTCCCCGCGTCGCCCCTCCCGCCTGTACTGAATGAAGCACCTTCATTAACATACCAGCTGCACTGCGAGGGGATTGCCCGCCTGTGGGTAAGGAATTTTTAGCTTCATGGCTTGGAATTTTGCAGTAATCCGATACAATTTAGCGGCTTAAAGCTTCTGCCTGCTTGACGCTCAAGTTTCTCATCATCTTGTGGCTGTTTGCCTGCCCCCGCCCTCCCACCACCGCTTCGCGTCAGTTCAACTCGCAACTCGGTGAACCCCAGCGCACAAGGCACGCGCTTGTTTCCTTTCCTTAGTTTTTGCCTTTGTTTTGAGCCCGCTGTCATACTCGGTGGTACTTGCAGTTAGATTGTGGATATTCCACGTAGCATACTCTTTTCTCTATGGTTATTAGAAGCTGCTTCTATGGGTTTTTGAAAAGAAAACTTTCTTAATTGAGAGCCATTGAAGGTCACTGGTGAAAGTTCAAGTGATTATTACAAATTGCATGTATCAAGTATTTTACTTGAGAATTAACTATGGAAGGGTTTTTGAAAGAAAAAGTGGGCAGGGTTAGAAGTAGATCAATAAACGGTTTGCCATTTACACACGGTTTACTATTTACATTATCAATATGGGTTTGTGCGTCTCTGTCTTAAAATACCTTAACTCTAAAATATCGATATATTGGCGGATTATTTCAAATATTTTCAAAGTCTACAGCCTTATTTTTTGCTGTGTAAACCCACTTTAGCCTCTCATCAAATATGCTATAGAATCCGCTTTTGGCACTCGCACCTTCATCCTATCCACTCAGAAATGCAACAAACAAAATTATCAAAAATAAAACGAAGACAGAGCTAAAAATAAAACGAAAACAGCTACAAGGAAGTAACAGAAAACAGAAGCAGTTACACAGCGACAGCGTATAAAAAATGCACATAAGAGGGGCAAAATAACAAAAAAAAATCTAAACAATTTCAGCAACAACTTTTACGCTAGCTGCTCGGAAAAGGATTACACAACTGGAGGCGAGTGACGGTGGGAAATGGAAAATGCCAGCTGTGCTGATATTCTACACGTCCCGGGCATATGGTAATGGTAATTGTTTTTTTATGCCACGTAGCTGGGTGAATCCAATTCCGCAACATGCTCGTACATATGCGGGTGCATTGCGCTGCAGTGCTTTCAGTGAAAGCAACAACGTCGCATGTAATTGCATAGTGTACATAATTATGAGAGGAAGCAGGCTTGCCAAGGTCTCCGGTGTGGGCGCCGTGAGTTATGCTACATTTAAACTAAATTGACTTCTGCCTACTGCCCTACGCAGAGCAAGCGCACCGCTTATTTTTCACTTTTTCCACTCGACGATCCATTAAATGGCTACATTTTTGCTCCTTCCCCGAGTGGGTTGCATAATTTGATTCAATTTAAGGTTGAGGACGCGAGTGTTGCTCCTCCACACACAGTCACACGGACGTGTACATCCAGGAACATTTCTCATATATTTCTCGCATTTTTATTTCTGACACACAACGAGGACGAGTACGATGACGTGGATTGTGTTATTGTTATTTTGCTCCTTTGTTGCTGTGGTTTCTGCAGCGCGGCAAATATTCATGAAATCAACCCACTGAGGTTGAGTGGGTTTTCGTTGGAGTTTGGTTAAAGAAATGCGAAAGGGGGAACAGAGCGAGATGGGGATAGAGCATTGGCCACAGTTGAACATTGAATCGAAACTCAAATATTTGTTTGATTGGTTTAGTTGTAACTGGGCAAATATGCAAAGTCTGTTTGCTGCTGCTGCTGCCAGCATTGAAATATGGAATATTTATCTAATGTGCATCAAATAGAATTTCAAACAGAAATTGTTCAACCACTGAATGCTTAAGAAGAAGAAAATTTAAATGTCTTTGGCAAAGGCTTGGCGAGGTATTACAATTTGGGTTACGCTTGGACAGGCAAAGTGGGTATACGGGTTAGTAGAATTAATTATTTGTAGAATTGTTATTTTGGTAAAAAAAAAAGCGTTAAGACAGATTCCATACACAGGAAAAATAAAATTGGGCTATAAATTTTAGACTTTTTAATTTTTCTTGTTAATTGTATCATTTTTTTAATCATATAAACAAGATCAAAGTCATTTTTAATCATCATTTGACTTGTGCTAGGCAAATTTCAGTTGCTTCTTTTATATTGGTCGAGCATTCTATACGAACTTGAGAACTACAAGTGGTCTCATTTATACGATATGCTTGTGATTGTTTTTAGGCAGATTCCATACATGTAATTCCTTTTTTGCTCTTGGATGATGCACACCAAAATAATTGTGCTCAAAAAAAAGCTCGAAAAATTTATATATTTTTTAAACAAAATGGAAAAACTTTTGGGTAAAAATCAAGGACGCAAATTGGTGAATTTACCGAGACATATTTTGGTGTTTTTTTTATTATTTATTTGTTTCTAAATTTTCTGTCACCTTATGTAAATTTGGCAACTTTATTTAGACTGTTTAGATATCCTTATAACCAGTGATTGGAAAGGTACCCAATTTTCTTACCTAGGTAAGGTACAAGGTAAATGTCAAAAAATATACCTAGGTAAGGTAAAAGGTATCTGAAATTTCCAGTACCTAGGTAAAGGTAAAAGTACAAAAAAGGTACTTTTAAATTAAAAAGCATTGTTCACCAATTTATACTAGTAATATATATTAACTTAGACTTCCAATTCATTATTAGAATTTTCATAACAATTCACAGTTTTATCCAATCTTCCATTTCTGGTATCGTAAAAGTGTTCAGAATGCTTTGAAGTTGAACTCTCATAATTGCTTTAACAAGCCAATCTTTAAAACACTTTACAATTTTGTTGATTTTATTTAGAACCTACTTCAATTTAAAGCAAAGGTCTTTGCCTCGCTTGAAGGCTATTAGTTCCAAAATTCGTTGAATACTGTCATGAAAACTCTTCCATCTGGTGCTGCTACTGTTGTCAACTTTATCTGCTTCTTCTACGGCTCTGCTAACAGCATTCCAAGTTGCCGTTGCTTTCAGAATATTTCGTAACAACTTAGTTCAAAGCGTTTGATGTGCATCTAAAGTGCATTGGAAAAATGATTTCAGCATCAGCTCAAGTATCCCGCTCTATTACCTTTAAATCAGACTAGTCTAAAAACTCACGCTTCACGAGTTTCCTTCAAAACTGTACACTTTAAATGCTTTTCAGAAGTTGGATACATTTTCTGTAACTGTTTAACATTTGGATATCTCTAAGTCGGTATTTGCTATGAACTTCAGCTAATATAGTAGCAACTCCAGATAGTAGTACATATAAAATGATAATTTTGAAAAATACCGGCGATATTTTTCTTATACAGCAGTGTTCCCATTTTCACTTGTGTAATGTAAGATTTTGGGAAAATTTGTCTAGATCGAAAAATGTTTACGAAAGTAAAAATGTGAGCTCGGCTTATAGTCCGCCTTCCTGTTATCTAGCATGGAACGTATAGTTTTTGAACAGGGAATGTTTACCGGACGTCCAGTCAAAGCCACAAACAGGTCCCTGATACTTTTCTTTTCAAAATAACAGAGTGCGGCAACATCTCGGCTATAATGTAATCAGAGCGAAAAGTACCTAGTACCTTACCTATTGACAAGGTAAATGAAAATTAAGACCTAGATAAGGTAAAAGGTACTCGAATTTGAAAATACCGAGGTAAGGTAAAAGGTACACAAAATATAATATGTATCTAAGTATGTACCTAGGTACTTCCAAACACTGCTTATAACTTATCTGTTTATGTAAGTTTGATTTTGTAATGTGTCTGATAATGGGCGAGTTGTTTTGTGATGATATAAAATATGTTTGGTGTCAAGTTTATTGAAAAAAAATTTTGAATTTATAAATGTGTGTAGACTTTGGTCCAAGGTTTTCCATTTTTTTAAATCAAGTCCATATAAAGGTTGATTTCATTTTGTTCACACTGTTTTTGGCAGCTCAGCTGTTTTCGTGTCACATGTTACTGTCAAACATGTTCAGTTTGGTCTATAATTTAACCATGAATCGACTTATAAACGAACAACGCTTGCAGATTATTCAATTTTATTATAAAAATTCATGCTCGGTTAAGAAAGTGCATCGTGCACTTCTTCCATTTTATGGTCAGATTCTAACGCATTCTGAGGCGTCTATTCGGTATCTTGTGACTAAATTTCGCACCAAATGTATATTATTAGTTATTATTATAAGGTGGGCATTAAACTACCAACACGCATACGTAGAGCGCAAACAGAGGAAAATGTCGCAGCTGTATCCGCCTGTGTTGTTAATGACCGTGAATTATCGACTCGGCGCCGTTCGCAGCAATTGCGCCTCTGTTACTCCACTACATGGAAAATTTTGTCGAAAGATTTGGGTATAAAACCTTTTTAAGTACAGCTGGTCCCAGAATTATAGCCACACGACCTACCACAACGGCTAACTTTTGGTGAATGTGCGCTGGCAAAGTTGGATGAAGATCCACTTTCTTATCGGAAAATTTTATTCAGCGACGAAGCTCATTTCTGGTTGAATGGATACGTGAATAAACAGAATTGCCGGATTTGGTGTGAAGAGAAGCTAGAAGCATTGCAAGTACTGCCAATGCATCCCGAAAAATGCACTGTTTGCTGTGGATCAGCGGTGGGCAAGCCCTTGCTCCCACTGTGCTCCGAGAATTATTTTCGGCACTTGACGCCAGTCAGTCTCATAATAAAGTGCGTCGCAAATTAACTCGCTTCAAATTGTAAACAAATACAAAACAGTGCGAGTCGGAAAACGGCGCCAACAAGACGCGCACACAGACTGCGTTTTGGGCGATCGAGACTCGCTGTTAACGGTTGATTTTTCTGTTGTTGTTGTTGGGCTGCTCTCAAACTAAAAATTCATGCCCACCACTGGTGTGGATTATTGAATTGTTGGATTGGACCGTACTTTTTTAAAGATAACGAAGGCAGGAACGTTACTGTGAATGGAGAGCGCTACCGTGAAATGATTACATACTTTTTTTTGCCCAAAACGGAAGAGCTGGACCTGGCTGACATGTGGTTTCAACAAGACGGTGCCACATGCCACACAGCACGCGAAACAATGGCACAATTGAGAGGCGAGTTCGGTGAACAGTTTTTTTCACGTTTGGGGCCATTTAATTGGCGGTCTAGATCGTGCGATATAACGCCCTTAGACTATTTTTTGAAATCAGTTAAGGCTCATGTCTATAGCGACAAGCCCACAACAGTTGACGCACTAATTTGGGAGCATATGGGCATTTCCAAACTGACGTGACGTTACATTTGTACGATAAAATGTTTTTAAAAAATATGAAAATCTTAGATTTTTAAATATATTATATTATATTTGGTTAGCAATTAAGTAGCACTACAATCAGCAATGACATACATCGATCATAAGGAGTTAAAGATATAATCAAAAATATGTGCTAGCGTGACGTTACAATAAACGGAAGTGGGCATAGACTTGTTTTAAATAATTGCTAAACTCTGCTAATTGGGCAAAGCTTTTTTTTTTTAATTTTTTAGTAGGATTTGAAATATTTCAAGTTAGTGTTCCAGATAATCTTATTCAAAAATATTTTTTCAATTTTTTTTCATTTCCATAAGTGTCTAAAGTGACGTTACCTGAAGTTACATTACTGAAATTTCCTTATTATATTTATGTTGTTTTTGTTATAATCTAAAGCAAAAACTTTCAGTAAACTGTACTCACATAAATTCTTATGGTGTCTTCTCCAGTATTTTGTAACTATTTGTACAAAATGTTTTAGAGACCAAAAATCAATGTAATTTAAAAGCATTTTTATTACAAAAAAACGTATTCAAATGAGAAAAATGTCGCTTGCGCTACTTTGCATTCGAAAATCTCGAAATGGGCTATGAATAAATTTAATATAAAAATTTACTTTTCATAATACTTACTCTTTCATTTTGTGGTCTTGGTGGACTTTCTGTGTAAATGCATACAAGTTCGTATACTCAAAAAAAATTGTTATAAATCTACCGAAATGAAGCACAAACGTTGACAAAAGCAGAGTGATTCCACGTTTTTTTGAATCGTAAACAGTGGGTAGTGGGATAGTATGAACATTTTATGCTCACTTTATGAACCGCTTGCTCGCTATATAAACCCAGAAAAAAAAAATATCCGTTTTTAAATTTCTGTCTGTCGGTTCAGAAGTAAAGTAGTCTGTTCTATTTTTTTTTTTTTTCTCTGGAAATAGAACTCAGGATGTCACGAAAGTCGGCAGACGACTGTCGGCTTTACGCGTGACGGTGCAATAAGTCACAGTAAAGAATCCAGCAACAAGGCTAAGTACTCCACAAGCAAGAAGCCCGGTGGTATAGCTGGCAAGAGTGGCGAGGTCGTGGGTTTGAGTCCCAAGTCTGAAATTTTCAACATCCTCTCCTGGCCTCAATAAACGAGAACCTTGCAAAATTGTTGGTGTGTTAGTATTAGTCATTGGGTCCCGAGTGAGGAGTGAAGATCGAATAACCCAGCAATAAGATATTTTAAGTGCTAAATAACCTACTTGAGTGGGCCGACTTGATATACCGATAGAGATTTAGCTGGCATTGTCATTGCTAAAGATGATTCGTCTTCGAAGGTGGATTTTTCTAATTTTCCAAATGTTTCAGGTAAAACAATGGTTGTGAACCACGCAGAATTGATCGAACTAGGTTTTTATAATGGGAAAATAGCGAAGTGAACAGATTTTCTGAAAAATCAGTATACAATTTGCTTAAAAGTAAGGTTCCGAAACGAAGAAAAAACTAGTTCGGTTTGCGATCTAACATTGCCAAAGACTTTATTGAATTGCTCACATCAGCAATGGGCACCCAAGTCGAGCAAAAAGGAGTTTCAGCACCAATTATGAACCAACATGAACTTCTGCTTCATGAAGCATTTTTGAAAATCATCAAATTGTAGAGGGGTACAGCGGGTTAAGCTAAAGTTTATACAATTTTTGATCCGCCTCAAAAATTTCATCAAAAGTTACTTCAAACAACATTAAAAATTGACGCCGCCATTTCTAATAAGTTGTTTTACAAATTGCACAATTTGCCCACAATATTCATCTCATTTTTTAAAATTAGACCTAAATTTTTTCTGTCACCCCAAAATCAAACGTTACGAGAAACCTCTTGCAATTTAAGCTTCTCCACCCCAATTTTTAAAACGTTCTCGTAATTCGTTTATTTTCATAATTTGTGCATCATTTTCGGTTAACAACCCCTCGCATAAAACGGTGACATCAAATCTCAGCCAAGCAGCACCTGCCCTTTTTTTTTTTTTTTATTGCAAAAACTCAATTTATGGGGTTTCCTTCCCTCCAAAGGCCAAACAATGCAAACGACACTTAAATGAAGTACGTTATGCCGAGGAAGTTCCTCCATTTAAGTACTTGGTTGAGGTCTGGGCACAAAATCAATATCACATCAATTGCCAACATTTTTAGGGCTTCAACGCCCCACTCAAAGTAAACCTGTCATTTTTTCAATTAAATTATAAAAATTACCAGGAAAGCCCAGACCCAGACCAGGGGCAAACGACACGATGGCAACTTCAGCACGTGCTGTCAACGAGGGACAAACGGAAGGACGTTCTCGTTGTCGTCGTAGCCGTTGCCTTCCTTACCTTCACCTTGACTGCAATTAATTCTGGTAACATAATCTTCACTTACAAGTTTATATGACACTAAATCAGTGCGAAGTCTGCAAATGGAGGGAACTGGAAGCCAGGTGGTTGGCTTTGCTTGTTACCCAGCTTTGGCTATGGTGCTACAATTGGATTGCTCGTTGTGGGCGTTGCCGAGCAGATTTACAAGCCCCAATTATGGACTCCGACACACTCATGTGTGTGTTCCTTCCCCAAAAACGAAATTTAACGCTTTCTGCACCAAAAATTTAATTAGTTCCATTTAAAAGGCAACGAAATATACACCCAGCAGTCAAAACAAAAACCTGCAAACTTGAATTCTTTCCGCATATTTGCACGCCAGCCGATAATTATCGCTGGAAATTCGGTCAGAGGTTGAGCAGACAACGAAAAAAAAAATAAAAAAGAAACCCAAGGCAAGATCACGTCCAATTCATCTGCATGCGCGGCGATTGTTTGTGAAACCTTAAACACCTGATATGCAGCAGTTACATATGTACAAGATGGGTACAAAGAGTACGGGCAACACACAGAGGAGAGTTGGAACGCGCAGGTGGACAGCGGGTGAAGCTCATGACTGTGTCACGCACATTGTGCATTTCATTTTCACTTTGCTTTGCAGGGATGCACGACTGGCCATTAGTTTAGGAAGTGAGATCTGAACTTTTTACTAAAAGTTTACTCGGACCTAATTCACATAAATGTTCTAATCTTAAGAAAAAAGTGCTAGTCATAAGTACTCTGATATAAACTTCAAATAACACTTGTTTACAGAATTTTCCTTTCCAACTATTTGGCAGTCATTTCATATGTATCCAGTACGATTTCGATAAATCGCGAAAAGGCTAGTTTTTGGATTGAAAAGATTAGTAACTTTAAAAAAAATGTGCATACCTCCAGTTAGGGTTTGTTCTTTTAAAAATGCTAACATTTTCTTAAATGGGAATCGCATGCACCAAGAAAGGATCTTTGCGCAATATTTACTGCAGGACAACTGCGATATGACGTACTTGCATTAACATGAAAATGAACATGTAAAATAAAATAGCAACATATTCTCATCTCACATGGAAAGTATAAAATATATCAATACGAAAATTTTACACAATAAGGAACACGATACAGCGATTATTTCTGCATCATTAAGTCAAAGATTGTATTTTTGAGTTATGCCAGTCTTGAAGTAAGTATAGTTTTGAAACGTTTGCGTTGAAAACAAAGATATATTTGTATTTACTAAAACTATTTTTTCGATTAAGAAGGTTAAGATGGTTGGAAGATGATCGCACCCTCTCTGATAACAATATTCAGAAGGAGTCCACTTTGCACTTGGTGCTCCGCCTGCGTGTTGGTGCCAAGAAGCGCAAGAAGAAGAATTACTCGACACCCAAAAAGATCAAACACAAGAGGAAGAAGGTCAAGCTAGCTGTGCTGAAGTACTACAAGGTTGACGAGAACGGCAAGATCCATCGTCTGCGTCGCGAGTGCCCCGCCGAGAACTGCGGTGCTGGTGTGTTTATGGCTACCCATGAGGATCGTCATTATTGCGGCAAATGCAATTTGACTTTTGTGTTCAGCAAGCCCGAGGAAAATTAATATCTTAAAAAACCGCTCAGCTAGTTTTGGTGCACATTTTTCAACATGTAAAACTGAATGAAATAAATTCATTAAAAAACTTAAAAAACAAACTTACAGCCATGCTCCCATTTTCGCTTTCGCAAAAATTGTACGATTTTGAGTCCCAATTTGGTCGAAAAACCGGTTTGAAATCGCAAAAGTTTTGCGAAAGCGAAAATGGGAGCATGGCTGTTAATAGTTCCTATGGCAGCTCCGACCGGTTCCGACAAATGTGCAGCGTATTTATAGTTAAAGACTTTGTGGAAAGTTTGGTCAAGATAGCTTTAAAACTGACGAATGATATAGCACGATAACTGACGGACGGACGGACGAACAGACGGACATGGCTCGACATGCTGATTAAAAATATCGTCGAAATTGTTCAAGCCCGACTGAAATACACTCTCTGTACAGTTCAGGGTGCCACTCACATTTGCTTCCGATTATAATATTATAATACATGAAATCGGTATTCAGGAGACATTGTTTGAAAACATTGAAAATTTGGATGACCCTCAGGTACTCTACACTCCGGCGGCCCTTCTGCCTTATTTTGCTTATAACTTGAGTATCGTTCATCCGATCTTTATCATTCTTCGGCCAATCGGTTAATAATATTGATTACTAAATATCCAGAAGGTGAGAAACATTTATTTACGAAAATGTGGAAGCTATGCCTTTTTTTCCAAATTGCGGGGTCGGAAGTGTGACAAAAATTGATAATAAACTTGATCTGCCTGTAAGTACACTCAGGGTAAAATGGCATAGTAAAAATTATAACAATCATATTTAATTTTACTATGGAAATTTTGTATTAAAATCAATTAATATGCACTTTGATTTAACTAGAATCACATTTAATCACCGAATTTTCTTTGTGCCATTTATATGAACAATTCGGGGAACTTGAACTTGAGAATTACAAGTGGTCTGATGTTCTTAGGCAGATGGTAGGCTTTTCGCCAGCGCGCGCAATAGCGCAACCGATACCGGACAAGGGTCCCGATTTCGAAGAGAGTAAGTAAACATTTTTAAATACAAATTAATATATTTCGGTGTTTTTCAGAGTCCAACTGGTGGTGGCTTCAATGGGGGATTCCTCCTACTCTTGATTTAGAACAAACTAATCAGAGTAAAAATTTAATATTTAATATTTTCATATTTAAATTAAAGTGTTCACACTTTATATTTACGAATTCCATATTTAACGCTGAATCAATGGTGAAAATGTTAAATTCAAAGTGTAAATATTGAAATTTCAGAGCATTTTTCCCTCAGTGTATAAGAAGTACATGTCCAATATATATCAAACCTATATCTCTTACCGTCTCTAAGATCTGTGCGTTCATACAGACGGACAGACGGACATGGCTATATCGACTCGGCTGTTGATGCCGATCAAGATTATATATACTTTATAGGGTCGGAAATGATTCCTTATCCCTGTTACATACTTTTGCACAAATTTAATATACTCTGTGTACCTTTGGTACAGAATATAAAAATTTATTTGATCTCGACCTTCGGATTGAAATGTCAAGAACGAGTCGTACTAGATTCTACTTAAATCAAATACGAATGGATTGGAACAATCCTAAAAGGCTTGTATCAATCCAAAAATGCTAATTTCAAGTTCGGATCCTACTGGAAAATCAAATGATTCTGACTTAATATTGAAGTAAGTACGAAATTCCACTTTCAAAGCGAAAGAGCGAAAAGAAACTGAGTAAGAAAAGCCATCTCAGACTAAGTGAACTGGTGTTATTGGTGGTGTGGGTTGCCTTGGAATTCCCTACCAGTTATTGCACTTCCAGCATAAGAAGGTAGCTGCTAAATTGCAATCGATGGATCAAGTCCATTCAACACACTTCAATAGCGACCAGCCTCCATTTTAATGTTGTTTGTGTCCTATTTTTACAGTTGTATGCAAACTAATGACCTCAAGCCGGCTATAACTTGCTGTAGCATGAACTTCTTGTGAGATGCTTATTTTGGCGTCAAAATGAGTTCAAACATCAAGCTGAAGCAGTGCCTGCCAAATGGAGAGGACAAAAAAGTGTGCTTGTGTTGGTGAGCAAGAGAGCTCTCTCCAGACTACAGCCATTTTACTTGCAATTCATTGTTCACCGACTCACACAAGCATGGGTTCGGCTCGTGTTTGCTTTAAATACACGACCGACTTCGGCTGCAGGTAGCTAAGGCTGGACGGCTCTGAGCTAAAGTCAATTGATGCAATCCTTTTTCCGATTGAATGTAGTTCGAGTATCGAGCTCAATTTAATCTCGGGTATTCTTGCACCAAGCCGACTTCGATATCAAATCAAATACGAATATCGAGCTAAGGTCAACCTTTCCCGAGGGATGGAAAACTCAGTACTTAAATCAATCCTTCTCGTATTTGGTTTGTGAAAATCAGGGATTGAACGACTTCAGACATTGTTTTTCGTTTTTTTTTCTGTGTATGTTTTAGAGACATTTATAATTCGAAATTAAGGGCCTTCTCTTACTTAACAAATAGTGGGTATCCCTATCCATACCTATAGCCAGTGCCTAAAATCGCTCGTTGTGTGGTGATTGCCCGTAACATACTTTTTGGAGACTCCTTGGGAGGGAGGTGGTAGATGCTGGGCGTCATTCGCTTAACTTTTCGACATGTTTCACATGTGATGAAGATTAAGTAGAAAATAATTACAAGAGCGATGTGTGTGCGTGTGTGTGTGTGTGTGTGTGTGTGCGATCTCGATCGCTTTGTGATAGGCCCCGCGTGTAATTACATAAATGGCTATGTCAGTGTGCGGTGACAGGCCGGCGTCATCGAAACTGTCAGCCCGCCTGACAGTCACTCAAGACGCAGTCGCAGTCTCGGCCGCTCGTCTCGCGATCATCAATCGTGCGAACTTTCCAAGCTGTCGGCCCGCCCACTTGGGGCAGCCGAAACACGTTATTCGTGGATATCACTGAGAGGCATAAGGCACCAGCACCAAGTGGAGGTCTTTACCATCTCTACCTGTTCTCAGGCTGCACAAGTACATAAATCGCAAAAATAAAAGGGCCAAATCAGCGTGTAAGGGCCAAGTTCCAGGATTGGCCATAAATTTTAAAGTAATTTTCTCTCTCGGCCAGCAAAATAATTTATGGGAAAAAAGTGGAAACTGCCCCAAATATTAACCAAACTAGTTGAAGTTGCAATCCAAATAGAGAAATTAGATTAAAGTATTTCCTCTACGCGCATGGCAGATTCCAAGGCGATGCCTTCCTCTAGCTTTGGCATTCCAACTCCATTCCTCCCTGGGTGTGTGTGTGTGAGTGTGTGTGTGTGTGTGGAGCAGCAGGTCACGATTATCTGCATACGCAGCCGCCAATAATTTCAAAATTGGCGCACTTAAACGCTGCTGCCCAGCCATAATTTGAAAGTTATTTTGTTGCTGTTCTGGCAGAAATTATTGAGCAATATGCTGATCTGTAAAATCATAAATAAAAATATTTGCCTTGCCCCTTTGCCTGGCATTTTGATAACTTTTATGTTATTAGGTGAGAGAGTTGGTTCCAGGCCAAATCGTACCCCGATCGTCGAAGGATGAGTTGGAGGTGGAGGCCCCTTGGCCCCTGGAGGCTCAAGACTTGATAAAGTCTTTTTATTTACAAGCTGATAATGATGGTGTAGGTGCAGGCAACGTTTGCCATTGCGACGGATTTCATGTAATTTATGAGCAATTTGCAGACAAGGGGGTTTCTTTTCAAAGGTCTTTGGTATGTGAAGCGAAGCGACTGGAAGAGAGGTAATTGAATGACACAGATTCCAAAGCTTAGCTCACTATTTATAACAATTTTGTAACATTGATAACCATCATCGAACCACCATCAGCCAGCTCGGAGAGGGACCAGCCATAAAAATGTCACAACAAAACGCTGAACTCATTTTTCGATATCGCACTGCGTGCGTTTTTTACGATGCGTTACCAAAAACTACATAAAACATGCAAGTTGATGGGCAGTTCGAAAACAGAAAACAGAAGACTTCGGACACGAACTAAAACCAACACCAACCAAAAGACCCATCATGGCCTGAGCCTAAGCCGCTTATGTGCCACGATGGACATAAAAATGTCGCACAGGTTTCGTAGAGATCTACCAGAATCGTGTTAGGGACCCTGCCCTGGTGTTGATGTCACTGTGGTTGCTCTCGCTGCTGATGATTGTCATTAACATCAAATTACCACAAGTCAAAGTCATGTTGACCAAAACAAAAAATAAAAACCCACAAGAACTAACAGATAGATGCGTACGGGATGGGGTAAAAGGAGTGTGCCTCGTCTGTGGCTCAGACAGATAGTCGCGCCTTGATAGTTAGTTGAAAAATTATGGAGGAAAGAAGAAACTGAAATGAAAACCACAACAAGAGAAGCGCGCCCTCAACCACAATAAAAGAATCATGTGAGGGTATAGCCCAGAGAGTATGGGGGACACTTGTTGGAGGAAAATGTGAACTGACACTTGACTATTAATTGGAAGGGGAATGTGAAAAATAATGTAGAAAATTTTATTCATTTTAAGCAAATAGTTTGAGTAAGTGCTTAATGACTTTCAATTAATTTCTTTCCAAAAAAAGTTTATCAAATTCCAACCAAATGTGATCTGGGCTTAACCGATTTGGATACGGTATCCACTTGTTCGGAATCATAAAAGAGTCCCAGTTCGAGAGGATTTAGTAATTCCCCTCCTGTCGATCACTAACATAAATTTTAAATTCGGGAGTCAGCTCTCAGGTCTTAGATCTGCAAGCCAGAGCTGGAGAGCCGGCACTTGAAACCGGCAGCTGCAAACGACTTACAGCTGATTATTCGCTGCTCTTGTCTCTGACCTGAGAACCGAAACTCGAGAGCGCAAAGCAAGAACTCGGCTCAGAACCGGGAGAAGCAAACAGCTTGCAGTTCTTCACGCTGAGCTTAGAGCCAAAGCTCTTTACCAGGGAGGCTGAATTCGGCTGTTGAGCAACAGCTCTCAGCTCTGAACTGCGAGCTAGTAGTCGGCTTTCAAGCTTCAGCTCTCAGCTCGGATCCGAGCGCTGTTCCTCTTGATCAGGGCAGGCCAAATGGAGTGCGCAGATAAATGTACCTGTCTATTTCTGGCTCTGAGTGATGCACGACTTCGGCAAGCATTCGGTGTGAACTTCGGCCCCCGGTGGCTATGGCTGAACTGCCCTGCTCAGACCGTTTGCTGGCTTTCGGCACTCTAACTGTCGCTCTTAACTCAGAGCCAAGAGCTGAAATCCGTTCACTGCTCTTAGCTCTGAGCAAGAGTCGATAATGCCAAAATGCGTGACTGCTCGCTAGCAAAGCAGTTCCGAAGCCTAATTTGTATACCCTTAAATTTGTTTAGATATTACGCATAGAAGCAAGCATCTCCGACCACATAAAGTATATATAGCTTTGTTCAGCATGACGAGCTGAGTTGATATATACTACGTTTATACACACAAAATTTATTGTGCTTAGTGCCTTTTAAAGTATGCAATGCTTTTGACAAGTAATGATTCAGAATTATATTTATTTTATATTTGGCTTAACTTAAGATTATATTGTATACCTATAACTGGTCCGACAATCTGAATGAATTTACAGTGTGGATTATGTAGGACGCTGGTATAACTGACCATTAATGTCTGCGTTCAATAGATAATTATCAAAGGAAATAAAGTTTGCATACTTTAAAGGGCATTAATCACAATAAATTTGGTGTGTATAAACGTAGTAATAGCCATGTCCGTCTATTCTTCCGTCTGTTCTTATGCTATCTCCTCCGTCAGTTTTAAAGATATCTTGACCAAACTTTGCACGAAGTCTTTAGGTACAAATACGCTGAACATTTGTCTGAACCGGTCGGATCGGATGTTTATAGCATATAGCTGTCATAGGAACCATCGGTCAAAAACTAGTTTTAGCGAGACTTTTTTGTTTTCAACGCAAACGTTTCCAAACCTCGTATTTATAAGTTTTCTATGCTTTTTTATAATTCCACCAAGCATGATGAAAATCGGACAACTATAGAGTATAGCCCCCATAGAAATGATAGGTCTGAAAAAAAGTCTTAGCGAGAAAAACCTTTTGTTTTTAATGCTATTGTTCCCAAACTTGATATTTTGTATTTAATATTATATGCTTCCACATAATTCTGCCAAGTTTGAATCGAATGACTATAGCATATAGCTGCCCTGGGAACGATCGATCGAATAAGTAGTTCTAGAAAGAAAAACTTTAGTAAAACAATGCTAGCATCTTTATACTTTCCAGTTACGAATATTATCGGTTTGCACACAATTTTGGGGAGTTGATTTTGATCAAATATATCGTATAACTGCCATATAACAAACTGGCAAGCAAATGGTCAAATGGAGCTCGCTGCCCAGGAAGAAGCCGGCAACAGGAGACGATCGACCGCTGACCCCTAGACAGAGTTCCGAAGAACAATGCCTATGGGCAGAGCCGACAAACGAACGCTGAACCCTTAGCCTGATTCCAGGTTTAAGGATATGGCTAAACAGAGTACATGGGCAAATTGATTACTACCTGATCCAATTCCTCAAAGTACATGTAAGCTTTAGATACTTTTTACATAGATTCAAGCATGAAAGCAGACGCTTCTGAAGTCACTGTTAATCACAGGGACCATAGAAGGCGGGCTGGACTACCGCTGTAAATCGGGAATGTTACACTTCGGAACTCCATCCAGACACCCCGAGAAATCTTAAACGAATCGGCAAGACTGAAAACTAAGTAAAAAAGTGCTTGAAAACGAGAAGAGAATCGATCTCGAATCCTAATTTATAGGCTAGGGTAGTTAGAGGAACGCATAAACTGAAAGCGCATGCCAAAAATTATAACTATTAAAAACGCATCCTACTTAAACACAAAAAGTTATTTTCCTAAATTCTACATTCAGAAAAAAAGACAGGCAGAGTTAATAAATTTTATACCGTCTTGTACTTAAAATTTCAAGTATGTTTTGTTCTTGGATATAGTTGAACTAAGTTCGAAACATTTACAAATCTAAAACGACTGTTAATGTTATTAAAATGAGAACAGACGTTCTTGAATAAAGAACTTTTCTTACTAACAGAAAGCCAAAAAATGTTAGAAAAGCGAGTTCTTAATTCAAGTAAAAAATATCTTGGATTGAGATCAAAACAGACTTACAATGCGAGCTCCAAAAAATGTGTAGCGGAAAATGCGAATTATTTCAAATCGAATCTGTTCTTAAAACTCCTTCCTGGCTCTAACACTTTGCTTATGAAGCTATATTTTTGACCTACAGTAACTATTTTGGTCTATGGTTAATTCATTCCCTTCAGATTTTTCCAGCCTTATTCGATTTAATGCAGATAATATACACACAAAATTTATTGTGCTTAGTGCCCTTTAAAGTATGCAATTCTTTTGGAAAGGAATGATTCAGAATTATGGGGGATGCCACAAGAATCACTAGAGTTTTTGGTATAAACGTTTACATTTCAAATTTTAATTTCTTAATTTTATATGTAAAGTGAAAAGTATACCTGCGGTTGCTAGATCATATGGTGAATTTGAACGATTTGGGTACGACTGCTCAAATCTACTTGGCTTTGAACAGTCATTTTTAATCCGCTTTACTTTCGCCATATGATCTAGCAACCGAGCATTTTGGTGTCACTTCACATATTAATGCAAGCAGTTTAAATTTGAAATACAATCGTTTATACGAAAATCTTTAGTAATTTCTGTGGTATGGTATACCTATAGCTGGTCTGACAATCTGGATGAATTTGCAGTGTGGATTATGTATGACGCTGGCACTATTGACACCTTTTGTAATTGATTCAATTACAAAGTTCTTGTGTTTGTACTTTGAGTGTTTGAATTTTCTATAATTTTCTTTAATTCTTGACTTAGATACTTTTCGATGCTTACATCCAAGCAGATTTTTAATTTGTTTTGTCTTGAAAGGATATTAGATGGAAAACGGTTAATACCTTTAAAACCAAGAACTTCGATCTCATAAATTGATGTTTGATTTTTAAGTTACCTTTCGGATCAAAGAGAATTCCACCTTACCCAACTTGATGTCGATTTTTATACTCTGTACCGAAGGTACATTGGGTATATTAAGTTTGTGCAAAAGTATGTAACATGTAGAAGGAATCGTTTCCGACCCTATAAAGTATATATATTCTTGATCAGCATCAACTGTCCGTCCGTATGAACGAAGAGATCTCAGAGATGGTAAGAGATAGAGGTTTGACATGTATGGGGCATATATTTCTTATACTTGCAGGCAGATCAAGTTTATTTTCAATTTTTGCCACGCCCCCTCCCGCCCCCGCAATTTGGAAAAAACGTCATATCTCCTACAGTTTTGAAGATAGATCGTTCGTACCTTCTAGAGATACATTGTAAGCAAAATTATTTATCGATGCTGAAGGAATGATAAAGATCAGATGAACGATACTCAAGTTATGAGCAAAAAACGGCCAGTAAACACCACACCCCCCCACCCATCACCACAGCATTATATTGAACGGCAATCTTAGTGAGAGAGAGAGAGAGAGAGAGAGTGAAACTTAGAGATGAGCGCGTATAACTCGTGAGCAAATGCGAGCTGCGACGTTAAGGGTACAGAGTATGTTATAGTCGGGCTTGACCGACTTTCTTTCTTGTTTCTGTGAGGATTAAGGGGCCTAAGTAAATAAACATTTAATGTCTCAGGCTTCTGACAGTTATTTGTGGATTGTGGAAGTGGGCGAAATTTCCAAATTTAAAACAAACTTGGCACTAATTTTTATAGTCTCTGAGAATGACGTGTTAATAGAGACATATATAACCAGCTGTTGATGCTGATCAGGAATATACTTATGTATGTACATACTTTATAGTGACGGAAATGTTTTCTTTTGCGCAGCTTTATTAAAGTTTACAGTGTATAAAAATCGAAATAAATCATTATCACTTTTGATTCACATTTCCATTGTGAATTATTGTATCGTTAGTTTAGTGGGACACAATCTCTGTGCCCTGCATAATTAAAATAATCATATTGGAGTCTAAAACTCATTCATAAATCTTTTTGAAAAGAATCATTCAAGCCTGAACTGAATCACATTGAAAATATTTACATGATATTATTCATTATTTCTCTGGATTTCTGGCATTTATGTATATGTATGTATATGTCTGCTCAGTCGTTGTCTTTTGTAGGTGATAAAAATTTGATAGTAATTTATTATACGGCGACACTTAAAACTCAAGACTGAGGCTCGGTCTGGGCATGCTTTTGGGCCTGGCGAATACGAAACGAAATCACAAAATGAAATCAATAAACCAGTCAATAAAAACAGAAACCGAAACAATTTTAAGATGCAAATTATGCAAATGAAGCGCACGGATTTCGTGTCTCACTTTTTTCTGTCTTTTTCCAATATTTTTGTTTTTGTTTATTTTGGGTAAACCTGTGAGGCGCCATGTGGGAGGCGTGGTTTGTTAATGATTTGATGACAAAACTTACGTCTGCCTGGGGTGGAGGTGGTCGCTTGGCCATTGGGTCGACAAAGACGCTTCCAAAAGACCATTTTGCTGATGCTGCGTCGCTGATAAGATTTTGATGTGTAGATTATGTAAGCAACGTTAATATTAATATGCGGGTGTCTGTTGTGATTCTATTGCGAAATCTCACAAATTAATTTTAAACAAAAAACACCAAAAAGCTGTTAACTGTGATTAACATATTTTTGTAATTACTCAAACACTTCTGGAGGTTAGAAACCAACAAAAAAAAGTCCACCTGCGCATGCGCCACTCTTGTCAAGAAAAGGGGGAAAAACGATGTAAACCAAGCACGTGCCGGGTTCAACTGCAACTGCAACCGACGACGGTGACTCAAGAAGACTGGAAGCGTCTCAGTTGAGTTATGCGATTAGCTTGAAGTTTTTATTTTTTTATATTTTTCTCTTTTTTTTTTTGTTATTTTGTCAATGTCATGCGCTCAATTGCAGCGTCAAGTGTCGCCCAAGTTTCCGCAAAAGCGTTCGAACTTCCGTTAAGCGGATTTCACGCCCGGACCTCAGCGGCACTTCTGCCCCTCACGACGGCTAATTAACGAATAAAAAGTCAGTTTTTGTTACGAAAATATGTGAGCTTGGCTTAAACGCGACCGCTGCTGCTGCCGCTGCCGCTGCTGCTTCTGCTGCTGGCGCTGGTATCGCCCGGCGTTGCTACAATAAAAAAAAAGAAATGAAAAAGAAAATATGTTACACCAAACCAACAGCAGCGGTAGCGACAGCGACGCTGACAGTGCCCAGCGCACATTGGGGCCAGTGAAGGCATAAAACAGGTGGTAGAAGCAACAAAAAAAAAAAAAACGAAATGAATGAACCAGTAAAGAAGCGCTACAAGCCACTGCTGAGGTATGCATATGCCACAACGAGATGAGGCAGTTTTATGTTCTTCGTGTTGTTATGGTTGTTGAGGGTGTGGACAATTAGATGCTCATAAAATGCAGACAATTAAGGATTTACGACTGGCGTTACGGCACTTAGACTGATTTGGTTTGATTTCATTGTGTTTGGACCATTAGCTGTAAATTTGATAATGATGTTTAAAATGGATTTGACTAAGCTTAATCGGTTAAGAAACCAGTTCTTCTCTCAGAAAGGATTCCCAATACCAATTTTTAGCTCTCCCAAAGCTTTAAACTGATGACTAGTGTGCCTGACGACAGCGCTGTCGCTGTTGACGTCGATATAAACGCTCACAGTGCGTTGGTGGCGGTTCAGTGAATTTGGCTGACGCTATCCTACCGCTGTGGTTGGCCCTGTTTCCCTTCTGCCCCACCTCCCCACCCAAAAAAATAAAAAAGTGTAACAACAAGTGGGCCCCCATTTTCGCTTGTTCGCTCGCTCGTGCAAAGTTCATAATGCACGCAAAGTGGCAACTTGCAAGACTTGCACATTTATTGCTTTACGCTTTGATGCGTTGACTGACCAACAACCAACAACCAACAACATGCGATCCGCGGAATGAGTCTTTTAGCCCGCATGCGGAAGACTTACTCATCTTTTTGGCCGCTTTACCTTCTGTCTATTTGACATATTGCACTTGCCGTCGCCATTTGCTGTTGTTCATTAAGCGAATCAGCGTAGCGAAGCATACAGCAAATTAACATAAACAACTTCTTTTTCTTCGTATGTATGTATGTATGTATCTATATAGCCCCGTGTACTTACTTCTACTGTCTTTTCTTCTGGCCCATTGTCCGTCCGTGTGGCGGAATTAAAGACCCAAGACAGAGGCAAATTGCTTTTGGTACGCGTCTAATTGGAATACAACATTTGAAACGAAATGAAACTGCTTTAACTTCTTAGCGTTACCCACCACCACCAGCAACTCCGGGATCCATTCACAATAGACGATGGTACGAAATTATTCAAGTGTGACACTTTAGACTTCATTATGCATATTTTTTATTTCAAATGCTTTATAGAAAGATACACAAAAGTACTGTAGTTTTGAATAAAATTCTGGGGGAGAAACCCTAATTTTGAAATGTAGTTTTAAGAATTTTCCAATCGATGAAGATTAATAACACTGTGACACATTTTTGAACTCAAAAAAGTTGATAGCGTTGAGACCAAAAAATTCTGAAAGGGTGTGATGGTAGTATAAAAACCCTGTCTTGGTTTGGTCTAATTAGCTGCTGTTTTCTTTTTATTGCACTTTGAACTTTTCTAGCTCTAACGATTCCATATCTCGTAAATTATTGTGAATTTTGTTTTTAAATCTTTAAGAAAGTTGTTGCTCTTAGCTTCGCCTACAAAACATTTCTTTGTAGCAAATCAAAAAAATGATATCTTCATACTCAAAATTACTAAAGTTGCCCAAAAAAAGCCAAGTTTTGATCATTTTTCTACAGTTTTTCAACTTCATCTTGAAACCCATTTCAAATTTGGACAAGTAATACAGTACAAAGTTGTAGCTTAGACTAAAATAACAAACCGTAAGAACGAACCAACTTCATTTAGTTACTCTTTCATATAGTTATAGGCCCAAAAGCACGTAAAACTGTCATAAAAACTCGAAAAAACGAACATTTTCGGTAAAAAAGTAAAAATACTAAATTTTTTTATTTACAGTTTTTAAGTTATGTTTTCTTACTATTTTCTTGATTTAATACATAACAATCGAAATTTTTGACTGTGACGGCCAATTGGTACCAAAAATGTTAATTTTTCGAGTTTTGGTTCCAATTCTACATGCTTAAGGGCCCGTAACTATACGAAGGACCAATCGAATGAAGTTGGTATGTTCCAACCATTTGATTATTTAAGTCCAAGCTACGTTTTTGTCCTACATTGCTTGGTCAAATTCGTTACAGTTTTTAAGACAAAGTTGAAAAATAGTACAAAATGAGGGGAAAACATGATGATTTTAAGACATTTTTGTAATTTTGAGTATAAAGATTTGACTTTTTTGACTTGCTACTTAAGAATGTTTTGTAAGCCAAGCCAAGAGCAACGACTTCCTCTAAGACATCAAAGCGAAATTCCAAATAGCTTACTAGATATGGAGTTGCAAATCCCAATCAGAAGCTGAAAACTTCAAAGTGCAATAAATAGAAAACGGCAGCTGACCAGACCAAACCCAGCGAAGGTTTTTGTACTACCATCATACCCTTTCAGAATTTTTTGGTCCCGACTGGATTAACTTTGTAGTGTTGCACAGTGTAATTAAAGGTGAGTTTTCAACTAAAAACAATTGCTATAAAAGTATACAGCCCTTGATTTCTTTCGACACAAATTTGTATAAAATTATTTTAAATTTGAATGTTAATGTTTAGTAATTATTAAAACAATTTAGTTTTTTAATATTAAATTTTTTAAAATTCTTTTATAAATTATTTACATTATTATAAACCAGGGCTGCAGACCAGTTTTAAACCGAACCGGTTCGAACCTGGAATTCCAACTTTTATTTTACTGTGAACTGAACCTTAAACCGAACCATTTCTGAAATAACAGTTGAACCGAAGCCTGTTCCGAACCTAAAAAGTGATCGACTTTCAAAAATCTGATCTATAGATCAGTTACCTTAAATAAAGGCAGTAAATAGGCAGGCAAAATGCCTAAGACCAAGGCATTTGGCGCTTTGGTTTAAAGCCTAAATTGCCCTAAAATTGAGAGATATCATAACCTCGCTTTGTGGATATAAATTGCCAAATTTTGAGGAATACTTGACTTTACAATTGATAAGTAATTACCAAAAAGGTAGGCAATATTTTGCCACAGTTTTAACTCAAAATTGACCTAAAGTTTAGAATGTAAAAACTTCTATTTGTGGAAATAAATGGTCAACTTTCTCGGATATGGGACCTCACATTTGGAAAAAAAATTCAATAAATTTATGCAATTTTTTGCCTTATAGCAAGGTTAAAATGACCTTAAAGTAAGGTTGACATGTCTTTGGCGCCATTTTGAGGTCAAATCGCCATGATTTTTAGGTAATTTTCGGTGGTTTTAGGCAATTTATTTTTTTATGTGTACTGTCGAACAGACTTTTTCTGTTTACTGGTCGGTATGGTCCGACGGAGTCTCAAAATCGCCAGGCAAGCATAAAGTCGTTTTATAAATCATTTTAGAAAATCGTTCTGAACTTCTTATACAACTTTAAAGGAGGCTGAGATGATACACCAAAGCGAGTTTTGTCCATTAACGAAAAATTGCGACAATAATTGTCCTTAAAAAAGTAAAGTGCCAATCCGGCCATAATGTTTTATGTTTTTAATGTTTTTGATGGACTACAAACTGTAATTTTACTTAAGAGTAAAATACATTGTACATTTTATTTTGATTCATTAACTAATTAGTTGCTATTTTCATTAATATAGTGAAAAGCATGGCCTGAACCAAGGCTCGAACCAAAACCTTGGCCCAAAAATCTCAAATTTGCGAACCTTAACCATCATACCATTGGTAAATTTTGGTTCCAACCAGCAAACCGGAGCTCCGGAAGAAATATGGGTATGCAGCCAATAAAGAAACGTTTTTCCTCTCTTTTGAGCCCTCCACCCATTTTAACACATACAAAAAAAACAATTAAGATGTCAGGGCGGAAAATTCTCATTAATTTAAGCGGCTATTTACTCTCGTGAACCTCCTATTGGCGAATAGTAAGTTCGTGTTTTTGAAACGATAATATTCACGGAAGGACAAATCTGCATGTTAAGGATCAGATGAACGATACAAAAGAAAGTGCGCTGCCGCAGCGCAGCAGCAACGCAGTTACTGCAGGTACAGAGTATATTATAGTCGGGTTTGACCAACTTTCTTACTAGCTAACAATATTCTGGTTAAAGTACAAAACTCGGGAATATTCAAGAAAATTGTATTCTCATCCGATTATTGCCCTGATGTATAGTGTTCAGGGCTGCAAACCGGTTTCGACCCGAACCAGTGGGAAACCGGAAATTCCGAAATATTTTTCACAGTGAACCGAACCTTAAACAGAACAAAGTGTGGCAAAATATTTGTATCTGTTACAAACCCAAGTTGTTGGTTCGGTTCAACAAAAATTATACATTAAATTTCTTAAGTACTGAAACGCGATATCTCTGCTAACTGGTCGTTATAGTGCAACAGAGCCTTAAATCAGTCAATTCTGTTCAATTCTGGATAGAGATATAGAACTAGTGTTAATGTGGGCGCCCATTATAGCCTAAGATTTTAGATCCTTGATTTAAGTTTACTAAATGATTCCCATAACCGACATATTGGTAATATTTTACATAGACTACAAAGCTTAAATATGACTTCAATCTCACTTTAAGAAAATGCCTATGTCTTTAAAAAAATAATACGATTGTTTCTATTGTTTTAGGCTCTGGATTTTCTAAATCATCATCGACTCAGGTCTAAGTTAAATAGGTTTTTCCAAATAAGAAGAAATTCTGAATATTATTTAGTTTAACACTGTGACACATTTTTGAACTCAAAAAAGTTGATCGCGTCGAAACCAAAAAATTTTGAAAGGGTATGATGGTAGAATAAAAACTCTGTCTGGGTTTGGTCTGACGTTTTCTTTTTATTGCACTTTAAACTTTTTCGCTTCAGAATAGGATTTGCGATTCCATATCTCGTAAACTTTTTTGAATTTTGCTTTCATATCTTTGGCAAAGTTGTTGCTTTGGCATTTCTGTGTAGCAAATCAAAGAAAATAACATCTTAACACTCAAAATTACAAGTTTCTAAAAAAAAACAAGTTTTTACCACTTTTTTACAGTTTTTCAACTTCATCTTGAAACCCGTTACAAATTTGGATAAGTAATATAATACAAAGTTGTAACTTAGACCTAAATAAACAAACTGTTAGAACGAACCAACTTCATTTAATTACTCTTTCACATAGTTATAGGCCAACACGGATGTACAACTGTCATAAAAACTCGAAAAAAACGAATATTTTCGGTGAAAAAGTAAAAAAATTAAATTTTTTAATTATAATTTTTAAGTTATTTTTTTTTTATTAATTTATTGATTTAATACCAAACAATCGAAATTATTGACTTTTTCAGCCAATTGCTACCAAAAATTGCCATTTTTCGAATTTTGGTTACAATTCTTCATGCTTAAGGGCTCGTAACAATATGAAAGACCAATCGAATGAAGCTGGTATGTTCCAACCGTTTGTTTATTTAAGTCTTAGCTACGTTTTTGTCCTACATTGCTTAGTCAAATTCGCTACAGTTTTCAAGACAAAGTTGAAAAACAGTACAAAATGAGGGGAAAACATAATGATTTTAAGACATTTTTCAAATTTTGAGTGTCAGTGACTTTTTTGACTTGCTACTTAGAAATGTTTTGTAAGCCAAGCCAAGAGCAACGACTTCCTCTAAGACATCAAAGCGAAATTCCAAATAGTTTACGAGATATGGAGTTGCAAGTCCCAATCAGAAGCTGAAAACTTTAAAGTTCAATAAAAAGAAAACGTCAGCTAACCAGAATAAACCCAGCGAATGTTTTTGTACTACCCTTTCAGAATTTTTTAGTCTCGACTCGATCAACTTTTTAGTGTTGCACAGTGTAATTAACTAATGAATGGATTTTCTATTGAAATATGGTAAAAAGTGTGCCAAACCAAGGTTCGAACCAAAATCCTCGATCCCCAAAATTTCGACCATTAACCAATGGTAAATTTTGGTTCGAACCAGCGAACCGGAAAAAAAATTTGGGTTTGCAGCCCTGATATAAACTTAAGTAGATATCAAGTTTTAATAAAAAAAAGTTATTCACCTTTTGAGTTGCTGAAATCGGAGACACTTTCTAGAAGTAGTATAGCCTCTTTATCAAGTTTAATGCAGTTTCTTGAGCACTGATATTAACGATATAAGAGGGAATGACGACAGCAATAGATCGAGCATTAAATCTTCTATCGTGTTCCTACGCTAATTTTTTCGGTTGTGGTTCATTCGAGATAAGAGTGCGCTTCTTAAGACAAACATTGTACCTATAAAATGTAATAAAATAAAGGTTTGCAGAATTGAGCAAATCATTTTGACACTGAACGACTCACAAAGGACCAATTTGCACAAAATCATAAAGATAAAAAACCAATACTGGCCAATGTCAAAAGTTATATTCCACTAAAGTCTTAATTATATAAGTAAAAATACTCGAAAATAAACACATTTTTTTATAAAATTTATTTATTATTTCTTTCACTGCCTAAGCCATTGGCTGCTTATTACCCTTCGGATAGCCAAAGTAACCAACACTTTTCACCTGCTGCCTGAGATCAGGTTCCATGGCCAGTGCCTTAAAGATGGCACGCTTCAATTGTTTGTACTGGAAGTGCGGTGAAAAGGGCATATCCTCAAACGAGAGCATCAACAGATTGCCAGCCTCATTGCCCACGGCCAGAGAACGACCGCAGTGCGCAAATCTGGGGGAAATCATGTTAGCTAGTTAAACTGTACAAATAAAATCCTGTGTCCAACCCACCGAAATGTTGTATAGAAAATTTTCGCATCGATTGTGGTGGAGGAAACGGGTTTCAGTGTGCTATTCCTTAGATCCCAAATATCCACAGTACTGCGACTTAGCGAGACGAGAATCGTCGAGTGGGTACGACTCCAGCGTGCACAGTGCACGGGCGAAAGATGATGTCGCAAAGTTATAATGGGCAAAAGTATGCCAGTCAACCAGATGCGTATGCACCAATCGCTGCCGCAGGTAAGATATAATTTTGGTGACCAGGGAGAAAACTCCATACCCACAGCAGGCGCTTCATGTACCTGACGCAATTCCAAGTGCTGCATGGGATAGTTGGTGGAACATTTATAGAGTGTACCCTCATCGGTGAGCACATAATAGATATCCGACTGCACTGGATCCAGCACCAGTTCCAGACACTGTGGATGACGATTGCCCAGCAAAGAAGCTGCTGGGATGGGTCGTTCAAGTGGTATACCCTCCAGTTCCCCCTCAGCACGCTGCAGACGTTGCTGCTCATACCCCAAGAGATGAGGACTATTAATCAAGCGATACTTGGTCACAGCACCAGACTGTGAAATGGCCAAGAACGGACTGACTTCAGCACTTCCGCCCACATCGGCTAAGCAGTGTATCCATTTGATGGCGGTGACGGGTTCAAAATGAGGTGAGCTACTACGTTGGGTGACAGCCAGTGGAGGTTGCTCTGGTCGAGAGATATCCCTCACCTCAATGCTACCATTGTGCAGACCTATGGCCAAGAGCTGAGGACAGGCGTTGGAAAACTCCACGGTGACCACCGGTACCTGGTAGTTGAAACAACGTTCCGGATTCACCGGATTCTTAATGTTCCAAACATACACAAAACCGCAACGTGGCATTCTCATCACCTTTGCATGGCTATAGACACCATAGGCCACCGCCATGATGTCACCATTACTGGGACAGAAGCACACATCGCTTACCGCCTGGTGAATGGACAGGGACGAGGGTGGACTTAAACGCCACAGCAGGGAGAGGCGATACTTGAATTTGACATCCTCAGCTAAAGGATCGGGTAGGTTCATGTTACGATAGCGACGCTGTTGCGGCTCATACACATTGCTGGCCAAGATGCGCATGGTCAGCATGAGGGCCAGCTTAAAGCTGGGCAAGCTATTGATCTCTATAAACTGATCTACGCCGCCCACTCGATAGGTGGTCACCTCCATTTTCTTCTCGCCCTGCACCTGAACACTGGTAGTGGAGGGCACCAGATCCTGATAGGTATCAAACATTTCAAAATTGGAGACATAAGACCCGACCTGGTTGGTAGTGAGTCGTTCGGTATTGACCAAGCGAGACTTTTTCAGGGCGGTCAGTGTCTGAGTGTCCGCATCTACAGTACGTCGGGTTTTGTCTATGCCCGCCAAGAGATCATCATATCGCTTATTATCCTCTAGAACCAAACGTCCCTCCTCGCTGTCCGCTAGGGCAGTCATGCTGCGTCTCTCAAAGAGCAGCTTGGGCTTATCGATGCGTAAACAGACCTTGATAAAGGGTGTGGTCACGCTCTTGGCTGATTTACTTGGTCTAGCTTCTGGGGTGGCCGCGGGTTGAGCCAGTTCCGCTGGCATTATTTTCTCCTCCTCCCCCAGTTTGAGCTTGTACAGATTAATCTGGAATTTGTTTGCAATTAAAAAAATAGTACCAAATCCGAAAAAAAAACAAAGACTTACCCCCACAGCAATATCATCCAGGGAAGCACGCATTACGCATTTGGTACGATACTCCGGCGTACGTAACTTTTGCATCTGCAACTGCTCTGGCTTGGCCGCCAACATCAATGGATGATTCCTGATCAGCTGGCTAAGCTGCTCGAAATCTTTCGAGCGATATTCTTTATTCAAAGCTCTGGACATGGTTACTTTTTGGTCAGCAGACAAGCAAGTGTAAGGAGAAGACTTTGAGACTTTGTTTACGCCAACTAACCTGGTAACGCTTCGTTACCAAACCAACCCAAGCCAAGCCAATGCATTGTGTCGGTTGCATTGGGGGAATTTCATTAACCATATTACACATTGCACTTTACTCGTTTGCATTTATAAATATTTATAACGATTATTGTATAACATTTGATGGAACGCAAAAAAAAATAAAAAACAGAAAAAGAAGAGCAAGGAAGAAAATTTAGACTTAAGCTTGCGCTGGTCGAAACACAAATACACTTGCTGAAAACATGGTCCTAATTAAAGTAGTTAACAGTTAAGTTAGTAGTTAACAGTGGCGGTTCTAAGACTCGTTTTATACCCTTGTTCATCTCATAAGAGATGAATGTCCATTCGGTAGATCATCCGCGACGTATGATCAAGACATATAGCTATTTTCCGCTAAAAGGCTAGATTTTCTATCGATATGCTATCCAAATGGCCAAGAGGAATCGCTGCTATGTCAATGGCGTTGCCATGGTCGGAGAGGGTTTTAGCTCAGTGGGTAGGAGTTTAGTACAGTGGCAGAACTGTATGGACTTTTTTATTGGAAACCGACTATGCCAATGAGTTGTACATGGCCAAGGCAATCGGCAATTGTTCCATTCTTTTTTTTTTTAGAATGTTAAAATGCAGTAATATTTCTTATGTATGAATCCCGCAAACTTCCTTTATCGTGGTAGGACTACCAGGAGGGCATGCTGCTTGACATGTGGTTGGCGAACTTCAATTTACAATTGCAGCCATAGCAATTCAAGCAGCTGTTCTTTGTTGACTTGTGTGTGTGTCTTGTTTTAAAAAAGTTATGACCAAACATAACTTATTGACCTAAAGCCTGAGAAATTTCTTTGGCAAGCATTCGGGTCTTATAAGTGTAAATTACCGAATACGTTTGGTCCCCAAGGGCTATTTCTGGAAAACTCTGGTGCTGGCAATATTGAGTTATACATTTTACTGGATCCCAGCCAGAGGCACAGAATGGGACAGAATGACAAACTGAATGGCAGAAATTCCAAAAATCAAGGTTGGAATTCAGGTGCATTAAGTGGCTTAAACAACAAAAATAGACTTTTTCCAGTATATTTTAGGGTCGGTGGTGGTTCTAGATGATTTTCTGTTTTCAGAAATGGTCCATCACGTCGAGATTTTTAGTAAAGTAAATCAATCTCTTGGCTAACGCCGAATCCGAACGGCAATAGTTAGAGAATTTTTGCTTTTTCTAGGCTAGTTTACTTCACAGTTTACTTCACAGCTGGTGCCAGTAGCTGGTGAAGGTGATCGGGTGTGTAAAAGCTTTTTTCTAAAGAAAGAAAAAACTTTTTTCTATTAGATGGTCCGAGGCGGGATCGAACCCACAACACCTCCCGCACCAGCAGCCACAAATACTACTGGTGCGCCACACCCGCCTCTTATACGTCTAAATTACCGAATACGTTCGGCTCCCAAGGGTTATGGCTGGCAAACTCTGGAGTTGGCAATACTGACCGGCAGAAATTCCAAAAATCGAGGTTGTAATCCAGGTGCATTAAGTGGCTTAAACAACACAAGGCAACAAAATTAGACTTTTTCCAGTATATTGAAGGGTCTGAACAGGAACACGAATCTGTTTTCAGAAATGCTCCATCACGTAGAGATTTTTATTAATTTGAGCTTAAAGATACAAAAATGCCTTATTTGACACTTTTTATACGCGTTTTGTGAAGAACCTATACTTTTGTTTTGACCTTCTTTGATATTATCGGAAAGAACTACTCCTTAACTTTGAAATAAACTATCCCAAAGAATTCTACGATTTTTTCCAATGAAGTAATTAGTAATTGTATCCGAGTTAACAAAATCACAATATATTGTTGCTGCCCCAATGTATGCAATGGGTTTTGTTGAAAATTTTCAAAATGGTATATCTTCGCTTATAAAAATCGTACAATTCTTTGGGATAGTTTATTTTAAAGTTAAGAAATAGTATTTTACGATAATATCAAAAAAAGTCAAAACTTTTGTTTTCTAGGTTTCATTCTCAATAGTAGGGTAAGTCCGTTTTTTGTTATCGCGAGAACGACAGGCTTATTTAAATATATATAAAATTTGAGACCGATTGTCTAATTTTATGAACTATCCGAACTTGCTATTGGAACGGATGAAGACCGCTCTGATAGTTTAGTTTAGTTTATTTGAGATTTCTTCTCAGCGCTACATGTACCATATAATCGGGAAAAGAAAAAAAACAAATGATACCATTTTAAGCTTGGTACGGAAATACCCGCGAAAATAAATTTTCGTTGTCACGTTGTGGCGCGGTGTTTAAAAATAGTAATAAATGCTCAACTTTTCATCGGTGGAGAAGTTGGCCCTAATTGATGTAATAAAAGAGAAAATTGTGATGTGGCAAAATCATCTGGGAAAGTAAAGGATGGTAAATATAGTAATTAATGAGTTGAATTACGTAATTGACAATAGCTTGTGAGACCAAGCGATGGTGGCGTACCCATCGCAACACAAGAAAGCAGCGATATGGAGTGGGGGTCAGCTCCACATATGTCTTTATTTCCAGACTTGTCGGCGTTAATTCTCTTTTACAGAACCTATAGCACCTTGTACTAACTAGATGGCTGTTGATGAGAAACTTTGGCCCAGCTCTAAGTGATTCATTTGTGGACGACGGCGATTCTGTATGTCGAACGGATGAGGTGCACAACTTTTCAATGGTCGGACTTGGGAATTCTTTGTGGTCGCAAGTCGTGGACGACATCTCCTAATCTATGCCGTTCCATGATAAGTACATAAACACGCGATGCCATGGCCGAATCAGTCGATTCAGCCCCTTTTCTAGTTGTGTCCATAAAGAACCATTTGCCTATTAAAATAAAGGTCACGATGCACCCAAAAACCATTTAATTATTTGAAAAAAAAGGATTAACCAAACTCTGTCGAACACTAGGTGCCTTCACTATCGCTTTTTACAAATCACAGAAAGCTATTGTATCAACTATTGCATCATTGGAGGCCACCATAACTAGTCGCTGTTAATAAATTTAAATGTTCCCGCCAAGTTGAATTAGTAAACAAAACAACTAGAGGTGAGCGCTTTTTGTCGCACTTGCTATCGGCGAAATAATGTGCAGAGTGATTTTCGGTTTTGCAAAAAACCGAAATATGATATAGACGTCCGATCTACGAGAAGTGGACATTTTTAAAAAACTTGAGAAATATAAAGCTTAATTGTCAAGTTTCAATCACATTGTCTAATTCGGATTTCTTTTTATTTAAATCCAAAAGAAATATATTTATCAGTTAAAAATCTTACCTCAAGGTTACTACTAATTTTTGACGAATCAATATGGGATGAATAACAAAATTTGACCAACGTTTCTCCAATCTAATGTTATTTTTTTTAAATATATATTCAAACGTCGAAATTGACATCCGCAAATAATTAAAAAACTTTTCTGGATATTTTCGTAAATCATTGTATAAATTATTAAACTCTGATTTTTCATTTCGAGTTGCATGCTCTCACTACTGGCCTAATTTTGTATTATTAAATCATGGTAAATTCTGACAGCAAATTAAAGTTGATCAATGCAACTCGCTTCGCTCAAAGCTTTCACTATGTCATCTTCTCGCATTGCTCATAGCAAGAAATATTATCGCTTCTCGCGCGCACTCTGACATCAGCCTTACCTTGTCTGGGACTCGAATCCAGGACCTCGAAGACTGAAGAGTGCGACCAAATAACAGGAAATGTAGCCGTTAGCACTTAGGCAATCAGCCAGAAACAAGCCCGGTGGTCGAGTGGCAAGATTCTCGAACGTCGAGGTTGTAGGTTTATATTCCCTTCGAAGCAAAGTTTTGGTTTTAGTTAAAGTGTCTATATGTTGTACAATGCAATTCAAGTTTTAAAAAGCACTTCAAGATTAATACATCAGTGTCTCATTAGCCTACCGGCAGATTGAACCAACAGGAGGAAGGGCACCCAACGCTCATATTCAGGACTTAGTTCCTTCGCATCTCATGCGAACCAAAGGACACTGAGAGTCAGCTAAAATTGGGTTACTTTTGAGCTTAGGATGCTTTTCAGAATCTAGCATAAGGGTCATTCTTTTATAAACCGAACATTTAAAAAACTCACCATTTTTGATTCCAATAAAAAAAAATCCGAAATTAGATCTCGACATGCCAACCAAAACGTAATTTGCGGTTTTGCAATAAAAAATTTTGTTAATTTTATAAACAATTTCAAAAATCGTCAAAAACGGAAAAATGGAAAAAAAGTGTTTTTTAAAAACTGGATTTCTCAGGTTTGGTTTATCGGACAGGTCTCGTGCTAATATTGCTGAATAGTATTTAAATGAATCTACTAAAATAATAATTTAATAACTTTTTAAATTATTTAATAATATTAAGTAACTGTTGCTAAATTTAATACATAATTTTTTCTCAGTGTTAACCACCATGATATAGCTTCTAAGAAGATACATTTTATTGCCCTAAACACAACTTAAGTTACGGTGCTTTCAAAAAGATGGAGACTTTTATAGTTTAAAAGATATTAATTATTAAAGTAATAAACAAATTAACAAAAAACTGTTTTGCAAAACTGCAAATTACGTTTTGGTGGGCATGTCGAGATCTAATTTCGGATTTTTTTTTATTGGAATCAAAAATGGTGAGTTTTTTAACTGTTCGGTTTATAAAAGAATGATCCATAAGTGGAAAACTTTGCCGTTCGGATTCTCAGGATGCACCTAGATGCTTTATACATAGTTTTTCGGAACACTTTTTTAAATCGTTTTAGACCCAGTCCGCGTGGTGGTTGTACCTCAGCTAAAGAACTATCATATAGTTTATAAATAATAAGCCTCATAATTCCAGAAATTTGTAAATTTTTTGCCATACCTTAAAAACCGGAGCTGGAAGTCCAAGAGATCGGTCTTAAAATCGGTTTATAATTATTATAATTATTTTCAAACTGCAACTTTTTTAATGGCTATATAGTCAACTTCTTTCTTTGGCTTATATTGTACACTAAAGTCGAGCGCACCTTGGGCTACTACTGTCTTATCACCACTCGAAGCTTGGCCTTATTTAAGTTTCTCTTATCAAACGCCTACACTTTAACAAATACCATGCAAAACCCCAATTCAGTGTATTATGTGGCCAGCCAACACCTTGAGTCTATCAAAGGCCCCAAGTTCAAGCCAACGACGACGGCGACGACAACAATAAACGACATTTGTGGTTTTTGTACAGCTGGGCTAGACCAACTTTCCGCTTTATGGGATCACTTGTCAGTTGTATGAGAAACGTTCACCATGCCTCAACTACTGCGACAGACTCTACTGCTGCCCAATCCCCCCTCGGTGACGCTAAGCGATCTGCGTACTCATCTACGTCGCCTGCCGGCAGCCTACAATCCTGCTCAATCGCCACTCAGTCAGGAGAAGGATTTCCACGCACATTTACGCTATCAATTGGAATTGCCACGTAAGCCAAAACTAAGACCATGCAAGGTCATATTTGTGGGTGATTGTTCCGTGGGCAAGACGGCTATAGTGAATCGGTGAGTATCGAAGAAGTAGAGGTTGATTCCGGCTAATCTTTGAGTACAATTTACAGCTTCTGCTATGACAAGTTCCAATCAAATTACAAGGCCACCATCGGTGTGGATTTTGAACTGGAGAATTTCAATATACTCGGTCACAATTTTAGTCTGGAGATGTAAGCATGAAATGTATGAGAAAAAATCAAATTTTATATATAGAAAATCTACCTTCCGCCTACAGGTGGGATACAGCTGGGCAGGAGCGTTTCAAATGCATTGCAGGCGCGTATTATAGGAACGCCAACGGTGAGTGGAGGAACTGTTTGCCTATGTACAAACTTTTACCCACCTTTTCAATGTTTTTACCCAGTTATTGTGGTGACCTATGACATGTCTAAGCGGGAGACTCTAGACTCTGCTAAAAAATGGCTTTCTAGCGCTCTCAATTACAATACCAGTCAAAAACCTTTAATTTTTCTCGTGGGCACAAAATCTGATCTCTTGGTAAGTTCAAGCAAAAACTTCTATTGTATTCAGTGTCTTTGGTTTACAATTTAGTTAAACTTTTTACTTACCCTACACAGAGCAAGGAGGAGTTTATGCGTATGGAACGCTTGGCGGGTGTGGCTGCCAGTGAACTGCAAGCGGAATATTGGTCCGTATCGGCACGATCTGGTTTTAAGGTGACCGAATTCTTTCAACGTCTTTCAGCGCTGGCTTTTGAGGCAGCCGTGCAGCAGCAATTGGAACAGTCAACAGGCAAGGGCAAGAACTCAGCAGCACATGCCACAGCGGCAGCGGCTCGTTCTGTAGAAAAATCGCAAACATTTGGTAATTTTCTGTTTTTTTTTATTTTTGAAGTAAAAGAGCTTCTAAAATATTTGCTTTACACTTACAGATTTACGCAGCTATTTCCAAAATCGCTGGACCAAGCAAAAGAGCGGCTGTGCCTGCTGACCGTTACATGTTAAATTTTGAAATAAATATTTGTTTAAACTTACGTCATTTGCTTACGTTTACTTGAGTAATGTTAGGTCACACTACGCGTGCTGTTAAGCGCCACTGTTATATGCTTAGGGCTGCCACTGTTTAATAAATGGTGCTGTTAAGCGCGCTCTTCGTGTGCTGTTAAACGCTTTTTTAGTCCGGTCTGGCCACCCTGCTGTCAAATTTTGCTTCCGCCTTTTGACAATCGACCCTCAGTTTTCCTTTTCATTTCTTTTTCTCGTAGAAATGCCACCCAAAAAGCCAACCGAGAAATCCGGTAAGGATTTTTCATAGAAAAATTAACCAAAAATAAGTGAATTTAATATTAAATGCAATGCGAAAGCAAGTGTCACGCCTGGGTGTAATCAAATTTGTGTAAAATTAAGTATTTATGGCAGAAATGAGTCAAAATGTTGGCCCATGTTTTCGCCACGTGCGGTGCGGATAGCGTCTGGCCTAGGCCTGCTATGGCCATATGTGTATACACTGTCCAAGTGTTGGTTACGCTCATTAAAAGCATTTACAAATCATTTGGAATTGCACATAAAACTGGCTTCTACTTGCTGTCAGCGTTGTTGGCCATTGTGTTCGGTCCTAACCTTACTTTACTGACTGCTTCTTGCTTTCATTCCAGCCAAGCCTGGCGATAAAAAGCCAGAGCAGAAGAAGCCTGCTGCCGCAGCTCCCGCTGCTGGCAAGAAGGAGACACCAGCTGCTGCCAAGCCAGCGGCTGCTGCTCCCAAGAAGGCTGCTGCCCCTGCCGCTGCCAAGAAGCCAGCTGCTGCTGCTGCCGCCAAGAAGCCCGCAGCCGCTGCTCCTGCTGCTGCCGCTGCCAAGAAAGCAGCACCCACCAAGAAGGTAGTCACCAAGGCAAAGCCCAAGGCTAAGGATGCCAAGAAGAAGTTGACAGCTGGCAAGAAGCCCTCATCGGTGCTGGCCAAGCTCTCGGCCAAGGCTCGTGCTGCCGCCAAGGCTAAGCGGCCCGCAGGCAAGGCTGGTGCCAAGCCCACTAAGGGTACGGCTAAGGCCAAGGCTGTGGCTTTGCTGAACGCCAAGAAGGCTCAGACCAAGGTAAGTTCATCTCAAACACTATGCCCTTTGGATTACATTATTACATTTTTTGTTTTGTAGATCATCAAGGGCGCTTTCGGTACCCGCACTCGCAAGGTGCGCACCAACGTGCACTTCCGTCGTCCCACAACGCTGAAGTTGCCCCGCAACCCCAAATACCCCAGGAAGTCGGTGCCCACCAGGAACCGCATGGATGCCTACAATATCATCAAGTACCCCTTGACCACGGAGGCAGCCATGAAGAAGATCGAGGATAACAACACCCTCGTCTTCCTCACACACCTGCGCGCCAACAAGAACCATGTGCGCGCTGCGGTGCGCAAGCTCTATGACATCAAGGTGGCCAAGGTTAACATTCTGATCAGACCCGATGGTCAGAAGAAGGCTTATGTGCGCCTGGCGCGTGACTACGATGCTCTAGATATTGCCAACAAGATCGGCATCATATAAACAACAACAAACGGAGAAATGTGGGAAACGTGCATCGCGTTTTACATTTTCTACATAGAATTTCTTTTCTATAAACAAAAAATATTAACTAAGCTGACACGACAGAGCGAGGATGAACGTTTCAATGTTGTCTGGGTATAATAAACAAAAAACACTTAAAAAAGAAGTCAGCTGCACGTTCTTCGGGGGGTAAGGGGAACTAATTTAACTTCTTTTCATTTCAGCAACACTGCGGTAGAGGGAAAAATCAACAATCAAACAAAAGGTTAGTTCTGGATTTAAAATTTTATTTTTGTTTACTAAATTTGTCTTATACTTTGCAGCAATTTGTTTCCCTGGATGGCTAAACGTTGAATCTGCTTAAGGTAATTATAATTTCAGTTTATAGATTTTTATTTGATTTATTATGATGATATTTTTGAGTAGGAATCTCATTGAGCATCAGTCATTCGTTGCTTTGAAATAAATTTTGTCTCTCACTGAGCAATCAAATCATTGTAATGGCTCAAGAGTTTTGTATAAACATTGTCAACTAATTGAATCTGTTTTTTCTTTTATATATTCCAGTTGATTGTTGCACCAAGTCTTTTTACGGATTATTATTTTTCAGGTGTGTATTTTATAAATAACTTCACATATTTCTAGAATTTTTTGTTTGTGATGATATTTCGAGTAGGAATCTCATTGAGCATCAGTCATACGTTGCTTTGAAATAAATTTTGTCTCTCACTGAACAATCAAATCATTGTAATGACTCAAAAGTTTTGTTTAAACATTGTCAACTAATTGAATCTGTTTTTTCTTTTATATATTCCAGTTGATTGTTGCACCTTGTCTTTTTACGGATTATTTTTCAGGTGTGTATTTTATAAATAACTTCTTATATTTTCTAAAAATTTTGTTTGTGATGATATTTCGAGTAGGAATCTCATTGAGCTTCAGTCATGCGTTGCTATGAAATTAATTTTGTCTCTTACTGATAAAATTTTTCATTTATATTAAAGAAAATATTCAAATTCAATTTAACTAATTGTATCTTTTTACTTATCTCTGTTTTCCAGTTTGAATACGCGACTTTGGATGCTGTTTAAAACTGTGTTAATTTTAAAATATGCAAAATATTTGAAAATAAACGTAAAAAACAAACAAATCCTTAACAAAATTGTTATATTTAACTCTGCGAAATCAGGGAATTAAAACTGGTGATAAATCTTTAATAGTTCAAAGAACCTAATAGGAATGATTTCAAAACTTTAAAAGCAACGAGTTTGACGATTGGCAGTTATGAACGGTTAAGAAATGATTTGAAGGCGTTAATTTAATGGATAAAGATGCAACACTAAATTAATTACAAGCTCTGAGAATGGTCCAAATGCGGAAGAGTTGAGCATGTATCTTATATAAAGAAAAGACTGCAAAAGTTGAATAAAAATTATCTAGAAAACATCTTTTCGATTGATTTTTGGGACTGTCATCTTCTCCAATCGATGGAAAGTCTGGGCAGCTCTTTCGGTCGTACGAATAATCCAATCCAAGTTATGTTTGTACCACCAGTACTTGGGGGAAAAAGGTCGCAGCAAG